>CADEHL010001048.1:2137500-2249665 GCA_902827135.1 Harpagifer antarcticus | reverse complement strand
ATTTAGTTTTGGCACAATTCTGTTGTATAGACCGACGTTAACAGCAGCCCTGTCTGTGCATACGGAGACCGACTCTGGCATACGCAAATGCGCTTTGTGACACAAGTGACGGTACACATTTCAGATTACGCACATAACCTGCGTACCAGTTATGTGTTACCTGTACTACAGCAAAAGTATTCTCCATCGGGACTTCCTGCAAAAACACTACGTCGTTATCTTGATTCTGATTGGCCAGAAGACATTATCAAAGATGTTCTATTAAGAAGACCATCACTACGTGACAAAAGTTTTCAAAACCGTTTCTGGTCTTCGGTATTTCCAGACAAGTGACTGCTGAAATCAATCTTACTAACTGCTGTCTGTGCAATTTACTCCGCGGGAGTTGGCGGACTTTATTTAGCTTACTTTAACAACATTTTTCATGGTGGGGCTAAGCCATTTCTTGGTTTGGGTGTAGCCTACCCCAGCCATACCCTGGCGCTGCCACTAGTGGGATGTATGGGGCGGGCCATTCTGTATGCGTTAAATGCGTTAAATATTTTAACGCAATTAATTCAAAAAATGTATTACCGCCGTTAACGCGATCATTTTGACAGCATTAATTTTTACACATCACATGAACCTTGGTATGCAATATGAAGTCATTATTCAGTCCTAATGTATCTCAGTCCCTGCTGTGGTGAAAGTAGAGTGATAAACACCTGTTTTACTCAAAATTCGAATTAAACTTTTTTCATTTTAGACATGAATAACACATTTATATACAGTTTAATTCAAATATTTCACTGCTTTTGTGATCCTAAGACTTTGGTAACCAAATCTAAAACACCAAAACAATTCGATCACATGAGTACATTTGTGTTTTCACAAGAGTTTTGAAGATTTTCAGAAAATCGGATGTAACATTTTAAGTTTATCTCATCAAACAGTGCTCTAAGTCTAAGGTGAGTAATTTGCATATATAGCAATACCAGAGATTGTCCTGAACATTTTGATATTTAACACATGGGGTGCCATGTTAGAAGAAATACATTTAAAAGGGGATTTAAGAAAACATCAAAAAATCGAGAAAATACCCTTAGACTCCAGAGGGTTAATGCTAAGGATGCATTATGTTTTTCAAGCTCCTAATGTGTTGTTTGTGTAAAGTCGTACATTACATTTGTAGAAAACAAGCGTATTTGTCTATTACACAAAATGGAAACACTCAAGTAAGGGACAAGTACTGTACATAAGGACATTACATGAGTATTTCGCCCTCTTTGAATAACCACTGTTAGGCAAACAAACACAATTTCTGTGTCGTCTGCAAATAAGTCCCTTATATTCATGTAAATACAGTACAGTTTATAGATCGGCTCCTTTCTGCACACAAATAGAGCCACGTTTGTCCTGAAAACCTGCATATATGAGACACACCCACGGCAAAGTCTCCTCCCCCCCCCCCCCCCTCCACCATATTCCACCCAAACACAATTTGTACAGAAAACAAAGTGTTTTCCAGCGCTGACAGGGAGAATGGATTACTTCCATTACGCTCTACAAGAAACACATTCTGTTGAGATGAAGGGGTTGTAAATTATTGCAGAAGGTGCTGCTGCTAACAAGTCTGCTGATCCGGGGCTAATGGGGTTCACATTCACTTAATGCATGTGACAAATCAAACGCACCCAAATGAGCATCATCATCAACTGGGATCTACAGTAATCCTCACTCTCCTGACGTGACAACATTATTGGATTAAACTAAAATAATGCCACTTGAGTTCATTAACATAGAGATGTTGTTTATTCACAGAGGCAGCCTCACCTTCCTTTGTCCCTCGGATTGATTGACCGGACAAATCACTCAGGGCCTTTGGGTGACAGGTGAACTTGGCAGCGTGACGTTGACGGTGTCACATCGCTGTGTCAGGAAGTGTCGGCTGACTCGCCATGGCAACTGCTGAGTGACAGGCGGAGCAGGTGAGACTAAGCTGAGGAAACCACGCCAGATCCTGCACAACATGTTAACACACATTTTTGAAATTGTCGAGTGAGTCGTTGCCAGACAAATTGCAGGACATTAGGACTCAATCAGCCTGTGTTTCATTGGGGATTCTGCCCTAAACAGATCACTAATATCAATTTGTCACTTAGCAACGGTCTTAGTGTTGTGTACAAATGTCCTTATTAGTAAAATGTTGGTCTAGTTTTTGGTCCAGTTGACTTAAAATTCAGGGCAATTTTTGTATCTTAGTTTAATACTAACAGGGCTCTTAGCATGTTTGTAATCTTACTCATGATAATCATTACTTTTTTAATTTGGAAAGCTTCTTTGATTTTAATTCATAGCCCTATTTAAAATGCAGGGTTCTCACAACACCACAGATTTAACAGTCATTGTCGTTACCATATCATACCATGGTAAAAACCAAACAATAGATTCAATGCACTTCCTTTATTAACGTTTGCATATGAGAGAAGCAGGTGATATCTATAGAGTCGCACAGGAACGAGTCCTACAGCTTTCAGTTCCCTCGTTTTTCAATGTGATTCTCTTCATTTGAGAGATTAAAAACAACATTTTCTAACGTTCAGGGGGTCCGCGGGGTCTTAAAAAGTATTAAAAGTTGATAAATCAATTTAGCGAAAATTAAGGCTATTAAAAAGTATCAAACGGCATTTTCCAAGGTGTTACATTTTGTAGCTTGTTTTCAATAAGTATATAAATGGTCCAAAGAGGTTGTATTCTACAGTCTGCCTGAATGTAATCATGGCGTAGGTGTGTAGTGTGATTCTGTGTAGTTTATTTATGGCATCCCGTTGGGTTTGACGTCATCTGAACAGGACATCGCACGCGCACTGCTTGATAGCGCGCGAAGGTCCGTTTACGCCGGTTGTTACAACATCGTTATGGGGAAATGCAAGTCTGCGTCCAAATGGATGGAAGATAAGGAGGAAGGACAATCAATACTGTATATAGTAAATGTGAGGTAAAGTGTGTCTCCAATTTAACCTGTTAAAACTCCAAGTGGAGATGAGGTCTTAAAATGTATGGAAAGGGTCTTAAAAAAGGTCTTAAAAGGTTTTACATTTGACTTCAGGATTCCTGCATATACCCTGTTATATGAAAAATAACATTAACGATAAACAGATTGACAAAATAGTAAAAGAAAATGTTTTTATTGGTGGACGAACTGAGTCTACTATATATTTACACACACAAACAAGTACACACTATGATGATAAGAGATGGGTTTATAGTTTGGAGAAAGGCTTTTTGTCTTCCTTTGTTCAACTTTAAACCAAAACAACCATGACACCAACAAACCCATCATCACTGTTTCCACGACAACAGCTTCATCACGGTCAGAGTTCACGTCCATACCAATGTGATTCCTGTGCCGTTATAGACTCTTTTCATCATCTCCGAGAAACCCTATCACAATGGATTCACATGTCCTTGGGCAGAGAAAAAAATAATATATCCAAACATGATTTTCCTTCGCACCTCAGTGTTGTGCCGGCGTTCCCATGGGTAACGCAGACAGGAAGTGGGAATGACTGCTTCCTGCCCGAGCCTACTTTGAAGGCAGGTACGATGTCATGGCGGAGCAATGTTCCTGCTCTTTCACCCAGCTCTTTGTATTGTGTGATTTACAACTTCCCCCTCCCGCTGTTTCATCTGTGATTTAGTGTTTCCCGGTCAGATGGCCATCGGCTGCCTAACATGTCCGCTCTGCGCCTGCAGGACCGTACGGTGGGAAAAAATGGACAGAGGGCAGCTTTAAGTCCATGATCAGGAATTTAAAGAGGATAAAACACGAAACTTTAGGCAAGAATGAACCCATGTTCATATTAGAGGGTTGTCAGATATGGTAGAAGTCGTGTTTCCCCTAGGTTTACTGCATTGGGGGGTGCTGCCTGATGCACCAGTGTTTCTTAGGGTCAAAACACTAAACCAGAGTTCCCGTTAGCCGGTAATTACCGGACTACGACCGGTAAAATATGCTGAAGACCGGCAAATCTAAATCTCTCTGGTCAAAGTGTCCGTTCAAAATAATTTCCGTTTAGCGCAATACCGCATCAGTTGCGCAACTTGCGCCACTTATGAGACAGACAAGAAGAGTATGTGACAGACAAGAAGAGTCCATTCTAATGTCTTAACACTTAATGTGGAGAAAGAGATGTCCTGTATGGGTTGATTGTGCGTTGATCTGTTGGTAATGCCTCGGGGTTCCGGTGGGCATGTAAACAAATGCATAATGCTGCGCTATACTTTGTGACCTCACCCGGTTGCATAGCGACACTTATTGTTTCTGGTGTCTTTTTAATAAGCAGGTAGTCATATCATTAGCTAGAACTAGCTAGATCTGATCGATATGGACATAAACGCGAGTGAAGTCTAATCTGACGGGAGAGAGAGATCAGCTGCTGACGAGTCGACACGCAGCTCTGCATAATCACATGCAGCGGTGAGCGGAAAAAACACCCACTTCAGGTTAGAATATCACACGTAGCTATTTTAAATGACCTCTCAAACTACCGTAACTAGTTATAGATATGTTTAGTTTTACTGTCGGGTCACTCATTACTGATCCGCGAGCTGCATGATACTGACGGGCTCAGGAGAGGTAGAGCGCTCCGTCTATTTTTCCCGTGTTATTATAAATTACTGTTCACTTTTGAATAGTGTAGTTAATCTACTATGATTAGTTTGTTTAATATCGAATCATATCAATTTGTTTTAAAGCACAATAAATAACAAAGAAGACCTTTGATCTGCACTTTTCTAATTTTGTCCGGAAGATTTAAACTTTAACGGACATGTTGACCGTGAACGGGAACTCTGCACTAAACTCACAACTTAAAATGAAAGCGTTTATTTAATAAAAGAGCACATGTTCAATGTGAAAAGTGATAGTAGATATAGATTAGTTGCAATTTGGTGCTATATACAGGACTGTCTCAGAAAATTAGAATATTGTGATAAAGTTCTTTATTTTCTGTAATGCAATTAAAAAAACAAAAATGTCATACATTCTGGATTCATTACAAATCAACTGAAATATTGCAAGCCTTTTATTATTTTAATATTGCTGATTATGGCATACAGCTTAAGAAAACTCAAAAATCCTATCTCAAAAAATTAGAATAGTTCCTCAGACCAAGTAAAAAAAAAAAGATTTATAACAGCAAAACACAATCAAACATTTGAAAATGTCCATTAATGCACTCAGTACTTGGTTGGGAATCCTTTTGCACGGATTACTGCATCAATGCGGCGTGGCATGGAGGCAATCAGCCTGTGGCATTGCTGAGGTGTTATGGATGCCCAGGATGCTTCAATAGCGGCCTTTAGCTCATTAGCATTGTTGGGTCTGGTGTCTTTCAGCTTCTTCTTCACAATACCCCACATATTCTCTATGGGGTTCAGGTCAGGGGAATTTGCAGGCCAATCGAGGACAGTAATGCCATGGTCAGTACACCAGTTACTGGTGGTTTTGGCACTGTGGGCAGGTGCCAGATCATGCTGGAAAATGAATTCCTCATCTCCATAGAGCTTTTCAGCAGACGGAAGCATGTAGTGCTCTAAAATCTCTTGGTACACAGCTGCATTTACTCTGGGCTTGATGAAACACAGTGGACCAACACCAGCAGCTGACATGGCTCCCCAAACCATCGCTGACTGTGGGAACTTCACACTGGATTTCAAGCAACTTGGATTTTGCTCCTCTCCAGCCTTTCTCCAGACTCTGGCGCCTTGACTTCCAAATGAAATACAAAACTTGCTTTCGTCTGAAAAGAGGACTTTGGACCACTGTGCAACTGTCCAGTGCTTCTTTTCCTTAGCCCAAGTCAGACGCCTCTTCCGTTGTCTTGAGTTCAGAAGTGGCTTGACCATGGGAATACGGCTATTGTAGTCCATTTCCCGGACACGTCTGTGAACAGTGACTTTTGATACCTGGACTCCAGCTTCAGTCCACTGTCTTTGAAGCTCCCCCAAATTCTGGAAGCGACTCTTCTTCACAATGCTGTTAAGGCTGCGGTCATCTCTCTTGGTTGTGCAGCGTTTCCTGCCACATTTCCCCCTTCCAACAGACTTTTTGTGGATGTGCTTTGAAACTGCACTCTGTGAACAGCTTGCTCTTTGAGAAATTTCTTTTTGTGTCTTACCCTCCTGATGGAGGGTGTCAATGACGGTCCTCTGGACAGCAGTCAGATCAGCAGTCTTCCCCATACTTGTGATTTAGTTTACTGAACCAAGCTGAGTGTTTTTCAAGGCTCAGGAAACCCTTGCAGGTGTTTCGAGTTAATTAGACAATTCAAGTGATTCGTTGAACACCCTACTAGTATACTTTTTCATGATATTCTAATATTTAGAGATAGGATATTTGAGTTTTCTTAAGCTGTATGCCATAATCAGCAATATTAAAATAATAAAAGGCTTGCAATATTTCAGTTGATTTGTAATGAATCCAGAATGTATGACATTTTTGTTTTTTTAAATTGCATTACAGAAAATAAAGAACTTTATCACAATATTCTAATTTTCTGAGACAGTCCTGTATATATATATATATATATATATATATATATATATATATATTAAAATAAATAAATAAAGAATATTATTATTTATTTTTTTTAAACACCTTGAATTTCAGGCCCCTCAATGGTGGGGAAACACTGAGAAGTATTCTGGTCCTTTTTAAAAGCGCCCTTATTTGGCTTTTTGGGGTTTTCGCTTTTCGGGTGTGTGAAGAACTTTTTCCAACAGCATACTGAGGTGGCTTTGAGAGAACATTTTAAAAGATACATTGATATATATATATATATATATATATTTATTTGAAAGAACAGGTAAAGGAATAAAGAGAATCTGAAATGTGTGATCAGAGGGGCCATAGGCAACCAGCCAATAGTTGAAAGTAACTAAATGTATTACTTGTTACTCAATGCTCAGATACTTTAACTATGTATCTACCTATAATACTTCAACACCACTACAATTCTGAGACAAATATCGCATTTGATAATAACTAGTTGCTTTGCAGATTCATATAACAAATGACCATTTACTCAGGCCTTTAAACATGTTATCTTCATCACAATCAATGACATACCTGGTATGTGGATATAGCTATGGGAAATAAATGTAAAGAACAGTTTTATTAAATAAAGAACATCTGACATGTGGTGATTTCTTTGAATACTCTGCTTCTGCTCTGGGGTAATGTGGACTCATGACCCTCAGATTCCCCTCGGTTATAGTCAGCTGCTGCAACGAAGATGGTAATAAAGATTATTTGTGGCGATGATTAAAAAAGACATAAATGTACCATTTTATTTTGAGGTTGGAGTAAGTCTGTTTTGTGAGAAAAACAACTTGCAGGGACTTTTTCTTTTTATGATTATTTCTCCGTTGGGATTCAGTTTAGTGTTTACAGATGTTACTGTCAACTATTTGTTTTATGAAATTAAAATGGAAAACTACATGCGGGTTTAAAGCTGAAGGGCTGAACTCTAAATCACCTCACTTTTTAGGATTTATAGGTTAGATAATTTACGATCAGGTTCAGGTTAGGGAGAGGTTGGAGGTGAGTTGAGGGACAAGGTCAAAGGTTAAGACACGAAAACTGAGTATTTATAGCGTGTGTGATCAAGGGGTAGGGGGGTTTATTATTATATCTTGTGCTATCTTGCACATATGGAGCGTAACATTAGATGTTGCCTTCATGTTTTAGTACAAGTGAACCACTCAAATGTCTTTGTACATTCCAAGATGTACAAAGAAGAAGAATGTGAGATAATGATTCAAACTTGAAGAGGCAACCATAGGCAAGATATTTAGAAAATCTTGGATCAAGATTATTTTGAACTGGCCACTGCTCATCCCTGTTTGTTTAAATGCACACGCCTTGGACTTAGTCCCCTAATGAAACCTCAAAGTGTGTCCTCGGGCTTCTGTCTCTCAAACTGTCTCAACAGACAGTGTCAGAGGAGCTTTTCTTCTCACCTTAAATCCTCTTCCTCATGACCTCCTCCTTGTATACATGCCCTTGTTGTCATTCTTTCAGCTCCTTGTCCTTCCCTCCTGTCACTCCTCTCCACCTCCTCCTTCCTCCGCGGAGTGAAATACTGAAGCGAGCAGATGGTGACGGCCGCCATGCGTTTATGAGCAATACGCTGCTAAGTAAGTTTGTTTTACTGTGTAAACATTCAACAACTCCTCTAAGTAATGATGGCGTCAGAGGGGAAGAAATCCCACAAAGAATAGCTGTGAAAGGAGAGGTTTCTTCATGTGTTTTAATATCACAGTTTAGCTATGTGTCTGTATCATTCCACTTCCCCCCACAGCCATGTCAGATGATCACTAGTATACGCTTTTATTAACATTGTGTTTAAATAGACTTTAAACAAGATGCTATTTGACACGAGTGATTAGATTTCGGTTGATATGTAACTAAATGGAAATGGTATAATATATATTTTAGCAAACTATTGAAACCACCTGTTACTTTAGTGCACTATTTTAACAATCTCTCAATTACAATGGCTACTTATCCATTATCGTTATCTATTATTGTCTAACTGTTGTATTGGTTACTTTAAGTTAACTATTTCAATCATTTATTAGCTCCCCCGTGGAAGTTATCTTCTCGGTTTGGTTAGTTTGTCAGCAGTAAAACAGAAAACCTACTGGCCCAATTTCTATTACAATATTAAAAGAAAAACCTGATAAATGATTAGCTTTATTTTTTCACTTGAGGATCCCAAGCTAAGAGAGTTTTTTTAAATAGTAAAATAATCTTAAAAAGTGGGGAAATGAACCCTAACAAAAACACTTAACTTTTCTCTCAAGTTAACATTGCAACATGTGTATTTGGCCCTGTCGTAGGTCTTCTACCTCATCCTGTTTCTCTTACTACTATTGCAGCTATAGATCTTTACAGTATCTTTTAAGTAGCAGCTGGCTATAGTAATGGATAGATGTTTTCAATTCATTCTTCTTCTTCGTTTGTACCCCTTTCCAACCATTTATTCAATGCTTTTAGCTAACTATTTCAACAAATCAATGAATAGTTTTGGCTAACTATAAACTTTTATCTATGATCTTTACATGACTATTACTTATAACTTATCAATTTCTCTAAGATTACATTTTTAACTGTTTAACTATAGCTTTTGTGAGTAAATTACCTTTTGCTAACTCAGTAACTTTTCCTAGCTTACTAGTTTCCACAATCCAGCTGCAACAGGTGGCGTTAGGGTGTTTAATTTGTGGATATATTTCAATGTTTTCAAATGAATTGAGCTGCTTCCTAATCTTTTCTGGCAACTGCAGCCCCCTTGGTTGCAGTCTGTGAGTGTGTGTGTGTGCATGATAGTGTGCTATTGTGTGAGAAAGTCCAGGTCCTGGTCCCTCCCTCTCATCACCGTAGTGCCTGTTTTTAATCTGGCCCAGTGATTTATGAAGGAGCCCGGGCTGTGTATATCTCCTCACTTCCTTTCATTTCTCAAATGGTTTGTGCACTGCGGGATGATAGATTTATCTACACACAACCCCTGCATGACTAATTAACTCTGAAATATCAGGGCCAGATGTGGAACTGAAAGACGGACCCCAGAGTGCTTTCTCTCCCTCTCCATCTTGCTCTTTCGTTTTTCTAACTGTTGCACGTGATTTTTCTTCCCCTTCTCTCTGTCCCCTCTTGACATTCAGCTGTAATTCTTCTGATAATATGACAGGGTGTTTGAGGAGAATGTAAATGTTGTACCGCCTCAAATGACAGCTTTGATTTGTTTGCTAAATAAATGTCTTTGCCTTTTGACAACCAGGGTTTGGGACAACTCTGCTACAAACAGCTTTACAGAATAATGTACCAGGTGACGATACAAATAATCACACACGCCTTAAATAAATCCCCAGTTTAATTTCAAAGCATTATTGGAGCCATTATTTGGTGCAAACTAGGGCAGATAAAAAGCCCTTCATGCAAACATCTGTACATTTTGACTTCCGATACTTGCAGTAGCCTGATATTCAGACTAAACTGCCATTTCTGTTTCACTTCATTTGAAGAAATATCTTTGGGAGTTTGTA
Organism: Harpagifer antarcticus; assembly: GCA_902827135.1. NCBI lineage: Eukaryota > Metazoa > Chordata > Actinopteri > Perciformes > Harpagiferidae > Harpagifer > Harpagifer antarcticus. The sequence goes on along the minus strand of CADEHL010001048.1, from coordinate 2,239,573 downwards.
TTTCTGTAAGTAAACTGTAAACAACTTGTTCAGCTGCTCTTGATCAGGGCTTATTGGCTGATGTTAGTGAACGGTTTACATGTTAATCATCAGCATGTTGTCATGTCCAGTGGTCAAATGTGACTAATTACATGTACTGCACTATCACATACAGTGTTAAGGTTTTACCTTAAAACTCATGTCTTTACTTAAAGTATAGCTTAAACATAACAAATACAAATACAAATACAAATACAAATAATGGAAATAAAATAATTAAGGGCTATTACTTATAGCGTACTAGAGCTAGTTTGTTTATTAACATGTATAAACAAGTCTTTTTATTTCATTATAGTGTACAGTAATCTATGCCATTTCATTGATATTGTAATATCACAGTACCCTCACTACACTCCCCCCTCCCTCCACTCGCACATGCCCACACGGGCGAAACCAAAAAAATGCTTATCAGTATAACTTAAACAACAGAGCCATGAAAAATAAACATAAAAGGAAAAGGAAAAAAAAACAGAAAAAAAAAAAAACACATCAAAGTAAAACAAACAAATAATTATACAATACAGCGACAATATAGACAATGACAACATAACTAGTATTTCCGGCCGTCAGAGTGCACCATTCCATCACTGGTCATATCTCAGATATATTTTCCAAATAGGAAAACAATGGCGACCACAGAGCTTGAAAGATATGTCCACCATTATATTTTTCCAATGTAATTTTCTCCAGAGGTAAAAAATGTGTTATCTGATCAATGAAAAGTTTAAATGTTGGAGGACGTTCATTCTTCCAGAGTAAAAGTATACATTTCTTGGCAAAATATGTTATTGTGATTCTGTAATATTTGGGGTTCAGTTTAAAGTTTGTCATTTAACAGGAAAAAACATGGATTTTGGCTCATTTCGATGCCTAACACAGCTTTTGTGAGCGCATGAATCGAATCCCAGAAATGTTTCAAGAGATCACGGTCCCAAAACAGATGCATACATGTTCCTTCTTCTACTTTACATCTCGGACATTTTTCTTTGGAAATGTTATGCATCTTTATGGGTGTGAGGTAACATTTGTTTGCTTCTTTGATTTTATTGCTTGTGAATGTAAAATGTGTTCTTTCACAGATATTCAGCCAAGTAGTTTCATCTATCTGTATCCCCAAGTCCTTTTCCCAGATATAAGTTAGAAAGGATGACTGAGCTCTTTTAGAAAAAACTGCATTCAATTCTCTAATGTTACCTTTGATCGTGCTCGATGACATCAATATCTCCTCCTCTTCCAATAATCCCCATCTCAATGTATTGCTTTTAATAATTGATTGGATCACGTTCCTAATTTGCAGGTATTTGAAACACAAATGTGTTTTTGTGCTACATTTACATCATTAAAATCCCCTTTCCACCTTTGGTCATTGTAAGCATGTTAGCGTATTAGCATTTAGCGAAAGCACCACTCATCTCAAGTATAACATCACAGAGCTTCTGGTGTGAATGTACGCTTTAGTGTTGTTTAGTTATAAGGATTAAGTAATGAATTTCATTTTCATCATATTGAACACAACAAAAATACTTTTTCGCTAAGCGAGTGTTCTCTATGTTAAATCCTGAGTCCTTTGATGTGTACTCCAGCCCGCTTCATGCCTCATGGAGTGTGTGTGCATGAGGGGAGTCAATACGCAGCCGCAACAAGTCCTCACATCACACACCCATATATCCCCTTTATGACAGATTAGAGAGAGCAATGGCTTTTCCACTCGTTTACCCATAAATACAGCGACACGCTCAGCTGGTTAATGCCTTTCTCTTCAGACGATGTTTATAGCTGTCACGGAGCAGCAGTGAATATGGCTCTTACTGGCTAAAGTCCAGCCTGAACTTCAAAGCAATAAGAAGATAGAGCCGCTCTGTAATGGAAAAGAAAAGCAGCTGTGTGCTGATATGATTTAGCTCTATTCCTCGCAGAGTGTTTTTCTGCAAGAAAGAACAAATAAGAAATTGTTGAGAAATATTTCCCACGGCAGTTTTTTGAGTTCATGTCACACATATTTTGGTTTAAAAGTTAACTAAAGAGGAGGATGTGAGTGAAGGAGGAAGTGTGAGACAGAGAACAGGTTAGAGACGGAGCCAGGCGAGCCGTCAGATCTGATGTAGGCGTTTTTTCCTGACAGCTGTAATTCTCCAGCCTACAGAATTTCATCAACAGCAGTTGCATTTAAGCTGAGCCGCGGGGCAGCGGGCCTTTCAAGTCTCCTTCCTCTGACAGGTAGATTTATTAGTCCTGAAATTTGTACAGATCACACGTCACTCATGGCAAGCTGTCAGCGAGTCAGAGGGGCCTTCTGGCTTTTTCTTAAGGTGGATCTCCCCGGAAGAGGCTCCCCCATTAACCCCCCCCTTCCCTCTCTACTCTCACCTTACCTAGCTCAAACACACACATTTTAAACAGGAGAGTAAGAAGAGCTGAACGTAAAAACCGGCAGGATGGAAAATGAGTCTTGATTTGACTGATTTTAATTTCATTGTTATGTTTTGTGTTTTTCAAAGATTTCAGAGATCAATAATCCGGAGGAGACCAGCATTGGTGGAAGAATGTAGATCCGGTAACTCAGTACTAGTACTAGTATATCACACTAAAAGTAAAATTGTGCTTTCAAAACCTTACTTATCAAAGTATTTATCAGCAAAGTATACTTAAACATTCACGAGGAAAATCTACTCTTCCTAAAATGTTACCTCTCTCTATTTTATTATGTGTATATGTTTTCTCTGAATGCTGCTAGTGTATGTTGCGTTTTAGGTATAATATTGCATATAATGGAAATGCTAGTACCTCATATGTGTACTTAAGGATACTATTAATATAGGTGAATAGAAGTAGGAAAAATGCAACATGTGAAGTAAAGGTCGACCATTTTAGATCTGTGAAGTAATGCAATTAGTTATAGAGAGACTTTGAGAAGACTAGCAGGGATCCATTATTGGTTTTACAGAGGAAAATGATCGTGGCGCAGGACACATGAAAGAGCTTTTAGCTGCGTTTAACCCCTCTCTTACTATGCTGCTGACCATCTCCCTGACCTTTGGCCGCTGGTTAAACTCCCAGCATGCCCTGGGGCTTGAGGTTCACGCCTGGGTCTAGACCAACAAACACATCCAAAGGTCAACTTCTCCTTTCTTTGCTCTGGTCTTAAGCTCTGCTTGTTTTCACCTTTTAAACTCCCCAAACACCCTGCAGGGAGCAAAGGAACACTCCTGCCTTCACCTGGATTTAATGTTCTACTCTGTGTGTGTTTGTGTGTGTGTGTGTGTGTGTGTGTGTGTGTGTGTGTGTGTGTGTGTCTGCATGCAGTTGCCTGTGTTGTAACTGATTTAAAATACTTGCTGCCAAAGATGGTCTTAAAGTGAAGAAGCTGCCCCTCACAACATCGTGGAAAAAGATATGAAATATACTGTAATGGAAAATTCCGGAATGATTCATTTATGTGCGTTTTTGCTATTTGTCGTGCAGTTTTTTTTACGTTTTACTTTCCATTAAACTTGATAACAAGAAAAAAAAAATGTTGGGAAAGCTGCAAGAAATTGGAGCTCCCTGTCCTCATTACACTTTTTGCTGGAGGCCAGAGTGCCTAAAAGAGTAAAACAAATACTGTAATTTGTTTTTGAGAGGTAGAGGAAATGTTTCTGTTTCTCTTTGAAAATCATGGTGAGAGATGTCAGAAGCTCTGTGAGGTAGTGATTCATCGCAGGGCGAGTTGGTGAGCTGCCACAGCTGGCCTGCTAACAGCTAACAGGCTAGCCAGCTGGAACAAACTGAGTCTTGTCAGTCGCAATAGTATTTTTTTCCCACTGGTATTTTGTTCTCAGGATTGTACATCATTTCATTGAATTAAGAGTTGCTTAAGAGGTAAAACACGAGCTGTCTTAGCTTGTTTGTTTGCTTTTGATCCTCTTTCCAAAACGTTTTTTTCATTCGGTGGTAGAACCAACAAATCCTGTCTCATAAATGTCTGAAAAACATGTTGTGAAACAGTTTATAAAGTTCAATAAAAGTTGATATGGCAACACAGCCATAAAGCTAGGATACAATCCTCTATTTTGGACTCTTCGGTTCTCTGTACCTCAAATGTTAGTGCTGTCAATAGAGTAGCTATTTGTCAATTGCGCAAATTCTTCATGTCGAAGTAAAACAATTTCGATTCAACGAAGATCTGCCATCCGTGTTACAGGGGCCTTAACTGCATAATGTGGTAACACTGTCATAGTTAAGCTCGTTATTCATGATTCATATTTAATGTGTTCTACTGCCTATATACTGCCAGTTTGATCTGATTGGTTAGCTGGTCGGCTCTGTTCTAACTGGTTAACCGCTTAGGCTAAGGGGCGGGACATATCTATCACGTACCATGTGTTGGAGCATTAGCCAATAGAAGTGCGAGTGTTACATATTGATGTCACTTTGTTACAGAAGTATACAAAGGAGTCAAATGGAGGCGTTTCAGGCAGGGTCGGGGGTGTGGGAGAGAAACTCCCTCTGGAGGAAACTAGCCTTTGCAGACCATTTACATGCACACAAACCTATATAACACAAGGGAACACCCCAAAAAGCATAGGGCCTCTTCAAGGTCGGCTTTAGTATGAGCAAACACTGTCACATTGCCATCCTTTCCGTGTGACGTGGTCTTATTTACTGTCTGAATGACTGAAGGGTGACTCCTCCATGAAGCTGCTCCCTGCTGCTTTGAAGCTCTTATTAAAGCTTCTGTGGTTAGTGGTGTCTTTGTGTCACTCTTGGTAACTTATGGTTTCAAACCTGCAGGCTCTCAGCCAGCCTTACCCATGAACTCTACAGGAATTTAGCACACACACACACACACACACACACACACACACACACACACACACACACACACACACACACACGTACACACACACGTACACGCACACACACGTGTAAATGTTGAAATCTTTTTTTTAGGTTTCCTCACACACCATAAAGTCATTCAAGAGTTACAAATGCAAAAGTGTAGTCGCCGCCTCACTTTTGAGTGCAGGACATGAGAGACATTGAAACCATGTGTTTCCACTCGACACACTGTGACCTGGGGAAGTCCTCCAAAACCCCCGACACAAGCCCAGAGCGCCTGCCACCGAGCATAGAGTCACCAGGCGGCTCCAGCCTCGCTTCAAACCAGATTTTCTTCTCTCTGTGCCAAGCTGCTGCCATATCACATTTATTATCAGACCATGATGGATCTAATGTGGGAATCCATTATCACACCCAAACTCTGTGCGGCATCGCTCTGTTCTTTTCCTCGGTCTTCAGCCTGGATCTTCACAACGTATATGCCTCCGGGGCCCCCCAGCCCCCCACTAGTCTCTACTGGCCCGGCCCCCGGGTCATCCTCCTGCTTTAGTCCTGTTCACCGTTGTCAAAAGATATTTTGTTAGTGTCGGCACAGAGAATAAGAGACAGTAGGTTCAATGTAGTGGGTGGGGATGGAACTAAAAGGAGTTTTGTTGGAGAGCCACACTTGATTTTTCAAGGCTTTGAATAGATGTGCTTGTGCTACATTACTTGACCTCTCCGTGCCCAACTTTGAACAATCGCTGCTGTGTTTGCAAACTCTCAGATGCTTCTTTTTCTATAGTTAAGAGATCTACCACTGTGCATAAACGCACCACATATATGATATATCTTCTGCTGCATCTGTCCTCTCTTTACACACACAAAGCGTTTGCCTCCTTCAGTGAACTCTTCACCCCAGCCGCCACCAGAAGGCCGTCATGCTGCATTTTTACCTACGTTGTTTTGCGTTCCCTTCTCTCCGACAGACAGGCAGTAAGATCAGAGAGATACAGATTAACTCGCTGTTTATGTCTTGAAAGTTTTCCCTCCACACTTCACAATTAGATTACAGCCGGTCTGAAACACCAGAGGAAGAGGAAGACACTTAAACTTCTTCCTTTCAGTTGAAAGGCGGATAGCAACAAACTAAATATGGCGCCAATGATGAGGGGTTTGGTTGAATAGAAAGACCTTGGTAACACCCCCTTTCCACATCTCTTGCCTTTGATTCTCTCTGTACAACCATAAAGCTTAGTAATATGTCTGTTTTTGTTTTACTTTAAATGGCTGCACGGGTTTCAAAGGATGTTTCGAAGGCTAACTCCTGGGCTGCAGCTCAAAATAGAGTAATATTAGATAATAAACACATTTGTGATTGGCAGTGGTAGACTGGAATAAAGTACATTCATTTTAGTACAAATTTGAGGTATTTCAAATTGACTTTAATATTTTCATTTCTTGTTACTTATACTTCTACTCCACCACAATATATATGGCTTTAGTGTACAAGTTTGTCATATTCTTACAAATATTTTAAACTACCAAACTTAAAAAAATAGGTCAAATCACCTAGTAATTATAATTCATTATATTCAAACACTGTAAGCGTGACTTGGACTTGTAACTGAGTATTTTTAATATACAGTATAATATACATAAATAGTCTGGTGTTGCTGCTATTACCCAAGTTAAAGACCTGATGATTTCCACCACTAGTTATTAGTTTGTGGGTCTACTTTCCCCCACTGGCCAACACACCGGATAACTCAAACCAATAGCTGCCTTTTCAGATGTATCTGTATCAGTTTGGACATGGTGAAAGATTAAGGCCCCGCATCTGCTTAACCAACGCAGCACCTGCTCTCTGGCTGTGCGGTCTCATGGATCTGATCCCACCTTTGACCATCTCAAAGCCCCATAGTAAACTGTGTTAGCCGCTCCTTTTGTTGAAGCGTCCCGTGCAACAGAGAGTGATTTGCTCATTTGGTTCAGGCACAGCTGTTATAAACTGTCATTTATTACGATTGGCTTGAAAAGGATACGCTGGTTAAAGCAGAGCAGCACAATGAATCCACTTAGATGCTGCAATTGATGTTGATGCCAAAAAAGCCAAGGAAAAAACGAGTTTAACTGAATTCTGAGAATGATTCAGGAATCGTTTCATGTGATACTGCTAACTCTTCAACATGTCCTCACTTGCTACTGTCAAAGTGCTAGTTATGCGTTTTGCTGTCGGGCTTTGTTTTCACACCTGACGCCGAAAAATTGAGGTAAAATTAAATAAGACTTAAAGAAAACAAAGGCGTTACCAAACCTGTGTTTTAAGTCCATTTTAATCAGGTTTGTTTTCTCCCGTAATATGATTGAGCAGAAGTGAACACATTAGTCGTACTCGGGTCAGTTGAAGTTCAAGCTCAACTCACTTTAACTCTGCCGACCCTGAGGGGAATTTCTTCTTGCAGCCCTGTACATGAAACACACGCAGACATAGCCACACACTGGTAACACATAATGCATCATGTAACAACAGGAACATTGGAGCATGTCATCACTACAACCATCTCCATCAGCATTTCTTTGTGCGTTTGACCTGTGTTTAGAATAGGTGCAGCATGAAAAGCCGACATGGGCCCCCTGTTCCACCAGGTGAGCTCGTTCAATGAAAAACAAATGTGTGGTCATCATGAGCCTATAGCAGCCATGTGGACAATAAATAACATCATTATTCAGCCTGTGATTCAAGCCTTGTCTTTGGAAGTATAAATCTCCTCCCAGAGGGTTTGAGTTTAAATACTCCACACGGAATATGAACCGGATGCCCGAAAATATCTCAAGCCTTAGAAATGGCTCTCTTAAGGAACATTTGAAACAGGTTAGTCAGTTTAAGACCTTTGCTCCTACTGCCCACTTTAATGTTGAAGCCTGTTTTTATAACCTATTAACTTGAACTGACTTCAAAACAACAAATACATTCTTTAGTGGTTTGCTTTTGGTGGAAACGGGATTAGATTGTGTCACAATGCCAAATCGCTTGCATAGGTAGAACATGTTGCAACATACAGTGTTTGGTGAATTCAGAATAAGAAAGTGAAGCAACATTTTAGTGATACAATTTGACAGCCGGACCGTTTGTGCGGAAACCTGTTGTCCCATCCAGGATAGACAACCATTGCTTCTCGGTGTACTTTGCATACTGAGCGTCATATCAACAGTGTTATCAGAGAATGAATTAAGGTCTGGCCTGCAGTAGAAGTGAAGTACATCACTTTCCTGGTATTTGCAAAGTGAGTTACACCTGCCAGCTTCCAATTATAAGTGTTTCAATGATCATTCAGTAGCTAAAAAAGGGGATATTGACTGTGTATTGATTGTGTTTTGAGTCAGTAAAAACATCTGGGGCAAAGTTATGTAAAGTATGCTGAAAGACAAACATCTAACATGTTTAAATTCAGTTGTATCTACTGTTTAAGAATCAGAATCAGGTTTATTGCCAAGTGGGTTTTACACATACAAGGAATTTACTTTGGTGCATAGTGGTGCAAACATAAACACAGTATTAGAGAGTATGGAGGATAGTGGTGGACCCTGGTTGTTTGCACGTGGAAAACAACAATAGATCACTTTGAAACATTTTAAACCCGGCCTACTTGGCAGCAGCAGCCGGTCACATGAGACAGAAGCAGTCACGATCAATCACCCCGGCTTGTCCGTCCTCCCCGGTGCTGTCTGTCTCTGCGGCTCACACTCACCCTGCGAGGAGGTTACTGGATCCTGTGTCAGAGTCAGTAAACTCCACCTGACAGGGTGTCGCTCCCAGCAACGCAGCTAATGTTACAGCCCTGCTGAGGAGGGGGGGGGGCGAGGGTTGAAAATATAATGTTTGACATTAAAGATGACATTCAATTGTTTTCTTTCCCCTTTCATCAGTTCCCACATCCAAATAGTGACGGGGTATCTGTTTCTGAAGCTGGTGTACGTCCACAGTGGCAGATGTTCCAAGAAAGAGATAGAAAGAGACAGGCATGCAGCGTTACATACATGAAATCTGCTACAACACCAGTGTGAGTTCATAGCTCAAAGCAGAAGAATGACACTGGCAGCAGCTTGGAGAGTGACAGAAACAAGAAGAACAGGAGTGGAGAAGCCTTTTGTGCTTTGAAAGCTTCTTTCATCACAATCCTCTCTCATCAAAGCTCCTCAAATCTATTTCACCCTGCTCCCGGTCTTGGAATTTTGCTTGATAACCTTTGAAGAGGAGCTCCGTGGCGAGGACAACAAGGAGGAACATCTTTCTGTCAGCACCGGCGTGATGTGAAAGGCTTAAAGCTATGCAGCGCTCTTTAAGAGTTTCTGTAGCGTAATTAATTCAGAGTCGTCTTATCTGTTGGAATATAAAGACGGATAAAGCAGACGGGGACACTGTCAGCGTCTGTCTGGGCCGACTTGTCTATCCGTCTGTCTGAGGGCACTGAAGCGTGATTGTTTGGGCTGATTTGAGCCAGATGATCCTCATTGTCACACCCTAAACTGAATCCTCACATGAACATGCCCGCAGGCTGAAGGGAGCAATTTAAAGACTGTGGCCTGTCTCTCAACTCAAAGGGGAGCTTCACATGATGAGGCCTCTCACACCTTAAGAGGAGGGGGGTGAGGAGGAGGGGGGTGAGGGAGAGGAAAATGTCAAAGAGGAATGAGACAACACAAGTGCAGACTCAGTGAAGTAAGGATAGAATATGCCTGACTATGTTTAAAATGCAGCAAGATATTTCTCTTTGATTAATATCTCACATTATTTTCCTAAAAAAGCTATTCTGCTCATTTCCAGGTTCATATCAGAATGTAGTGTCTCTACATGTCTCCATGCTTTAATGCTCAAAAAGCTCTTTATTGTTCTCATACTGTGCTGCAGCACCTCTTTTCACCCTCTGTCTGAAACCAGAGCACAGTTTGCTCTGATTGGTTAGCTGGTCGGCGCTGTTGTGATTGGTCAACTGCTTAGAGATGTCCCGCCCCTTAGCCTATCACGTACATTTTCTTGCAGAAAAAGCCAATGGAAGCGCAAGTGTTACATAGTGATGTCACTATGTTCTGGAAGTAAACAAAGGAGACCAATGGAGAGGTTTCAGGCAGTGTGTTGGAGAGTTGTTTTTTGGAGCCAGAAGTGAACATATTTGGACAAAAGTGTTGAACTGGGAAGCAGTGAAGCTTGGTTAGTGGCAGACATAATTGGAAATGCTAAGTTATTAGCTACCAATAGTGCTAGTTAGCTTGGTAAACACGGTGTATTCATAGTTCACTTAAACTGGCAATATTGTGAGGCTTGTATTTTGCTAGAGAAATAATGTGGTTCCGAACCCTGAATATTTGAAGTCAAAATGCTTTCCTTTCAGTTCAAATTGGAAAGGACTTCTTGCCCCTGACAGATTTCCAAAGATGATGAGTCACTCTTGTTTCTTAGTCGTGGACACCTTAGGCTGAAATCAGCCATTAACTCCCATGATGTCCTCTTCTTGCTCTGATGTATGAACACTAACCGTCCTGATAAGCAGTCCAGATATGACCCGTTCTTATCTGCACTCTGAAATGAGTGTTTCTTTCCCTGCCTCTCTCTGGCTGTCTTTGTTTTCTGTTCATTTCGCTGCATGTGCACAAACATGTCTGCCTTTCTGCCTGGCAGGTTTGAGGCCTATATTTAATCACCACAAGGCTCTACTCCCTCCGTCAGTGATGGCTCATTGACGTGGCGGCCCTGGGCTTCTCTCCTCCCGGTCCTGTGCCAAATACAATAACTCCTCTCTTTCGTTACCCTGCTGTATGTTATCATTTCGCTCTTTTTCAATGTCACGGCCTTTTGAAGAGTTTTCATTGCATGTCCTGCTGGACCCTGCTGCAGAGGCCATTTCTTTTCACTGTCACCAAGCTTTCTCCGTGAAACCTTCCTCGCCTTTTTCCTGTTTCTATTTAAAGACGGTAAAATGAAAGAATTTGGGCATCATTTCATCATACATTAAGTACAGTGTTCATTGTTACCACTGAATATAAATCATTAAAGCACAGTTCCAAGAATGCAGAAAATCCCATGCAAATGTACTATTAAAGATTCCTTATTTTATATATTTATAGCTTTTTAAAGCCAATTCAAGGCAACATCTCTTGGATGAAAGAAGCGTTGGAGGGAAACGGGTTTCTTTCTTTACATTTTCTCTTGTCCTTTCATTGTTTTCTTTTTCCCTCTATTCAAGGACAGTAAAAATAGAAAAATTAGGGCATCATTTCATCACACACTAAGTACAGTGTTTCATTGTCACCACCGTTTATTAAAGAAAGACTGCTCAGCATGCAGAACATCCCCTGCCAATTTATTATTAAAGGCTCTTTGAATTATATATTTATATCATTAATCCCACACTTATTTTTAATAATCAATTCAAGGCAACATCTCTGGAAGGAAACTCTTTCTTTTCATTTACTCTTTTTATTCCCTTGTTTTTCAGTTTGTTGACTATTAGAGCATAATTTCATCATAAACCTAACACCCGCGCCCAGCATGCAGAAAATCCCCTGCATCTTTTACCATTAAAAGTTACCCATCTATCTCCTCGGGCAATATTATCCACCCGTCCTTGGTTACATGTGTTCACAATTCCTCAGCATTATAAATCTTCTGTCGGCGCTGTCATGAGTGTCTTGAAAGCATTAAAATACCTGTTGTTTGACCAAATGGAAAGAGAGTAGATTCAAACAATACTTCACTCTTCCTGTCTCCGAGTTCACTGAAGTGAATGCGTTTGGCAGTAGCAGATGCCTTCCTCCCTTCTGAGTTGTGTGAGAGAATGTCACACAAATCTAATCAAATGATGGCTGTTATAGCAAATGTCAAACCTTCACTTTACACTTCTGACCCTCTCCTGCCGACGGTTCGTGCACTTTCTTGCTCCCTTTTTTGTTGTGATAAACCAGAGATAAGATCTCAATGAGCGCATGTGCGGGAGCCTTTTGATAAAGTGCACGGGTGGAGGAAGAATTCAGATCCTTTACTGAAGGAAAGGTTCTCATACAACACCGTGAATATACTACTCTGCTAGTTAAAGTCCTGCTTTCAAAACCTTACTTAAGTTACAGTATGAATCAGCAAAAGGCCCTTTGAAAAGTAATTAAATGTTTTACTATTATCGATGTTGTAAGTCTTTGGATCAAATTGTCCCTATTCTGCTCATTTCCAGGTTCATATTTGTAGTTTGTGTCTCTCCTGGGACATGTCTCCACGCTTTAATGTTCAAAGAGTGCTGCAGCACCTCTTTTCACCCTCTGTCTGAAACCAGAGCCCAGTCTGCTCTGATTGGTTAGCTGGCCGGCTCTGTTGTGATTGGTCAACAACTTAGAGATGTCCCGCCCCTTAGCCTATCATGTGTTGGAGCACTAGCCAATATAGTGCAAGTGTAACATAGTGATGTCATTATATAGCGGAAGTAAACAAAGGAGTCCAATAGAGAGTTGCAGGTAGGTGGAGGGAGAGAAACTCCCTCTGGAGGGAACACAGGGATTTTACAGACCATTTACGCACAAAAAACAATTTAACACATTGGAAGAAAGGGGAAACCCCCAAAAAGAAAAATAGGCCCTCTTTAAAACTACTTTACTTTTTACGTGCATTTGTGGGCGTGTTGCGTTCTAATGCTGCAGATGTTTAGGTTGTTCTAATTTAAACTCCTTTTCATAGGTTGTTTATTCTGAAGCATTGCAACATGTTCTGTAAGATCATCATATGTTGTCAGTGTCATGTAAGAACCACTTCTTTCTAATGACTTGCTTTGTGGTGATGCACTTTCCAGCTTATCTAAGAGTCTTTTTTAAATAGTTTATTGAACTGAAGAAGAAGGAGACTTTCAGTCAAAGGAACTTTTCATCTTATAGTTAATCACCAACATTCAAAATAAACACATCCGGAGCTGCCAGATAATGGTGGTGCAGTCAAAGTTTTAAGTATCACAAAAAAATGTAATTAGTTATATTCCAGCGCTCATGGATCATCTGGTTAGAATCAGTGTGTGTGTGTGTGTGTGTGTGTGTGTGTGTGTGTGTGTGTGTGTGTGTGTGTGTGCGTCAGCTCTTGTGACCTCTTAATATCGCATCACATGTCTGATCTTATTCTTGTCTGCCATCTGAACTCCTGTCATGTGCTCCTTTGCCAATCTGTCACACTTAATCTGAGCGGAAAGACAAACTAAAAGAGGAGAGCCTCCAGTGCCCCGGGAACGCTTGGGGTTGGAAGGAAGAAAAGAAAAAAAGAGAGCGGAGAAACAAAAGAAGAAGAAGCAGAAGAAAATCACAACGGCGTAGCATTTCAGGGGCATGAATGGCATGAATGATTCGCTGAGGGGGATAAATGGGGTGAGAGAAAGATGAGAGAACAATGTGTCTGTTGTTCTTTAATCTGGAGTAAATCATCTGTCTCTCCCTCTGTCAGGTGTTGAGCTCTGCTCTCATCACACAATGCTTCAAGGGTTCGCCCGGTACAGTGCTGTCCTAATGATTTACTCTGCCTCGCCTTCCTCTCATCTTCCTCTGAGCTCAGGGGGAAGACAAACTCAGGAAGTAAAAATACTCGCAGAGAAATGCTCTGGGACGAGTACAAGTCCTGCAAATATCTTATTATGAAGTTATGATCATTGATGCATTTTTGTGTGAAGCTTATCTGTCACTTTATACATGCTCTCTTAGCCAATAATATTACATCATAACTTATTTGTTGAATATATTCAACCTAAATAAAAGTACTTACAGCCTATAAATACTCTGTTTCAAATAAGTCCTACAAATGTTGCAATATTGAGTTATGATCATTGATGTGTGAAGCCTCTCTTGTACTTCATGTACTGCTGTCTAGCTTAATCATATTTTTTGATATTTTACTGAAGACAAAATACTTTTACAAGTAAAGTATTGCATCCAAAAGTAAATCTACAAAAGTTTCAGTATCAAAATATACTTAGCGTAAGTAGTAAAAGTAAGTGTACATACCATGCAAATGTTCAGTATATTACATTATTGGGTTCTGATCATTGATGCATTCATATGTCCATCACTAAGATGGAGCTAATGTTTCACTGACTTTACTTCTGGCTAGCTATACCAGCATATGTTATTTGTTGATTATATTTATGTAAAAAATAGGGAGTGTAGGGAAGTAGAAGTACAACGGAGCTACAAATAAAAATACTCAAGTACCTCAGGACTAAAATGGTGAAACTGAGATATCTTACTCATTTAAATGTGAAACGGTAGGAATATTACCGCGTTCTTTCCACCACTGATTTAATGAGATCTGAAGCATACTATTTCTCAGTTTTACTCTTATAAGGTTGATGATTTTGGTCATATCTGCAGATATTTAAAGTCTGACCATCCTCAACATCTCCAGCAGAGAAAACCATCCTGACAATGATCGTCTAAACTGTCACTGGTTTAGATTTGTGTCCTTGGAAGATCATGAGTCAAACATGTTGGGATGTAAGTTATATCACACAGACGGGTTTCACTAACACAAACCATGAGTGGCTTTGTTTCCCTCTCCAGATGGGGCAGCTGCTCGGCTGCAGCTGAGCTTCTCCTCTGGGTGAAAAGTTCATCCTCAAACTGGACGTGGTAACCTGAAGTTCATCACTGAAATACACCAGTTTTACCAAATCATCTTTACAGTATTATCATTTATAAGAGGGAATTTGTAAACTGGAATGTGAAGTAATGAGCTCTGAAACTTTTATTTACACGGTCAAATCAACATGTAAATCCAGATGAGTGTGATTGATGACAAACAGTTACAAAGCTGAACACATGGTTACCAAATGAGCAGCTGAAGTCTGTTTTAGATTTGATTTTAATTCAACAAATTGACGATTCCACCTTTCAAAATAAGTCTATTTTTTGTTCATGCTGAAGGAGAAAGGGGAAGATTGTGACAACAAATGTTTGTGTATTTAATATGAAGTTACAGCTGCTTAGCTTAGCATAACAACTGAAATGGAAATATTAGAAAACAGCCTGCATACTGTAGCTCAGTCTGAAAACAAAAAAACACTAAAAGTTCATGTATACGTATTGCGTTGTTTTTAGAGCTACAATGATGAGTGGTCCTTTCTATTACTCAAAACGACAGAACATATAGGATTTTAGTTTTTCCACCACGATCGTAAGAAGTCATATCAGCTGCAACGATAGCGCCACAAAGAGATGAATTTATAAACACCCTCAATGTTTTTCCGTTCAAACCCCAATGAAACATTTTATTAGAGGAGTGGAAGTTATAGACTTACGGAAACGTGGAACATGTGGCAGGAAGTGGAGCTGCTCTGTGTTTGACCCCAGCTGTTGGCATCAACTTTAATATTCAAAACAGAACAGTGTTGACCCTCCATTTTCTACCTACCTTTACAGCGTTTTTATAACATAATTGTCCTTCTTGACATTTCCCTAATACTTGGCATTGAAAGCGTCCATGATCTGATCGTGCTGTGAGCAGATAATGGAGGTTCAAGGGGAGCAGTCGGTCAGACAGCCGTCACATTGTGTCTGAAGCACTTAATGTCATGTGAGGACTGTGATTGCTCTGCACTTTGTCTAATGGCTGCTGCAGCTCAGCCTGTCACCTATCATTCATCATGGGGATTAATACTCTGCATTACTGTATCACAGGGGAGCTGTGTTTCAGACTTCTATCACCAGGCTCTATTGGAGTATACTTCATAGGAGACAAAAAGGAAGTAATTCGCAAAAAGGCACATCTTGAAGTACTTTATACTGTGTACTTTAGGGTAGTTTAATCTAAAGTTTTTTTTTTTCAAATCAGAAAAGAATCATTTCAAATTTCCATCCATATAGCAATCATTACTTTCTATATTTACACTTTTAAATATATATGTATTCATATATATATACACAGACAAATATAGTACAAGCATGCATACTATACATAAAGTATGGTAAATGTAGTAGAGTAGAAGTGTAAAGTAGCATAAGAGGCATCTGATCAAGTTTTAAGGCAACAATTCCTAAAATTGAACTTAACTTAAGTAAAGGTTGCTCTCCAGAGAGTAGAGAAGAAGTATAAAGTAGAATTAAATGGATCAACTGAAGTAGAATAAAGTAAAATGGCTTTAAAATTGTACTTCACATTAGTATACATTTATTTCCACGGCCGTTTAGCAGGTGTGTTATGAATGTGTGTGGCTAGTTTAGGACTGTGTGTGTTCGCCTCTCCTGTGGGCGTGATGCTTCGGCCTCCTGTCGCTGAACAACACTTCACAGAGCGGCTTCAAAGAGAAAACAGAGTAGCGGAGAGGGAGAAGCGAGGGGGGGGGGTCATCAAAGGCCCATTCTTCCCACTGTTTCCACATGCTGCAACATCCCAGTGGTAACAGCTGACAAGCCCCTCCATAAACAGTCTGCTCTGATCCTGCCAGCAGGATGCACCCATTCAACAGCTCTCTGCTCCCCGGGCTTTGTTTATTGAAGTGCTGCCTGGACAGCAGGGCAGCATAGAGAGAGCACAGGAATTAGGAAGGTAATTGTTTAGCTGTACGCCCCCAACCTTACTGTTTTGGTTGACTCTGAACACGCCCATAGCGCTGTTTTCGGCTGTAGCTGGCAGATCTTTGAGAGGGAAAAGCAGTAAAATTCCTCATCACCAAACAGCAAGAGAAAGTTATATTTATGCAGGGTTTCAAACATTTCAAACATGCTCAGAGAGGATGGACTCTTTCCCCTTGCTAGGAGACAAAAATCAAAAGTAGGGTTAGAAAACAGTACAAATGTTACTTACGTTACTTTTCTTTATTTCTGTCACTCTATTAAACTCTACTCAGAGTTGGGGGTAGTTTGAACAGCAAAAACACAGGTTTGATGAGTTTTATTTTCTGTCATGAGTTTGATTTTACATTTATCAGCAAGGTCAAATCACTGTTTCTGTAAATGTAGTCTGGGGGCCTTGAGTAGAGCAAGTTTACTGTATGTTTTGTTCAGTATTGAATTACAATAGTTTTTCAAATCCCTGTTTTTCTCATTTATCCCATATCCACTTCAAAGTGCATCACATAGCATTTCACTAGAAGATGGGACAAGAACTTGTGTCTACCCGGCTGTGCAGAGTAATCTGTCCCAGGAAGGATTGGAACTGTTTTGTGAAAAGTGAAAATCTTAGTAGGGTTTTATGGGGGGGGGGGCTTTTGAGACTATAGCTGGTGAACATAGTAGAGCATTCAACAGCTGAAGGGACAGATTTTTCCTTTAGGAGTTGGTAGAGACAAATACAAGTCTCTACCAACTCAAGACAAGGACTCCATGAGGTCAAATGTTACTCCCTCACTCCTTAATGTGCAAATAAGCAACTTTTCCCTAACAAATGTGCTGTATTAAACTTTAAAGATGAGAATACATCCATTTTGTGCCCCTTCAGGGCCAAAAAAAAACAGTTAAATAAGATTTACATTTCAGATATGTGTGCTTCCTCCTCCCTCACCACCATGTGTGTCCTCCTCTGCTATCTAAACTATCGTACAAATAGAGTCTTCCCTGTCGTCACCTCCTCTTTAATCTCGCCTCTTTGCAAGCAACACAGCTGAGAGTCCTGAGAGATTTGGGGGTAAATATTTGGTGTCAGCCCCACCGATGATCTCCAGAGACACGAACAATGTTTTCTTGTCAAAAAGACCAAAGAGAGCGGGGAGACGTAATTTCCAGATGTCTCTCCGATGAGTGTAAACAGCATGAACGTCTGCGCTTCATTTCACCCTGTGAGTGAAAGGTGTGACTCCATTTCACTCGTCTTCCTCTCTCCACTTCAAAGGTGTTATTCAAAATGTGTTTTCCAGTTATGAGCCAATCTGTGTGTGTTAACAGGTTTATTGTTCTTCCTTTCTTCACCTCCTGCTGTGTGTCATCTTTAGTCAGGGCTTGATTCAAGTCTTGGTCTTGCTTCAGGATGAGTGACGCAAGAGGACAGAGGTGGAAGTACATTTACTCAAGAACTGTGCTTTACCAATTCAAGGTACTTGTGCTTTACTTGAATATTTTCTTCATGCACTTGTCAACTTGCACTTGAATACATTTCAGAAGCAGATATCTTTCTTTTTAATCACCTTAAAGCTTTAGTTAAAATGTTCCCCTCCTTTTCTGTCCAGTTCACCTTGGATCTCAAAGATCAGTGATTTTTAATTTGAATGTTTGTGATAAACTTATAAAGTTTTTTTTTATTATTAGTTGCAAAAATGTTCTTCCTCCACAATATTTTAAAACCCTATTGGATCATCTGAAACCTGCAGTGTCACAAACCTGAAAACAAAAGGCATCATTCACTTTGACGTTCGATGCTTAAAGGGCCCGTTTTATGCTTTTTAGGGTTTTCCCTTTTCCTGTAGTGTGTTCTAAAGGTTTAAGTGCATGGAGATGGTCATAAAGGCTACATTCCCTAAGTTCCCTCCAGAGGGAGTTTCTCTCCCCCCCTTGCCAGAAACACCTCCATTGGACTCCTGTGTTTACTCCTTGAACATAGTGACATGACTATGTAACCCAGGGGTCGGCAACCCCTGGCACGCGTGCCAGCATTGACTTTCTGCCGCTTTCCTCCGTGGTGCTGATCGTTTCACCACAGAGAGGAAAGCACTTCACTAATTGCAGTAGCCATAAGGAGCTGTACGAATGCCGCAGTTTTTGCGTGGCTGTGTCTTTAGTTGAAAGCCCAGTGGCGATCTGCTCATCTCTCATCGAAATAATATGCTACAAAGGGGCGGACTGGCCATCTGTGTGTTGAACTTTCCTGTCGGCTCCCAGACCGTAGTCGAGGAGGGCAGAAGCAACAAGCTTCAGGTTCAATACCCCACTTTAGCTTAAATGACTGGAGAGAGGCGAGCTCTCCTTGGGAGGCCGTTGCATTTATTTAGCTGTTCTTCTGTTTCACAAAATACAGACCTCTGTTTTTCTGCTGCCTCGTTTCACTTCCAGAAACATACACACGCTCCCTCACTGTCGCTCTACCATCCACACACACACATGCACAGGCCACACCCCTCTCTTTCTCTCTCTTAAAGGGACAGCGATCTCATCTCACTCTGCATGACCCTAATATCATAACGTGTGTTCTGGAGAATCACAGAACAGACATCGTCCTTATTATTATGCCGTTTAAACCAATTATTTAAATGTGTTTGTTAAATTCGGCATCATGTAAGTTGCGCTGACAGGTCCACACACTGCTTCCCCGCAGCGAGGCTCCGCCATCCTGCTGATAGTTGACAATCGTCAAGCTCCTCAACCCCCCCCCCCCCCCTTGATAATTCTCGGTCGTTGGCACGCCGATAAAATTTTTTTTTTTAAATGGCACTTCATATCAAAAAGGTTGCCGACCCCTGATGTAACCATTCGCTGCTCAATTGGCTAGCGCTCCAACACATTGTACGTAATAGGCTAAGGGGCGGGGCACCTCTAAACGGTTGACCAATCACAAGAGAGCTGGCCAGCTAACCAATCAGAGCAGACTGGGCTCTGGTTTCAGACAGAGGGTGAAAGGAGGTGCTGCAGCACAGGCAGTATGAGAAAATTAAAGAGCTTTTTGAACATTAAAGCATGGAGACATGTCCCAGTAGAGACACTTAATATACATTTGAAGATGAAAATTAGTATAATAGGACCCCTTTAAGTAGATTTTATTGATACATACTGTACTTTTACTTAACTACGGTTTTTCAAAGCAGGAATTTTACTTGTAATTGAGTTAGTCAGGACTCAGCTCACGAACTGGGAAAAAAACATAAGAAACAAACTCATTCTTTCCCTCGTTAAATCCAAAATGGAGTCTTTAACCAGCAGTCCGGCTCTGCTGAGGCTGTGTGTTTGTGTCCCTGTCGCACTTCAAAGATCAAAACGGCAAACATGACAGACTGCGCTGCATTCCTCTCAGGTGATGACAGCGATAATCCACAGGCAGTCTGGATTCAGCCGAGCGTGGATGATAAGGTTTGAGTGACACACTGACACACACGCTGGCACACATTACCTGAAACCCTCCCATCCGCCTCAGGCCCTCTGCTGAAAAAATGTGGGTCATGGGTGAGTCGCACACACACACACTTATGCATCTCTAATCCTCCCTGTTAGACTTTGAGACAACATGATGGACAGATAGAGGGAGGATGGGGGGAAGAAGCGTTCAATGTTAAGTGGCAGGGTGACAGCAAAATGACAGTCCTTAGGCAACACACACAAACACACACACACAAACATACACACACACACACACACACACACACACATGCAGCAATGGCAATACAATAATTACACAATCCTGTCAGCGCTTTACACTTTTACTGGCAGCATCTCACACAGATTCACAGAAAATAAAAACATTTCAATAAGTTTCAATTTGTTACTTATATAAAATAAATAAATGGGTTTATACAGCACCTGGGAGTTTAGTTTATTTAAGTAAAATGTTACTCCAGTGTTTCCCCTATATACAAATAGTGGCGGCGCAGCGGAAACACTGGCTATTTATTAAAATAATAATAAGGGGCAACCCTTTTTCATTTTTGATTGTTTGTTAATTAGGATAAATAAAAACAGGTTTGAAATCATTCCAATGTATACTATAGGACAGTAAACCAAAAATATTGTTTAAAGTTGGAGAGATACAAAAATATGCATAAATAAATAAATGTTAACTGGGTAAAATAAGATATAAATGAACAACAAATATAAAATAAGTTACATTTATTTGTTATTGGCTATGGTAGGTTATTGGTTATGTTCATATACTTATTTGATTATTAAAATGTAAACCGATCTTTTTCATATGGGTGTTTTAGAGTTGTACCCCCTAGATCAGGTCTCTAGTAATTGTGTGCTCAAAGTTCACCAGATTGAAGCATTTTACTTTAAAATGTTCAAACCCCCGGACCCCCCTGGAGGATGTGACGTCCACCCCCCAATTCAAACATGTTCATACAATACTGAATACATTTGAAGCCATTTTGACGTATATTACCTATGTCAACACGTTTCTGTTTTTGTAGTGTATTTGTCTTTTGCAGAGACGTTTAATTTATTCTTTATATATAAAATCTCGCCTAAAATCTCGCCTAGGGCAGCAAATTGTCTAGAACCGGCCCTGGCCTCTAGAGCCTTTCTTGTGCTGGCAGACACATAGAAAGAAATTGGAAACAGGTTCAGGGCTTAACAGGTTATACAGTTCCAAAGAGTTTATTTCTTGCCTTAAAAATATTAAAATAAGTAATGTGGATAATCGTATTTGTACTATACATGGTAAATGAAAGTTATGACATGTTAAATCCAGATTATAGACAATATAATATAGACCTAGACAAAAAGTCATAACATAACATAACATATTAAATCACAATAAAGAGATCTTAAGTCAAAATAATAACTCAATAAATAAAAGTTAAGAAATACTAAGAGATAGAGAATATAAAGATTTACATTTACAATTGAAACTTTTGTCTTAGTTTGTTATCAGTTTAACTTTCTATATCATCATTTTGACTTTTACCTCTTTTACCTAGGTGACTTTCAATCCCTTAAATGTCATAATTTCAATTTAGTAACTCATAATTTAGATTTAGTGTCTTAGTTTTTACTAAATTAGTTACATTTAATTTAGTAGCATCTCTCTAACCTCACTCAACTCAACTTTTTACTGGCAGAAATGGGCTTCCGTATGCACCTCAAAATACAAACAAAGCAGTATTATGAGGCATTTCCTAAAACCATTCGTCAAGGAACGATGAGGGCTTTCCAGTAAGCACCAGTGCTGCTTCCTGTTACTCTGTGTTCTCTCCACATGGGCTGATGGTGCCAGTGGCAACACCCGTCCCTCATTTGTCACTCTGTCGGAAAGATGGCTGCTGGTGGGGAAATATATAAAAAGGCTAGAACCATGGATGGAACAGTCTAGAACAATCGATGCCTCTGTATGCGTGACAAACACAGAAATGGCTTTCATTTCATCCACAGCTCATAAATCTGGCAGGGTTTTGATTCACAAGATTAAAGGTCAAACCAGGGATACATGGTTGGTAGTTACAGAATTTGAGGTCAACATTTAGTTTCCAACATGTTTATAAAAGCCTCTTTTTCTCTCAATTATACACATGAAACAAGTGGGAGCATGTAGTTCTCCTTCATGCTGACAGCTTAATGTTTCAATTTCCGTAATAAAATTATTGTCAGGACAGAAAAAAATGTGGAACAGTTTGAATAGTCAAATAGGACACACACACACACACACACACACACACACACACACACGCACACACACACACACACAATACAGCGCTCTCTTGTTGTATCCCGCCTCCCCCTCCTCCCATCATCGCTTTTCTTCCTGCCAAATCATTTCCACCAAATCCATTTTGATTCGACATCACAGCGCCCCGCAAAGTGAAGATAATCCTTGACATTTTTATCATGCACCCCCCTTTTATTTAGTCTGCGCTCTCTCTGCTTGCCTGTCTTGTTTGCTGATAAAATCTGCCAGCCGATGCAAGCCTTGGCGGATCACACATCAAAAAGGGTCCGTTTTCTCCCCCGAGGGTGACGAAGTGTCAAAATAATATCCCTCTGTGTGCTCTGGGTGGCAGCCTAATTTAAAAACTTCATTTGATGATTGTAGTCATTTACATGTCTAAGCTGACGGTAATGTCTGGACCCCCTTCCTGCTCTGTTTTACTACATGACTAAAACTATAATAAAAAAAGAAAGATAATGAATAATTAAAATTGCGGTCGCACATGTGCGCGCAGTGATGAGCGGGCCCTCGCGTCCGTGCGCCTGTCGAGGAGGGCAGCCGGTCGTCCCGCCGTCAAGCCGTTTGTCATTTCTCAAATGTTCGCGTCCCAGACTCCCAGGTCCTCCTGCAGCGACCCGGAAACGGATGTCGGCGCGCCGTCTCGAAGGAAAACACATTTCTCTAAAGGGTCGTCAAGGATTGATTATCGAGGAGGCTGTCTGGAGGAGCCGTAACCGAGGGTACACTGATGCAGAGGAGAGAGGAGTTTCTCTGGAGGAGCCGTAACCGAGGGTACACTGATGCAGAGGAGAGAGGAGTCTCTCTGGAGGAGCTATAACCGAGGGTACAAAGATGTAGAGGAGAGAGGAGTCTCTCTGGAGGAGCTATAACCGAGGGTACACTGATGCAGAGGAGAGAGGAGTCTCTCTGGAGGAGCTATAACCGAGGGTACAAAGATGTAGAGGAGAGAGGAGTCTCTCTGGAGGAGCTATAACCGAGGGTACACTGATGCAGAGGAGAGAGGAGTCTCTCTGGAGGAGCTATAACCGAGGGTACACTGATGCAGAGGAGAGAGGAGTCTCTCTGGAGGAGCTATAACCGAGGGTACAAAGATGTAGAGGAGAGAGGAGTCTCTCTGGAGGAGCTATAACCGAGGGTACACTGATGCAGAGGAGAGAGGAGTCTCTCTGGAGGAGCTATAACCGAGGGCACACTGATGTATTCTCCGGAGTCGATTTCAGCCAACAGTGATGTTTAAAAGAGGCGTGACGCATGGCTGGACTTATGTCAACAAAGCACAGCTCTGCAAACTGTTCCCGTTGTGATTATAAGTTATTTAAGATGATCAAATGTGCATCAGACTTTCTGCCCTTCACCGTTTGTTTACTCACTAATCACATCTCCCCTGGATGTTAGGCTATTTTTTTTTTTAATACAACTGCTTTCATTGTGAGGTGATGTTTACAGTGAGAACAGCTGCTGAGGTCAGTGCAGAAAGCAGAACAGTGTGTATAATATATATCGCTCAATAATACCAGGCCTAGATTTCACACTTTATTTGTAGGCTTTAGGAGATATCTACAAATAAACAATAGATATTTTTCATGAAACCATATAGTGCTTCACATAATAAAATATTCGAGGGCTGTAGCCTAATATTACTTAGGAGCTGTTTGTGTTTGTTGTACAATGTGTAGGTGTGTGTGTGTGTGTGTGTGTGTGTGTGTGTGTGTGTGTGTGTGTGTGTGTGTGTGTGTGTGTGTGTGTGTGTGTGTGTGTGTGTGTGTGTGTGTGTGTGTGTGTGTGAGAGAGTTGATGTGGCAGGCAGACAGGCAGGTGTCAGTAGGTTATCTGACATATACAGTGGGGCAAAAAAGTATTTAGTCAGCCACCAATTGTGCAAGTTCTCCCACTTAAAAAGATGAGAGAGGCCTGTAATTTCCATCCTAGGTACACCTCAACTATGAGAGACAAAATGAGAAAAAAGAATCCAGAAAATCACATTGTCTGATTTTTAAAGAATTTATTTGCAAATGATGGTGGAAAATAAGTATTTGGTCAATAACAAAAGTTCATCTCAATACTTTGTTATATACCCTTTGTTGGCAATGACAGAGGTCAAACGATTTCTGTAAGTCTTCACAAGGTTTTCACACACTGTTGCTGGTATTTTGGCCCATTCCTCCATGCAGATCTCCTCTAGAGCAGTGATGTTTTGGGGCTGTCGCTGGGCAACACGGACTTTCAACTCCCTCCAAAGATTTTCTATGGGGTTGAGATCTGGAGACTGGCTAGGCCACTCCAGGACCTTGAAATGCTTCTTACGAAGCCACTCCTTCGTTGCTCGGGCGGTGTGTTTGGGATCATTGTCATGCTGAAAGACCCAGCCACATTTCATCTTCAATGCCCTTGCTGATGGAAGGAGGTTGTCACTCAAAATCTCACGATACCTGGCCCCATTCATTCTTTCCTTTACACGGATCAGTCTTCCTGGTCCCTTTGCAGAAAAACAGCCCCAAAGCATGATGTTTCCACCCCCATGTTTCACAGTAGGTATGGTATTCTTTGGATGCAACTCAGCATTCTTTCTCCTCCAAACACGTCTAGTTGAGTTTTTACCAAAAAGTTCTATTTTGGTTTCATCTGACCATATGACATTCTCCCAATCCTCTTCTGGATCATGTAAATGCTCTCTAGCAAACTTCAGACGGGCCTGGACATGTACTGGCTTAAGCAGGGGGACACGTCTGGCACTGCAGGATTTGAGTCCCTGGCGGCGTAGTGTGTTACTGATGGTAGCCTAGCATTTGTTACTTTGGTCCCAGCTCTCTGCAGGTCATTGACTAGGTCCCCCCGTGTGGTTCTGGGATTTTTGCTCACCGCTCTTGTGATCATTTTGACCCAACGGGGTGAGATCTTGCGTGGAGCCCCAGATCGAGGGAGATTATCAGTGGTCTTGTATGTCTTCCATTTTCTAATAATTGCTCCCACAGTTGATTTCTTCACACCAAGCTGCTTACCTATTGCAGATTCAGTCTTCCCAGCCTGGTGCAGGTCTACAATTTTGTTTCTGGTGTCCTTTGACAGCTCTTTGGTCTTGGCCATAGTGGAGTTTGGAGTGTGACTGTTTGAGGTTGTGGACAGGTGTCTTTTATACTGATAACGAGTTCAAACAGGTGCCATTACTACAGTTAACGAGTGGAGGACAGAGGAGGCTCTTAAAGAAGAAATTACAGGTCTGTGAGAGACAGAAATCTTGTTTGTTTGTAGGTGACCAAATACTTATTTTTCCGAGGAATTTATCAATTAATTCATTAAAAATCCTACGATGTGATTTCCTGGATTCTTTCCCCCCATTCTGTCTCTCATAGTTGAAGTGTACAGATGAAAATTACAGGCCTCTCATCTTTTTAAGTGGGAGAACTTGCACAATTGGTGGCTGACTAAATACTTTTTTGCCCCACTGTAAATGGTAAAAAATTGTACATTCTCCGTTAGCCTACGAGCTCCCCGTTTGAGCGAAGGACTGTTCCTTCTCAATGTAGCATGACATTGGATATGCGCTTAACTTGTCCTGGATTAGAATTTTTCCGAAAATTTCCCTAGGAGGAGTTTGGAAAAATGTGCTTAAAATGCATGAAAAACGCACATATTTGAAAATTGGGGGGGCTAATGGAAGGCAATTTGAAATATGTCCAGATTCATAAGAGCAATGTGTATACCGCGTTTCGTGAATATTGGAAAAGCTATATGCGAGTAGTTTGGAGTAATTTGGAGTAATTTGTGGCATGTAAATCGTCAAAAATGATGTATTCGCTGTTAGTTACGACCTCCACGAGTGATTTTTCAAAAATGTGCCCCGCAATTAAGTATCATATTGGATAGGGGCTGAACTTGTCCTGCATTGGAATTTTTCCGATCATTCCGCTAGGAGAAGTTCGCAAGAATGTGCTGAAAATGCATGAAAAACTTCCTGGGGGGCAGGGCTAATGGAAGGCAATTTGAAATATGTGTGCAATCATAATAGTAATGTGTATACAGCGTTTCGTGAATATCGGAAAAACCATATGCGAGCAGTTTGGAGCAATTTGCGACATGTAAATCGTCAAAAATGGTGTATTCGCTGTTAGCTTACGACCTCCACGAGTGATTTTTTTTGTTGATTTATGAGCATTTCTTTCTAAGCCCCCCCTTTTTGCGAGTACGTTTTGATTGATGGCGGCAATATTTATCGTCCTAACATGCTCATTTTGTACGGTAATGTGTCTGACCCTCCACCGATGCTGTATACGAAGGTTGGTGTTGAAAAACTGAACATTTAAATTTAAGTGAATATGTGAACTGTTTTGAACATTATGCTAATTTCAATGAAAGGAGGCGTAGCTTAGGGTTCCAAGAGGATTATTTGTAGAGCAGGTCCACCCGGATATGTGTGCAAAATGTCAGGTCATTTCGAGTTACGGTGCGACTTTGTAAATGTATTCCGAAATGGGCTTTTGATAGGTGGCGCTAGTGAGCAGGTTGAAATATTTAACCCATTTACTCCAGAATATTGTAGTTTTCACCAGTGCTGGCGTCCGTGAAAAATTATACAACTTTTGAAGCGTCCTAAAGGCCTCAAAAACAGGAAACGCCAGAAGAAAAATAATAATTCCAACAATAACAATAGGTTTCCTCGCACTTCGTGCTAGGACGCCGTTGGGTCCTAGCGCTTCGGGCTCTAATAAAAGTTTGTGTCATGTGAGTGAGTGGTCAGAGTAGAGTTATTATCTAACTGTAGAAGCCCATTACTGCCAAGAAAAGAAAGCAAGAAATACAAAAAAGAAAAAATTGTAAAAGAACAATAATAGTGACAAAGTTTCTATAATGTTATTGAGCATGTTAATCTGCGAAGAGCCTTGAACTATGAAATACTCTAAAGATTTATACAACAATACTTCTCCTTGGCTTTAATAAAAACAAGATATGCAAGTGTCCAGATGGACTTTAACAGACAAATCGTCCAGTGAAAGATGAACATAAAGAAGAAAGAAGTTGGCGATATGAGGCCAAAACCCCACTCTCAGCCTCAGTTTTCACTTGATTAATCTCATCTGTCCATGTTGATACAGAAAAAGGCCCTTTATCTGGGACAATGTTATAGTTTTGGCCTGTTGAGCCACTGTTTTCCGACGTTCAGGGCTTTCCTGTAATAACGCAGAAATCTTTCCCAACTGGATTACGAGGATTGAACCGCCCTGGCCAGGCATCGGTTTTGATTTGAACAGCAGCAAGCACAAACACTATAAATGTACACTCACAAGAGAGAGTTTTTTTAATGGGCACTCGACTTTGCAAAGGCAATAACTCTCTCTGTCTTACTTTCTCTCTTTCTGGAAATGCCTCCCACTGTTTGCTGAGGTAGCCGAGGCAGCTGGCAGTGCTCAGTGCTTGGCCTGACATGTTGCTTTGAAATACCAATCACTGAGTTTATACAACAGGGAGGGCTTGTAAATGTGTCGAGTGGGGAAATATACAATGCCATACTTTCTTACAAGAAGTAGAGTTATGGTCTCAGCAGTGTGTATACCTTACAGGTGATATAAAATATGCCGAGTCTTATCCTGAAACCCATTTATCATGAATGACAGCGGAGGAAAGTGCTTTTAGTTTTGTTATTCTCGTGACAATCTGCGGTAACCTCTCACCGACACTACACACATGTATACACAAATGCACAAGTATACACAAATACACATGGATACATGAGACACTGAAAACTGAGGCTGGATGTGGCCACGCTGTTAGTCATTTACAGCACCATTTGGCAGGAAGACAGGTGAAAACTTGCACTTTTACCCACAAAATAACACCTTAGTTTAAGTGTTTTTACCATAGGTTTTTACCACATGTGGCAGGCTTCTCATTTCCAGGGAGCAACCTTTGATTTTTTTCCTGATAATATGGAGCTAGGAGTTTTGTCAGCTGTAGCTAGCTAGTCATGCTCAATGGCCAAGCAGGGGATTGCATATAGCCGTATGCTAACGTGGCATGTCTATTGATGCAGTCATTTAATATAAACGACTTATTAGATGGCTTAGTTGAATACTCGATTCTGATTGGTCAATTCAGAACACGTGACACGTTGTTAATCCAGAACAGACAGACCGCTGTCAAGGATTTATTGACCATTGTTAAGGACGCTCACATCTGCACAAACAAATCTGTTTGATTTAACTGTATACAGTAGTTTGCTTTTCAGCCATAACACCCTGATCCTGATCTGCCTGTCGGGTGGTCTTTCCCGCATAATGACCGCCTCGTTGCACATTATCCCTTACATAATAACCTATAACATTATTCTGATTCAGGTGTGTTCATGTATTCCAGAGATGGTAACACCTTATGCTTGTATAGTTACATATTTTAAATAGTCTAATGTAGCTTTGTGTTACATTGAAGCCAGTACCAAAGGTGTATTGCTGATTAACCTCTTTTTCCCAGCTAGTGTATCTGCGTCCTCGGCTAACTCTACTATAACTATGTTGGAGGCCTTAGCAGGTTTAGTTTAAATGTAAGAGTGAAGATACATTAAAAAACGTAGTTGTTTATTGGTACCATGTCATGCTAGATTGTCTGTTAGAAGAACTAAAGCTCATAATATATTTTTGGAGCAATTTCCAGAACAGAAATGCTCACCATCCAAATGAGAAAAATAATTTCTTGCAAAAATATTGAACGTTTTTGGAAATCAAATCAAGGTTTTCGTATTATTGTGGTATTGTGGTGTCGTTTTGATCAATTATTGGGTGGTTAAAATGTTTCAATCTTGCACCAAATCTATGTAACAAAGGTATTAACCCCAAAACTTGCAATATAAAATTGAGCATTGGTATGGCCACTCTTAACATTAAAATAGGCACCCCACCAAAAGACAATATTTAGTACAGATCAATCTCCAGCTTTCAGTTGACATATATTACTTTTATATTGCATAAACGGTTGACCTTTTATCCCTCCCTAAAGATCCATTTTCCTTCCTTAAAAAAAGCAAAACTAGGTCTATTGCAGTGAGTGGTGTAGTGGGGATAGCTTAGAAAAAAGCTAAATTGTTGTAATGGTGATAACATTAGATTTATTTATGTTATTTACTCGCTGAAAAAGACATTAAAGTGTGATCTTTTTCCCAGATGTTTCTCTGAGCAGCAGTTATCAATGCCTCTGAGTCAACATCCTATACGGATATGAGTTACAGAGAGCAAGTGGGAGTAAAATAGCAGGAGGTGACCAGTGGAAAAAGAGTAATCCATGCTTTAAGGATATAAGAAGTAAATCTGTATTTATGATTCTGTGGAAAATCATGTCATTATCTCACCGCCTAAAGTTCGTTGTTCATTTGGAGCTGGAGGGGAAACTGTCCTACTTCAGCAGAAATCTGAGGTCAGCGCAGGAAATATTTCACGGCGTGTCAGACCACTCGGCACACGGTGAATAATGTTCAACATGACACCGTAATGCTTGTTCAGGTGAAAAACGGTTCCCTCTGCAACTTTCTGGGGCAGCGGTAATAATATTCCGTTGGAGGGCGGGAGTTGGAGGGCGGTGTGTGTGAAATATGGCGCTACTTCACATTCATATATTCATCCTAGAGCGATAAATTAGACCCCAGACATTTCAATCTAACTTCCTAAATAGAGCACTTTGTCATCACAAACTAAAGGAGAGGCATGTTGGGTGATCAACAGAATAATTCATGACTTTTTGAGCATTAGACACAAGGTGATCTTCAGAAATAGCCGTAAAACATACAGTAAATAATCACTGTACGCAACAAGAAGAGAAAATACTGCTTTAATTTGAAATAATTCCTCATTTCCTCCAACTCTTTTAAACAATGCAGCTGAGCAGAAACTGCATCCTTTATCTTGATCTCTGCAGTCGAATATCATGCATTATATAAATGAGGCTGGTGCAGCCGGGTGAGGATCGTTTGTTTGAAGTGACACGGCTGATTTACTTTCACAATAATGGGCTTTTAATTGAGCTCTTCCGTCCTTTGTAACATCAAAGGCTGACAAGTGGTTTGACAACAGACTTTTTTCCTTCCCCTTGTGTGACTGACAGGCACAAAATGGCTGCCTCATCCCTCTCAGCTTCCTTCAACTGTCACGACTGCACACAGGATTGGACCGGGACACCTTTGGCCTGAGGGACATATCCTATTTCTGACAGAATTAGAAATGAAAGTGGTTATCCCTTCAGAAAACACACATTTACTTCAGGGCCGTTTTATTCAGTGCCAAATGTGTTGCTCTTGGGCTGATTTATCTGCAAAGACAGAAATACAAATAAAGAAAGCAATCTCATTTACCACCTTCCAGTGTTGCCATAGTCTGTTAAACCACGAGTCAAGTGTTATGACAGACTTTGTATGCTCTGCTGGCATGTCTTGAGGGAGTGTGAGGAGGCGTGTGGTGTGTGCTGAGCGATGACACATGTGGGACGAACGCTGAAATGCATCTTCTCCATGTGTAATGGTGCGTTTTGGGTAGAAGTGGTTCTGCTGACCGGTGATTATGCAGCTGTTTGCAGGCAGGAACACAGTCTATGTTTGGTGTTGTTCACATTTTGGTTTCTAAATGGTGCGTGGATTCATTCCTGACATTTACGAATGAGGGTTGTGCTGAGGGTTGAGTAAATAAAGTCATCAAAGTGGAAGAGAGTCGCCTTCCCTGCCTCCCCTCTGTTGCTCTGTTGAAATAACCCACAGGGCTTTCTATCAATGCAGCGTATTGAACAGGGGGAATCGATGCGTGACATAGTTCCTGCTCCATTGCTCTGATACGGCTAACCGCTTCTGCTTTGATTTTATAGACAGGTTCAGGATTAATGGAGATCCATTTTGAGAGCAATCGACTTCTTTGTCGCCATTTTTCTCATTATCAACACTGGCACCAAATACAAAATGGCTCTAAAAGGACACATCTAACACTCAACAGACTGTGTGACATCGCTGGTACTCCTTTATCAGTGCTGTGAAAACAGGTTAAGTATTAGCATGTTGATGAGTGCATCATAGTACACATATGTTTACATTAATGCAAAAACCTCAGCAATGATATATTCTGTTTTTATACTTGCATTGGTTGCATTCTTTATGTATCATGTGTGTCCTTTTGCAATCTGACATTATCCAGTAGATTTACAGGCTACGTGTTTTAAAGAGCTTCTTCTCTCATTTTCTCACATGTTCAATTGTTTTCTTTTATGAAAATGCTTTGATACACGTTGATATCATCCTATAGGCATTGTAGTTCCCCTAAATACTGTCTTAAAACTAAATGTCTGCTTTTAAGCTTTTATTTCCCTCCTAACATGTTTACTTTAACCAAAGAATCAGTAAACTTATCAATTTTACATCTGTATAATATGCAAAATTGAAGCTCAACAGCACTGCATTGGGTCAATAACCATTTTCCAACATACAAAATGGTAATCTCCTCAAATTAAGATCATTCTTAGGGGTATCTCAATGAGCATCTAGGCTAAGGAAACAATTCATATTATAGAAACATTATTACTTTGTTTGGTAACATTGACCTTTAACCTCAAACCTATTCTTAATCCCTTAATGTACTCTTTATTAGACAGGCATCTCTATTAGAATATATTATGGGCTTATGATCCAAATAAGTAGGTATTGTTTAGTTTATTATAACCCTTTCACAAACCCTTTTTGGTTCTCCTTTACCATGTGAGTAAGATGGACATCAGCTTTAGATAAATCCATGGCATAAGCCCTGACAAATGTGATAAGCCTGGCCTCCGCTTTGCATCTGTCCAAGTGTTTCAAACCGAGGGGAAATCAATGGTAAATGATTGCCGAGCTACTGTGTGGAGTGAAGGCCACAGGGAGCAGTGGAAAGGTTTGTTTAGCGCCTCCAGGGCCGTGCAGTCACAATCAATTTCCCTGCAGCAGTCAGGCAAAGGTCCACGACATCTCTCACACACCCTGAAAACAAGTCAAAGTAGTGAGAAGTGTTGTGTGTAAAAAACTGTTTTTGGAATTTAATCAAAATGCCTGTCAAGCTTTTCATGGTAGCACGACACGTATGCAGTTTACAGGGATACACTTTCACTTCCAAAATAACACCGTCAAATGTAAAATGTTCACCACATGTCAGGCTTCTCCTTTCTAGGTATCAACAATTGTTTAGTTTTCTGCTGAAGTGTTGCTTTCAATGAATGAGAAGCTATTCAACAGCGTCCGTTTACAGAGATGCTAACGTTGCTCTAAACTCTGATATAGTAGTATTTTGCCCCCGAACAGTGTATGCACCAGCCGAGGACAATCTTTTTGATTTCTCTGCCTGTGGGGAAATCATGTGTTCGGCCCTGTGTGTGTGGATCTGTCTGTCCTCAGCTAATCCCACTCATTTAAAAATGAAACTTTTGTGGTTGCTCTCATTCCGATTAAAACAATTACTATTTAGATGCCCGCTTTGTACCTTTATTGACTACTGATTCTTCACTCTTCTTAAACACCCAGTTAGGGCTTCTTCAAAAGAGGCATTTCTGGCAATAAGCTCTACTCTAACCTCGTCTGCTGCAGGCCACATGTCACCTTTATAGTGGCTCAAAATGGGACATTAATATCATTTTCTATTCCTCATTTAGAACCAAATTATCCGAGGATTCATTTTATTACCCATATTTTACGATACACTAAAGTTATGAGACAAGAAAAGATGAATAAATGTCTTGTTGTCTTGTCTTATGCATTCATGTTGACTGTAAGAGAGTGAGATTGAACTCTTCTTTCTTTGGGTGAAAAGAGGGAGACACACCTGCTGAAGATCTGCATTTTACTGAGTGCACTTTAAACATTTTCTAATGTGATGTAATGTTACTGTTTGTAGTGCTAGTGATGGTACTTGGCCTTTGTAGTAATCCTAGGTTAATGCTAATAAGCTTGTTAGCCGGATATGTTAACTTGTAAAGCTTGTGTTAGACCAGTCCTTATCATTCATTGTTATTCAGAGTATTTATAGGCTAATACATAAAATAAGACACAACCCTTTAAATGTAGAGTGTTGCTGTGAATAATTAAATGTATTTGAATAAAAATGGGCATCAAAACCTTGGAAATGTCTCCTTTTAAAAGCAGTCAAATACAAGAAGCCTGTTTATTTTTTACCCGGGAGCCAGCAGGCAGCTCTGAGTTTTTGGAATAAGATCTTCTACAAAAAGCCAAATCTAGAGGGGTGTGAAAAACTATCTTTGATGTCAGAAGACATTTCCGTGAAAAGCACAGTACAATCTGATTGCAGGCTGGCGTCCTCTGGCAGGCTGATCCCCCCCGATCGTTCCACCCACAGGACATGCAAAATGCATCTGTGCTACTGTGAATGTGTGCGGTTCTGGTGTGTGTGTTTGTGTGTGTGCTGGATGGGTAATGATCTGAATGTTTGAGGGAAAGTTGATTGGACAGGTGGAGAAACTGAATCATTGAACACATTCTAGGCATCAGACTCAGCCTTTTTATGTTCTGTTATAAACTACTGTATCTATAAGCAAGTATATGAAGTGATTTCAGATTTCTGATGCAGGATCATTTCTATCTGCTTGTATCTGTAAAGAATGTATTACACAGTCTGCTTATTATTCTCAATTTGGTGCAAATATTAAGATTACTTTTTACATTAGTAACCTAGCATTGTTTCCAAAAACGTTGACTTGGACTCAAGGATAGACTGATTGAGTTTTGGTTGGCAAAGGTCACGGTCACTGTGACTTCATTAAGCACGTTTTGGACCATACCTCAATAATTCACACGCTAATTATGACCATTTTAGGCCAATGTCTAATAGGATTAAATGATAAATTGATGACATTTTGGAGAGAAATTAATTAAAACTGTAGCTTTACTTTTGGCAGACGCATTCAATCCAAGTTCATAATTCATTTGACGGTATTTATAATGCTGTGCCATTTAGAGCTTAATAAGTCTAACCTGTGTTTCATAAACAATGTTAAACCTTTTTGTTGTTGCTGCTTTCCAGTTGTTT
This sequence comes from Harpagifer antarcticus, assembly GCA_902827135.1. Taxonomy (NCBI): domain Eukaryota; kingdom Metazoa; phylum Chordata; class Actinopteri; order Perciformes; family Harpagiferidae; genus Harpagifer; species Harpagifer antarcticus. The sequence continues at coordinate 2,205,391 of CADEHL010001048.1, read as the reverse complement.
TTTAGCATTCCAGTAAATATTTAGGATGCATTTATAGTATCCTTATTCTGAATCAAATATGCTGGAAGCATTAAAGTAAGCAGCTGTAGACGGTAGCGTGATTAGCTAGGTAAAGCTGCTAGAATCTGCTAGCTACAGCTGTCTGTTCAGCCAACAGCATTTTAGGTGGTCAGCTAAAAAAGTAGCTATTCTCTACTTTAGAGTGAAATCAAACGGATCCTTATTCAAATATTGTGCTAATGCAACTTTTGCCAAGCTGCCAGTTTGTGTTGTAAACAGCATATTCATCATGATATAATGGAAAGTCATTGCAGGAAAGTCAATATACTTATAATAGAAAATAGTTTTCTGGAAGCTGCTTCCAGTCTTATTGTTCAATAAAAGAACAAACAGTGTTTACGCTGTTTATGGCTCTGTAAATGTCTAACTATCAATTTCCACCGTTGTATTATATGCAGAGCTGGGAGAAGTACTTGTACTAGAGTAAAAGTAGAAGTACCAGAGTGTAGGAATACTCTGTTACAAGTAAAAGTCCTGCATTCAAAATGTTACTCAAGTAGAAAAGTATTAGCATCAAAATATAGTGAAAGTAGCGACAGTGAAAGTAGTCGTTGTGCAGATTGGTCCATTTCAGAATAATATATATGATATGTTTTATAATGATTGATCATGAAAGTGTTCTCAAAGCTGGTGAAGGTGCAGCTAGTTTGAAGTACTTTGTATACTGCAGGGTAGCTGGTGGATTTACTCCAGGTGCAACTAAAGTCTGATTTAACACTTGGTTATATTTCATCATTAATCCACATCTGTAAAGTAACTAAAGGAACAAAATAGATGTAGAAGTACAAAGTAGCATACAATGGAAATACTCAAAGTACCTCAACATTTTTGTTAAGTACAGTCCTTTAGTAAATGTAATTTCCACTGTGCAATGTCTTGTGTTGTTGTCTTTTATGCTGCTGTAACGCAAACATTTCCCAAATTGGGATCAATAAAGCACCTCTTATCTTATCTTATCTTAGTTGCTACCGGTTACTACCCACCTCTGATTATTTGCCACCGCAAAGACAAAAGAACACACTATCAATCACTGTTTGATTTCAGCACAAACACTCTTAAAGGACTCTTTTTAAGGTTGTAAGGTTTTAGTCCATGAATCAAACTTTGCTCCATTGTTTTTTCATGTGTTGCCGCATTGATTATGTTTTTTAAGATAAGGCAACAAGAGGAAACCCGTCTCAAATCAGGCAACAACAGGAAACAGTAATTACTCAGACACTGAGCAAATGCTTGTTAATGACCAACTTCAAGGCAAGTCACGAGAAGTTAAAGAAAGGAGCTCTATTGTTTATTGTGGCCCTCTTCTCAGTGTTTGACTTTTTTTATTTCCTCTTAAACAATAGACATTACTTCAGATAATTCCCCTTAACCCAAAAGAGATCCACACCTGTTTACCTCTTTAGGAAAGAGCTGTGTAATATGAGTTCTAACAGCTGATCTGATGTGTGCAACACGTTTAAGCCTTGCTATAAAAGCATGACTTTACTAAATGCAACCTTAAGATGTGACTTATAACACTCGGAACCATGTCTTGCTTAGTAAAAGGACTATAAGAGAGAACAGAAATATATCATTTTACCTTCATTTAACACTTAAAGACAATGAAAATGGTAAGAGTTGCAGGAAAAATAGTGTTTAATGACAGACGTACAGATTTGTATCACCTCACTACAGTTGGATTTGACTCTGCATTGCATCTTTCATCTTTAGGGTTTGAAAATATCTTATCTCATCAAGATCTGCACTTTCTTGTAACGAAGGAAGCATGCTGTGACTTTACACATCTGAAAGTAAAGCACTGGTAAATGCTGTCATTTACAGATGTATTTTTGATTACTTAAATGTGTTTTTTTGAAGTTGTTTTGCGCCCTTGTAGATCCATGCCTGCATACTAATTGCTCCTGTCCTGTGCCAGCAGTAAGGCAAAGCAGCTCTCCTGCTGGTTCTGTTCCCCCTGAAGCCACAGAGCTCTCCTCTGCAGCGGGCCTGTGACCTTGTGTCCTGATGAGATGGTGCTCCACTCTGCTTCTTATCACAAATGAGACATTGATGGATGGCTGAGAGTGGCTGTTTCTGCAGTTTAGGGCATGAGGTCAAGGTGACAGTTACTTTAACCTTTTTTCTAACAGAGTGCTGATTTCAAAACGTTAACGAGGCCTGTAAGGATAGCACAAGGGGAATTCTCTAAATAAACGGCATGTCGTTTAACATAAGTATTACCCTTTCCTTATATTTACATGTGAACCACTGCTTTTGAAGATTAAGGAACACCCCACAGCAGATGAACAAATATCCGTGAGCTAATTCACATTATGCAGCCGTTTGCCCACAGGTTATGAGGGATTAGGAATGATTTCGCACTCAATTGAGGCGGCAAAGGATCCAGAGAATCAAAGCCCTTCAGACTGGGACTATTTCTGGGCTGCTGCTAATAGTTCTCGTCAGCCGTAATTTTTAAGTACTTTAACCAATTCATTGTATAATTAGGTTAACAAAATTAGCTCATTGCAAAGTCAGTCAGCAGGCGGCGGTAATGCAATAAAGTTATTAACATTCCAGATTTATAGAACCATTAATATAAAGGCGATCTGTCTTTTTCACATTTTTCTTCCCTGATATAAATGCCATAAATTAATCAAAGACAAGTGACTTGTTCTGTAAACTTTTTTTTGTGTAATGCAATGCAGAAGACAAACTATCCATCACTCCACTTGTCAAGAAAGTATATCAGAACCTTTTTAACTAAAAAGAAAATGAATGACTTGTCTTAAAATGTAATACATATTACATGTACATATGTTCAAATATGGATTAAGCATTTACAGGGTGTCCGCGGGGTCTTAAAAAGTATTAAAAGTTGATAAATCAATTTAGCGAAAATTAAGGCTATTAAAAAGTATTAAAAAGTATTAAACGGCATTTTCCAAGGTATTACATTTTGTAGCTTGTTTTCAATAAGTATATAAATTGAGGTTGTATTCTACAGTCTGCCTGAATGTACACAGTAGCTGTACATTGAAATATGCATACATGAAGATAATTGTGCTCTACGTTTTGGAGCAAACATTCCCATCATGTAGGCGCTTGAGGCCCTAGTGAGAAATGTTGCCATGGATGTAGCTAGTGTGGGCTACACAGTACATTTATGTTCAGCCTTTATTTGTACAAATGCAAAGTTAGCTAATAATACTTCCTGCTTGCAAACTACCCATTTATGTCAGACTGCTATCATTCAAGTAATGCAGAAAACTCAAAAATGTGCTGATATGCAGGAAAGTTCTGAAATCTAAGACACATTTTTCCCTAGGATTTTAAAGTAGATCCATTGATCCGCGTTGCATCAAATTGGTGATAATGATATCTGTGTGAAGTGTATATCCCACTGAATCTAAAAGAATGTGTATCGTGTCTCTGTGTTCAGAATGGACTTAGTTATGACTCTGAAAAGAACGACACATTTGGATGCAAATTGCTTTTTGCTTTGACACACAACATCTAAACCGGTAAACCCTTGTGGTGTTTGCCCTGTACTCATGTTCTTGTTGACTACCAAGATGACTCATGTGACTATATGACTTATTTCCACTGCTCTCTGACTTTGTTCTCTGCACCATTACTCTCACAAAAGTGCATTTTTAGTTTTAATATGGGGTTTATTCACCACTTCCTAGTGCACTCTTAGATCTATGTTTCATGAGCTGGAAATTATACCATCTGCATGTTCAGCAAAGTTTAGTTTAGGAACCTCTGAGTTTAGATTTAGAGTCATCTATCAAATATTTTTTAGATACTCTGGGATTGAACCTCATGATTTAACGCTCATAGTTTCGTCTGAAAACTTGTGTTGGATCAGATCTTGTCTCTTAGTCATGGTTGACTAAATCATGTGCAAAGGTCCATCAATTGTTATTCTTTTGTGTGTGTGCATCTCCTGATCAACCACAAAATCTAGGACAACCCTCGGTTACAGATTTATCTTTCCAGAATTTCAAACCATTTAATTGTCCAGTTTATAAATACACAAAAGACGGGGGATGATTATTTTGCCCGCTCTGGCCTTTGGATGACATTTAATGAAATGGGTAAACTTTTCAGGGACAATTGATGGTTGTATGAGATAAACAAGCGTCTCCTTGCTCGACCTAGACTCGTACTGAGAGCAGGATGACAGATGATTTATGATGCAAATAAAGTACAAAGACATGTAATGCTAAAAGTATGACCCATTCTTTATGAGTGGAAGATAAACCACACTTAGTTGAGACTGGGCTTTTATATAAGGGCAAACTCTTACTAAGGCTAAAGTAAATACAATGGTGAAACGTCACCAAATACATTTACTCAAATGTTGTACATGTTGAGGTACTTTACTTGAATATCTCATCTCTTTAATTGTATGTTATACTTTGACTCCATAGGTGTTTTAAACTTCGAATGTACGACGTTTCTTTTTAATCGACTACAATTTGTATAGTTACTATTACTTATTCAACAGCCATATGGTATGATTCTGTAGAACTAAACATTATAATTGGTAACAATGTGAAAGGAGCAGTTTTGCATGAGTACTTTACACACATGTATCTAGGATGGATGGAGAGATAAATAGATATAGATACTTTCTCCCAAGTAGAGAAATTGTTTTGTCATAGTTGATAGTCATTGTACAATAATTAAACATAGAACAAATACAAATAGAAAAAAACTGATAAAATATACAGAATACATTTGAATTCTCTCTAATAGACCAATCTACTAAAGTTACTAGTGTAACTTAGGCTACAATATGTAACTACAGTTTGTGCAAATGTTCATGATTATAGAAAGGGACTACTTTTCTTTAAGTAACCTTTTGAATTTGAGACTTATAGTTGTAACAGAGTGTGTTTATACTGTTCTATTTCTACTTTTACCTTTCTCCCTCCACCGCTGGATCACCACTGGATCAGAGGGACTGTCTCTCTGTGAGCACGCGGTGGCCCCGCCCCCTGTGATGCAGCCACCCAGCGGACACTTTGAAGTCCTGCGGGTTGAGAATGATCAGTGCGCGGCTGAAGTCCGGACCGAAAACACGCAGTGGGACGTTTCCTCTCAAACTCTGGAATATAAAACCTAAACTCTGGTCTTTAATGCATTTAGATAAGCGACAGTGTACATTCTGCGTACTGCAATTCCCACAGTGGACTTCTTTTTGTTTTTTGCTTTGAATTTGGAGTAAAGTAATCGAGTCGGAGGATGCTTCAAACGAACTGAGAGGTTTCTCCGTCCTTCGGGACATTAAGGACGTCCAGCTGTGGTTTTTTTTATTAAGGGACGTGACTGAATGGATTTATAAGAACCTGTAAAAAAGAAGTGAAAAGTAACGCTCATCCGACTCAAGCAGCAGCGCCCTCTTACCAATGAAATATCTGCCTCCAGGATCAGTAAGTAAGCTTTTCGAGCACCGTGATACCCGCGACAGTCCGAAGTCTCTCCCCGGCGCTGCGGGCTCTCTGCTGGCCCCTCTGGACCCTCTCCGGCAGGCAAAGCGGCTCCCCATCCGAGTCCTCAAGATGTTGAGTGCGCACACCGGACACTTGCTACACCCGGAATATTTACAGCCTCTGACCCCCGCACCCGTGAGCATTGAGGTATTTATTTGTCTTTAAAAACACTATCATATGAAAAGGTGGAAATGTATTAAATAGTCCATATGACACCCACAACTGCCCTGAGGCAAATATGTTGTCAAAGAAAGTATTTTTTTGTTAAACCAAATGTTCAAAATCTCACAGATGACGAAGAATATCCTTTATTCCAATCCTTTATCCTTTATTGGAATCCTTTATTCAAGAAGCGTTGGCATTTTTGTATATATATTTACTTGTATCCATTATGAAAACAGTTTGCGATAATTTCCCCAATACACTAATAGCTCTTGGCAATCCTATGGGGATTTTTTTATATTAGCTAATTAAGGTGATCAATTGTTGCAGCCTCACTTTAAGTTATGTAAATGTAAACAGTTAACACACCTACAAACAAACAGAGGACTTGTTGTTGCTCTCGTTCCCTTTGCATGGCAACCTAATTGTCTCTGGGCAGAATACAGTAGGAACAAAAATTCACAGAGCTAATCACAATCTGTGTTTTTGTTGTAGCTGGATGCCAAGAAGAGCCCACTGGCCCTGCTGGCACAGACCTGCTCTCAGATTGGTAAACCGGACCCTCCGTCTTCCTCCAAACTGAGCTCCTCCAGCAGCCAGGGGGACAAGGAGCCCAGCAGTCGCTCATCCGGCTCCAGCCATAAACACAGGGAGCACCGCCCCTCTCTGGAGGACAAGTGTAGCTTCAAGCCCTACAACAAAGGCAGTGGAGACTCTCACAGGGAGGGAGTCACCAGCAGCAGCTCCAGCAGCAGCAGCAGCAGCTCCAGCAGCAGCAGCATCGATAAAGTGGGGTTCAGGGTACCCAGTAATAATGTCACCACTAATGGAAACTCAACAAATGGCCAGCAGTCGTACCCACCCCATGCTGCTTCACCCAGCTCTAGAGCCAGCAGCAGCACCCCGCCAGGACACTCCCAGCAGCCCACCAAACTGAGCCAGTCTCCTGGTGCTCAGTCCCGGACTCCTAGTGGAGACACTGCCCGTGAGCAGGGCAGTCCCACCAGCACGAGCAGCAGCAATAATCCCAAAAAAGACGGCGACAAGACCAACCCAGACAGTCCTCAGGATGCAAACTCCAGCCAGGTTCGAGCCAGCACCAACTGCAGCAACAGCAGCTCTGACGGAGGTTCCCACCATGAGGGGGGTAAAGCGGAGTCTGCCCACCCTAACCTCGGCCCTGGACGCATTACACCCATTTCTCCTTATAAGACAAGCCAGCCGCTCTTCCCCCTGCCTTCCTCTAATATGGGCTACCATGGATCTGTAGTGGGGGCTTACGCTGGCTACCCATCCCAGTTTGTTCATGGGATGGACCCAACAAAGTCGGGCCTCGGCATGGGAAAGCACCCAGGCTCCAGCCCTCTCACAGGGGCCTCCCCTCCCTCTTTCATGCAGAGTTTATGCAGGGACCCCTACTGTCTAAGCTATCCCAGTGTATCCCATCTTGGTGGAAGCAACTGCAACTCCTGCGTCCATGACCCTTCCTCCAGTCTCAAATCAAACTACCCCTTGGTGTACCCCTCCCACCCGCTGCACTCCCTCCACCAAGGCTCCATGTCGTCCAGCGTGTCTTCCTCCATCCCACATCCCCTCTATGCTTATGGCTTCATGCTCCCAAATGACCCCCAGCCCCACGCCTGTAACTGGGTCTCCGCCGGGGGGCCGTGCGACAAACGCTTCTCCTCGTCCGATGAGCTCCTGGCTCACCTCCGCACACACACTGCCCTGCCCATGGGGATGGACAGTAAGATGCTCTCTGTTTCCTCCTCTGGACCCGCTAACTGCCACCTCCACCTCCCCCACCAGAGCAGTCCTGGCTCCATGCCCAGCTCCCTCTCCCTCAGGGCGCCCCACAGCATGGGATTAGCTCGCTATCACCCCTACAGTAAGGTGCATCTGCCCCCTGGACCCTCCCCCATCACCCTGCACTCTATGCCCACCACAGGCCCGTACTACCCTCATTACGCTCTCTACAGTCAAAGACTTGGATCTGCTTCCGCTCTGGGCTACCAGTGAGACTCCATCCACTCGCATGTTTAAAGGAGTGCTTTGACTTTGTGGGAAATATGCTTAATCGCTTTCTGGTGAACAAATGAGATGGGAATACTGATACCACTATCAAATATTTCTCAAGCCATGTTAGGTTAGCTTAGCACAAAGACTAGAAGCAGAGGGGAACAGCTAGCCTCAATTAAAACAAGTAGCAACTACCAGAATCAAATATTGTTTTGTTTTTGTATTCATATTTACAAAAGTGTAAGTGTAAATTGATAATACATGGTAAGTTTTGGCTCCTAGCACAACAATACTTACAATTGACAGAGCCAGGCTAGCTGTTTTCCCCTGTTTCAAAGTCATTGTGCTAAGCTAACCAGCTGCTACGTATAGCTTCATGTTTAACAGACAAATATAAGAGTGGGATTATTATTGTTATCCTGCATTGCTGCCAGAAAGCCAACAAGATAGATATTTTCCAAAAAGGTTTAACTGCTACTTTGAGCTATTACTTAATTGCGGCAAGTTGCCGCTTCCTCTGATTTACGAGTGTAATCAAGTGGAACTAAGATGTGGGAGGGCGAGTTCTGGATTTTGACTTGAGTGCATTTTCACACTTTTCTTTATACGTTATATATGAGATTTGGTGTTTTGAATCAGGCTCCTTTCTTTAACATCAAAGGACATATGTGGTCCTTGCATGTCTGCACAATGCTCGGATACTTTGCAACAGAAATGACTGCCCTTGGATGACTTTTGCCGCCCCATGGGCTCGGCAAATTGATGGTTCAATGCGGTGTAATAACTCTTGGATGTTCAGGGTTCCTGCTGCAAATGATGATGATTTAGTGCGGAAAAATGTAGTGTGGCAGGGACGGCAATAAGCTGCCGCCGTGGGCTGACGTCTGGCCACAGTCGCTTTCTGCAACACATGCATGGAAGCTGGACAAAGCATACACGGTGTATTCAGCCTCATGGTTTGTGATGATTTGTTTTGGTTCCTTATGTTTTGTTTATTCCTCCTGAGAAGTTGTATTTATTTTATATCGAGAATCTGGCTTTCATGTTTACCATATAAATCTATTCTCTTTTTACAATCCTCTCCGCAGACATGTTGGAAGCCCAGATGGCAGATGTCGAATATGTCTTAAAATCTTCTTTAAAAATGAATGTTGAAATCACATCTCTCTCTCTCTCTCTCTCTCTCTCTCCTCTCTCTCTCTCTCTCTCTCTCTCTCTCTCTCTCTCTCTCTCTCTCTCTCTCTCTCTCTCTCTCTCTCTCTCTCTCTCTCTCTCTCTCTCTCTCTCTCTGTACTCCTCAGCTTTTTGCTTTCTTTTTTCTGATTTCCACAGCAAGTCAATAAAAATGAGATGTGATATTTTTTATGTATAAATTGGAACACCCTGTGGTGGTGTTCAGTTAAAGGGGTGGTCATATTTTGATAAATAAATCACACTGAATATATATATTCTTTTGTCATCATTTTAATGCTTCTGCGTCTTGTGTTTCATACATTTCAAATCACAATTTAAAATGTAAATTGTGTTAGTAATTTCAGCTTCGATGTGGTCAATCTCTTGCAATTCTTTACTTTAATTTGCCCTTTTCCCATCGTATACATAGGAGGTTCCCTGTTGTAGTTGCACAAAATGGAAATACTCAAGTAGAGTACACCTTTCTTAAATGTGTACAGTAATATTTAATGTCACCACCTAGTTCTCTTTTTTGTTCTTCACACATGTATACCTCTGACCTAAGGGTTATAAAGAGGTGGAGAAGTGACAGGAAGGTGTGAACTGTTTTCAGTACACACGTCAGCCTGGCTTTGGGTGGATTTGTACCAGTTGCTATTTTTACCGTGGAAGTAATCACATGATTGATGACTTTAGGTGTGCTTTACTTTACCGTGTTGACAGTGTAGCTTATAAGCAGAGCACAGCTCACATTCGTGTGTTCTTCAGTAAATGCAGTCTCACCTAAAAGCAACAGCATCCTTATTTAATGCTCATGGATTGAGTCTAACGGTGTGTTTTACAAAAATGGCTAAAAAGTCCAACCTATCAGGATGTAATGTATACACTCTGTAGGATCCTGATAAGCATCGGAGCCCAGATGAAGTCCAGACAGCCGCTCAAGTTACCCCATGATTGGCAGTGGTAATATGCCATTTCCTAGCAACATGACACTGTGACACGCTTGGCGAAGTATAGATGACCCACTCAGGACTCTGACAAGGGACCCACCGGGGTCACACAGCCGGGCCCCTCGGTAACAAGAGAAAGCGCTCCTGTTTCAGAGATGCTGTAGCGGGGTGTCTGAGTTAACTAGGAGGGCATGAGATCCTCCTGTAGGCCCACTCTGGAGGGTTCACGTTGCCATATGTCTCCCAGAAAACAGACACACTTAAGTTTATTAAGTGTAAGAAATTAGTTAGTTAGTATTTAAGAAAATCCTTGAGTTGAACGTTGAGGATATTTATGAGAGAAATGGTTTTGTTTATTAGCTGGATTAAAAAAGAATGTATCTACTGCACTTAAGGTATAGTGGGGAGTATAGTGTTGGACTGGGATGCCACCTATTGGCGACCAACAAAACCATTTGAGTTAAATCATGAGGGAACATCGTCATGGTTTCTATGATCTTACGTCAACCTGCTAATGAAGATGAGCGTGTTGGATACATCTGACACTTTTTCATCATATTGATGTTAATCGTGTTGTCCCTGATAAAGAACATGTAGAGTAAAGTCAATAAAAGGGGAGAGAGGCTTATTTATTTCCACCTTTTTCTATAGGAGGTTAGTAAACGTTTTTTAATTAATCTAATGAATTCAATTTATGAGTGGGTTTTTAACAAACCACGGTCACAGTTGTGTTTGGGAGACTTAAGTATCGTGAAAAAATGCAACCTTTCTCTTCCGTGACCCAGGCATTGTTTACACTCTGATCAGCAACTTTGTTACTGTGAGGGGGACCCAAGTTCCCATCAGCAAAAACACGTGGGTTTGCTATCCTGGCTCCAAAATGGTGGAATGAGCTCCCCATTGACTTTAGGACAGCAGATAGCTTACACACCTTCCAGCGCAGACTGAAAACTCATCTCTTTCGACTCCACTTCGAGCGATAGAATTACTAACAAAGCACTTATATACTAATAAAGGACTGGCTTATCTAAAGCCAGTTGAGTAGCACTTGAAATGTTTTGGCTCTATGAAACCTGATGTACTTATATGATTCTGTTTTCTTCAAGTTTGTATCTTCTTGGTCGAATGCACTTATTGTAAGTCGCTTTGGATAAAAGTGTCAACTAAATGTAATGTAATGTTATGCAGTTATGTGGCAATTATAAGTTTGTTACTGCTGAATAGTTGATTGATTATCAAGTGAATCAATAGAAAAAGTGTCACTACTAACTCTGTTCTTCCCGGGGCTTCAACTTGATTTCACGATTCAGAAGAAACGGTCATGAGTTAAGAATTTAAGAATGGACTGTAACCTTCATTACAATAGTAATAGTCTTCAGCCCAACTTCCTTTGTGCATCATTTAATTCCAGTGATTGTACGTCATGCTCTGACAAACATTCACAAATATCCAAAGGCATGAAAAAAATCCCCAAAGTAATGTACCATCTCATTTCCTGTTCCCATACGCTGACATGACGTCACCTGAATCTGCAGCTGCTTGCATTGTGATAAAAGCCATGAGGCTGAGAGACACTGAAACACTGTTTAATCATTCACAGTTACTAAATCACAGTCCTGAGGCTAAGGCATCTGTTGAAAGCTGAATCCTTATCAGCCTTCCAGCATCATTTTATGGAACATCTGGAGTTTCTGAAGACTCTGGCACAGCACGGGCTGGAAAGCTCACAAAGAAGGCTAATTTCAAGAAGATGTTGGCAGCTTACTGTCGGCCAGGTGATCTATTGCAGCATAAAATGTGTTTTCGCATGAATTTGGTGATAATGTAGGAAACGAGAAAAATATGTCTTCCATTGATTTTCATCAAAAACTGACATATTAAAAAAATGACTGGAAACATTTTTCATTATTACCTAAAATGAGCATGTAAGTTAAACTAACATGACCCACATTAGTTACAGTTGCTACACCTGTCAATCAAAGCAAATACGCTCTTCACAAAAAAAAGACACGTCTAACGCCCGAAATTATTACTATTGTTTAAAACAATGGGTTGTTGTTTTTAGATCAAGCTAACAAGGCTACATTTAGCAGCAACACAAGGGTCTTCCATATTTGATGTCTATGTATAAGCTAAAACACGAGCCAAAGCTAACATCCTACAGGCAACAAGTAAGCAATTTGACAAGTTAATGAAAAAGACATAAATAAGGTAAATAAATATTATATATATCTTGCTTTGCTGTGTATAGCTAGTTAGTAGTATTTTATTCCACAAAAGCCATTGAAAAAGTCAAATTCCCCCCATAAAATGGATATACTAGCCATAGTTTTTCATATAAAATCCTAAATCCAGTTTCCTTCCATCGCTTATTCATTCTTTGCCTAAGGTTTTGAGCACTGCCTCTGCACCTCTTCCGGCAGGAGCTGAACGTTCTTTCTTTTCTCAATGCCAAAGTTTTGCCTACAGCTACAAAGTCATCACTTATGCTTTGCCACGTGGATGATTGCAATCAGAAATAAAAAAGAGGGCAAATTGCACTCAGCTGTGTAGCCCTTGTTTGCGCTGTAATATATTTAGTGAATCCAATTCGCAGTTAAGTAATGTGCAATTTACGAAGCTATCCGAGACCGCAATTTCTTTTTTCTGTCTTTTGCCCCTACGTAAGCCCCGAAACTGTAGTTTGTGAAGTGATGGACTCAGAGTATTGCTACTGTACGCTAGTTAGCTAGATGTGCTAACAACTTCAGCTTGTGTTTTGCATTTTTTGCATTTTAAGTTGGTTAGTTTGTTTATTTATCCTTTAATAAACTCTAGTTGTGTGTGTGTGTGTGTGTGTGTGTGTGTGTGTGTGTGTGTGTGTGTGTGTGTGTGTGTGTGTGTGTGTGTGTGTGTGTGTGTGTGTGGTGACTGTCAGAACAATAACACCAAAAGAAAAAGCCATACAAATTAAGAAAGTGATTCACAACAACTTCACTCACAGTCATTCTCTACACTTTCATCTTTGTTTTTCTCGACTTCAGACTGGCTAAAAACACAGAATGCACCTACTTTTCGAGATCGTAGAGAACAGTTAATTGTGTTTTCGAGTTTTGTGTCATTGTCACACACAAACTTTACTTCTCCCGCTTTCCTCCGTAAATGTTTTTTTTTTTACGGTTTCAAATGTGTTAATTTAATTCACACACACACACACACACACACACACACACACACACACACACACACACACACACACACACACACACACACACACACACACACACACACACATCCTGTCTGTTCTACGTTAGTGGCAGAGATCAAGTCTGCTGGTTAGACTAAACAACAGCATTTGAGTGGATTTTCTGTCCCTCATTAATCATCCTGACAGCCTGAAAAACAACATTTCCTCCTTAATGACTGTATTTGAGTAATCATGTCTGCTTATTTCCATACAAGCATCTCTTTCTCATTCTGGTTTTCATTTTCTTTCTGTTGCCGTTCATGTGTGTATGTGTACTTTGGAGTCTTTTTCTTCTCCTGACCTCCCAAGTCTGTGGCGTGGCATCTGCTCTGGGTCACGCTGGCCAATTACATTCATGAAGAGGTTGAAAAACCAGAAGAAATGAGGGAATGTGACCGTGAGGATCCAGATGCGGAAGGCAGAGGATGGTGTCACCCCTCCTCCCCCCGCATGTGGCTAACCCAGCAGCACCCGCTGGCCTCCAGGCCTCCGCTGGTCGCTGCCAAAGCACGTTTTTCCGTTAAGCTCCAGGTCTGTGATGCATGAGAGCTGACAACTGAGCTTGGAACCCTTCAGAGCTCAGCCAGATCAGAACCAGCTGGGGACATGCACATTAGCAAAGAAACCATAATTGCGTTTGCCCTCTTGTACACCGCTAAACTCCCTCTGTCCACATTTTCTTTTTCAAAAAACAGACATGAGGAAAAGGCGGTGCTGGAAGACATACCCAGATCTTTAACTTAAGTAAAAGTAGCAATACAACTAACTGTTGATAAATACTCTGTTACTAAGTCCTACATTTGCAAATGAACTTATAAGTAGAGTAATATAAGTTTCAAAGCAAACTTAAAAGTTAAAGTACACATCATGCACAATAGCCACTTCATATATCAACAGGATATATTTAATTTTCAGATTATAATTATTTATGTGTAAGCATCAGTTATCCAATACATGCATGATGCAGTGATGTAAAAAGTACAATGTATAGGCTATGTGGAGTTGAAGTGTAAAGGAGCCAAAACTGGAACAACTGAAGTAAATCACAATACCTTAAAGTTTAAAGGTTAAACGTTTAAAGGTTAAAAGCACACTACAAGTGTTTACAGTGTGGGGATTTTTTTTCAAGTAAAAGACCTGCTTGCAAAAGTACCAAAAGTAAAGTAAAAGTATACGCTACTCAGAATTTCCTCGACGTTACCGCTGTTAAATGTGGGACACTTTTTAACATATTCATTTACCGCCTTGTTGCTTAATCTATAATAAAACATTATAATACATTTGTTGAATAATGTAATATGTTGTACTACTAATCTGCAAGGTAACTAAGTAACTCAAAGGGGACCTATCATGCAAAATACACTTTTGTACGTCTTTTATACATGAATATGTGTCCCCGGTGTGTCAGGGAACTCACCAAGTCTCAGAAAACACAACCCTCTCCCTTTTCCTCCATACCCAAATCTCTAAAAACGGGGCTGCAGCGGAGCTGATTATTATTTCAATTTTTCTGACGTCAGAAAAGGGGTGCTCCGCCTATATGGGCAACTCTCCACCTATCAGAGGAATGAGAGACCACTCGAAAGCGCTGGAGACGCTTTAGTAAATATGGCAGGCCTGTAAGTGGCGCTGTAGTCTGCCACAAAAGCAGAATCAGTCCATGCAAAAACATGGCTGGAAAAGAGCAAATAGAGCCAAATGAGGGATGGCTAAAATGCATGATCTGTTTGGCATTTTGAAAAGAAACTTCACAGACATGTTTTATATAGGTATGGCCCTACAATATATGTTTCAAATATAGCATGATAGGTCCACTTTAAGCAGTCAAATAAATGTATTGGACTTAAAGTGAAATATTTTTCTTGAGAAAAGTAGTGGAGTATTGAGGTATAAAGTGGCATAAAAAAGTACAGTACTTCAACAAATGTACTTTCGTCATTTCCAGCACTGGGTTAGAGAAGTGAGATACAACAAATAATACCTTTTCATTGTGTGCAGCTTAGTCTAAAAGTGTTTTTCTGGAAGTGAGAAAAGTGTATTTTCAAAAGGTTCTCCCAGTCTGTGGGTGGATGTAAATTATGGGTTTATGCTGTGTTTTTTTAGAAACATCAGTATAGCATTGGCTGACATCTGTGTCCTCTTTATTTTTGGACCACTTGAAAAAGCCCTCATCGTAGGATGATGGATGAAGTGATAAAGTTGGAGAGAAGCTAAAATGAAAGCGGAGGAGTTTATTTCTGGGAAGCAGCAGTCTGCTATCTGTAACTCACAGACAAAGTATAAAGGCAGATGTTTTGTAATTTGTGGTTTAGCGAAAAGTTTTTTGCATCAAAACCATTATCTCTGAGATTCCTCTATCTTTTCTTTTGGCTTCTTTTGGCGCCGGTTTAGGCTGATTGGCTTGTCATGTGCAGAAGGAGCCGCTTCACAGTCTGTCGTCATTAATCACCACCGCTGTCAGGCTTCACCCAGGACCCTCAGACCCTCACCTCCAACAACACCCAGAGAACTTTTACATATATATTTCACTGCAAAATATGTCCTCTGCCCCCTAGGTTTAATTTAAGTGTTTAATAAAAATAGGAGTTGGTATTTAGAGATTATGTATAACTTTATTTAACGAGGAAGACACATTTAGATTAAAAACACTTTTCAGGTGTCAGAGCAGCGAAAGCAATACATTTAAAACACAGGAGAGGGCCAACAGAGTTCACACCACACAAGGATTATTAGAATAACACATTTTTTGTTATATATAATTTAAGGATAACTGCAGGAATACTGAGTCAGGTCATATTGGCTGCATGGATGACTGCTGTGGTGTCATTATGCTACAGCCATTACATGATGCAATCAACATTGCAAGTGAAGGCTAAAAACCATCACCACCTTAAAGATATAGTTATTTAGATATTCCACGCAAAAAACAACATTTTCAACCTCATTGTGGCACTAGAAGAAAAGGTCTTGAGGGTTAATCTTCTGGGGAACATGAATGTCTGTACCAAACGTACAAATCGTAATCTATACTAACTGGTACTATAAGCGAGTACAACATCCAACTCGTATTCACTGACTCAAGTGAAAGTGAGAGCCTGCATGAGGAGCGTTGCGGTTGGTCAGGAGGAGGAAGTGGTGTTTGACAGCACAAATGACTGTCACAAGTAGTGAGGGAGTTGGACAGATGAGAGTCACAGGCGCTAAGAGAAGAAGGGGTGGGGGGGTGCGAGGGTCAACACATCGCCTGTGCACTGAGTGTGGCCCAGCAGCTGTATGCATAGGGGAGCCTTGGCCTCCTGCTCTGCATGTCACAGGCCGTGATTAATGACCTGCAGGCCTGACTCTTTACCCCCCCCCCCCCTGTCCTCTGACTGCAGCCACTGCTCCTTTAGCTTATGGACACAGCCATGCAGGGGTTTCATACGAGTGCACATACATGTGAAATGAAAGCAATTTCCTGCTTACAAAACGACCCATTTTGGTCCAGGCTCTGTCATTTCAGGGCGATAATGTCTTAGATTACAGTGTGCCTGTGCAGCGTCTGAAAGGCTGGGGGGGGGGGGCCGTGCCTGTGTACTGGTTCCCAGCTTGTCAGGCAGCTGTCGTGGAGTGATTTATGACCACTAGACTCCAACCTGTCTTCACTGCCAGTTCAGTATTGTTACAACTGACAGCTAATGAGGCCAGACATGCTTTCAAGCAGAGCACTTAACAGGACTTCAATCTTCCCCCGTCACGAGTACCATTTTTGCACTCTCTCTCTCTCTCTCTGGGCACACAGCACCTCCTTTCTCTATGCCGGCCTTGTTCTCTGTCTTTCTGTGCTGGAATATCTGACAGGCACTGAAAAGGGCTTCTGCCTTCCAAAAGGAGATATTTCTGAGAAAGCAGCAGAAAGTGCCACCATCGTTCACGTTTAATCTAATGACAAAACGCTTTTCGTACCAGGCTTTTGAGGAAATTACACAAAATGTTTTCTTGCAGAGTTAGAGAAGAATGGCTGATCTCATTTCTGTACGCTAAATTTAAAGCTGCAGAAAGGAGAGGGTTAGTCTAGCATAAAGATCTGATTATAACCTTAATCTGTCTTAATCTGTAAAATGAGAGAGGCCTGTAATTTTCATCCTAGGTATACCTCAACTATGAGAGACAGAATGGGGGGAAAGAATCCAGGAAATCACATTGTAGGATTTTTAATGAATTAATTGGTAAATTCCTCGGTAAAATAAGTATTTGGTCACCTACAAACAAACAAGATTTCTGGCTCTCACAGACCTGTAACTTCTTCTTTAAGAGCCTCCTCTGTCCTCCACTTGTTAACTGTATTAATGGCACCTGTTTGAACTCGTTATCAGTATAAAAGACACCTGTCCACAACCTCAAACAGAAACACTCAAAACTCCACTATGGCCAAGACCAAAGAACTGTCAAAGGACACCAGAAACAAAATTGTAGACCTGCACCAGGCTGGGAAGACTGAATCTGCAATAGGTAAGCAGCTTGGTGTGAAGAAATCAACTGTGGGAGCAATTATTAGAAAATGGAAGACATACAAGACCACTGATAATCTCCCTCGATCTAGGGCTCCACGCAAGATCTCACCCCGTGGGGTCAAAATGATCACAAGAACAGTGAGCAAAAATCCCAGAACCACACGGGGGGACCTAGGCAATGACCTGCAGAGAGCTGGGACCAAAGTAACAAAGGCTACCATCAGTAACACACTACGCCGCCAGGGACTCAAATCCTGCAGTGCCAGACGTGTCCCCCTGCTTAAGCCAGTACATGTCCAGGCCCGTCTGAAGTTTGCTAGAGAGCATTTAGATGATCCAGAAGAGGATTGGGAGAATGTCATATGGTCAGATGAAACCAAAATAGAACTTTTTGGTAAAAACTCAACGAGACGTGTTTGGAGGAGAAAGAATGCTGAGTTGCATCCAAAGAACACCATACCTACTGTGAAACATGGGGGTGGAAACATCATGCTTTGGGGCTGTTTTTCTGCAAAGGGACCAGGACGACTGATCCGTGTAAAGAAAAGAATGAATGGGGCCATGTATCGTGAGATTTTGAGTGACAACCTCCTTCCATCAGCAAGGGCATTGAAGATGAAACGTGGCTGGGTCTTTCAGCATGACAATGATCCCAAACACTGTATACAGTGGGGCAAAAAAATCCTAGGTACACCTCAACTATGAGAGACAAAATGAGAAGAAAAAAAATCCAGAAAATCACATTGTCTGATTTTTAAAGAATTTATTTGCAAATTATGGTGGAAAATAAGTATTTGGTCAATAACAAAAGTTAATCTCAATACTTTGTTATATACCCTTTGTTGGCAATGACAGAGGTCAAACGTTTTCTGTAAGTCTTCGCAAGGTTTTCACACATTGTTGCTGGTATTTTGGCCCATTCCTCCATGCAGATCTCCTCTAGAGCAGTGATGTTTTGGGGCTGTCGCTGGGCAACACGGACTTTCAACTCCCTCCAAAGATTTTCTACGGGGTTGAGATCTGGAGACTGGCTAGGCCACTCCAGGACCTTGAAATGCTTCTTACGAAGCCACTCCTTCGTTGTCCGGGCGGTGTGTTTGGGATCATTGTCATGCTGAAAGACCCAGCCACGTTTCATCTTCAATGCCCTTGCTGATGGAAGGAGGTTGTCACTCAAAATCTCACGATACATGGCCCCATTCATTCTTTCCTTTACACTGATCAGTCGTCCTGGTCCCTTTGCAGAAAAACAGCCCGAAAGCATGATGTTTCCACCCTCATGTTTCACAGTAGGTATGGTGTTCTTTGGATGCAACTCAGCATTCTTTCTCCTCCAAACACGTCGAGTTGAGTTTTTACCAAAAAGTTCTATTTTGGTTTCATCTGACCATATGACATTCTCCCAATCCTCTTCTGGATCATCTAAATGCTCTCTAGCAAACTTCAGACGGGCCTGGACATGTACTGGCTTAAGCAGGGGGACACGTCTGGCACTGCAGGATTTGAGTCCCTGGCGGCGTAGTGTGTTACTGATGGTAGCCTAGCATTTGTTACTTTGGTCCCAGCTCTCTGCAGGTCATTGACTAGGTCCCCCCGTGTGGTTCTGGGATTTTTGCTCACCGTTCTTGTGATCATTTTGACCCCACGGGGTGAGATCTTGTGTGGAGCCCCAGATCGAGGGAGATTATCAGTGGTCTTGTATGTCTTCCATTTTCTAATAATTGCTCCCACAGTTGATTTCTTCACACCAAGCTGCTTACCTATTGCAGATTCAGTCTTCCCAGCCTGGTGCAGGTCTACAATTTTGTTTCTGGTGTCCTTTGACAGCTCTTTGGTCTTGGCCATAGTGGAGTTTGGAGTGTGACTGTTTGAGGTTGTGGACAGGTGTCTTTTATACTGATAACGATTACAAACAGGTGCCATTAATACAGTTAACGAGTGGAGGACAGAGGAGGCTCTTAAAGAAGAAGTTACAGGTCTGTGAGAGCCAGAAATCTTGTTTGTTTGTAGGTGACCAAATACTTATTTTACCGAGGAATTTACCAATTAATTCATTAAAAATCCTACAATGTGATTTCCTGGATTCTTTCCCCCCATTCTGTCTCTCATAGTTGAAGTGTACCTAGGATGAAAATTACAGGCCTCTCATCTTTTTAAGTGGGAGAACTTGCACAATTGGTGGCTGACTAAATACTTTTTTGCCCCACTGTATATATATATATATATATATATATATATATATATATATATATATATAGTTATATTTTCCTAATAAGTTCCTAGAATGATTATTGTCATCTCTGGCTTTTACACTTTAGTGTCTGTAATGATAGAACAAATGATGTGCCTGACTGCAAACTAGAAGATAATGGTTATAAAGCATTTCAACTTTTATTTTGTCATTCATTTTGTCATGATTAAGTGGACAACCATATATAATTGAAACAATTATTGTAATATCTATTTTGACTGAACTTAGCCTACTCTGTGAATTTAACTAATTAAGAATAATGTGTATTTGTTTTCTATTATGTTACTGCATCCACCCTGCCCCGTTTATTTGGAAAGTGAACCAGTAAACACTGTCTGGGTTTCACAGCTCTCCTTTCCTGAATAAGCAGTCAGTTTATAACAGTCTCTTGCAGCTTCCCAACCTTTAACCCCTTGTTCCCTGTCAGCCATGATTAATGGCAGGCTAAATGCTACCTAGCTGCTAGCTTGCATTGCCGGCGGTGTCCTCTGGATACTTAATAACCTCTGACAGGTCTTTTCCCCAACTGATGTGTTCATTAAACGCTGCAACAGCGACGCCTGGAGGCCGATGAAAGAAAATACAGACAACTAAATATTTAAGTGTTTTATGACATATAAGACCAAGATAGGTGTACATGGTTTAGACATGTGCTACTTATTTTTGTATCAGATGTCTTTTATTGAGCATATGTTGCAGTTGTGCAATATGTATTGTGCAGTGTTGTAAAGTAACTAAGTACATTTACTCAAGTACTCCACTTAAGTGGATCTGAGGTACTTGTACTTTACTTGATTAAAAAAAATCTACTTTGTACCTCTACTACAATTCAGAGGACAATTGTGTACTTTTACTCCACTACATGTATTGAATATCTTTAGTTACTTTACAGATTTGAATTAATAATGTGAAATATAATCAACACTTAAAGCAGACTTTAGTTACACTTGGAGTAAATTCACAAGCTACCCTGCAGCATACAAAGTCATTAAAACTAGCTGCACCTTTACCAGCTTTGATCACAATTTAATGATCAATTATTATAATCAACACATAACATATATATTATTCTGAAATGGGGCAATCTGCTTAATGAGTACTTTTACTTTTGGTACTTTAAGTATATTTTGATGGCAATACTTTTCTACTTTTACTTGAGTAACATTTTGATTGCAGATCTTTTACTTGTAACAGAGTATTGCTACACTCTGGTTCTTCTACTTTTACTTAAGTAAAAGATCTGAGTATATTACCCACCTTTAGTATTGTTTAATCAAGAAACATTTTTTACAGCGCAAGTGAGTCTCCTGATAACATCTGACAAGCAGACACTGTTTTTATAAGAAGTGATGTGCAACAGAAGAATGTAAAGCACTGATTTAAACTCCAACAATACAGTTTATTTTATAATATTATATTGTTTGTAACCTTTATTTAACCAGGTAAAATCCCATTGAGATCAAACGATCTCTTTTTCAAGGGAGACCTGCAAAGTTGGTTACACATGAAAACTGAAAAACAACAGAAAACAAAAAGGACATCATACAACATAATTACAAGGGTACAATTTACAAACCTATCTACATTGACAGGTACCAAGATTATCATATTGCATTGCATCTAGCCGTGCTTTAAAATGATGCAGGGGAACCAAGATGCTCAGTTTCAGTTCTTTTTGCAGAGTGTTCCAAGCTAGAGGAGCTGCGCACATAAAAGCTTTCGTACCTAAGTCAGTCCGAGCACTTGGCACATGTAACAAAAACACATCCTGAGATCTTAGGCAATAGCTACTTGCAACTCTCTGTGAGATCAGAGAGCAGATGTAAGCTGGTAGTTTACCCAACATGGCTTTGTAGATGAACATGTACCAATGACTGAGCCTCCGTACAGTAAGTGAAGGCCAACCCGCCCTGACATACAGGGTACAGTGATGAGTAAGTACTTTACAATTAGTAACAAATCTCAGCGTCAGCGCACTGTGATAGGCGGCATCGAACTTGATCAGGTTAGATGCCGCTTATCACAGTGCGCTGAGATTTTGGCAGGTGCATTCATATATCAGATCACCTTAGTATACAAGTATAGCACAGGTATATATTAAATGTTATAAAAAAGCAATGGAAATACTAAATTAAACTACAAATACTTCAATACTGTATTCAAGTAGAAACAAATGTAATAATAATAATAATAACAACAACAGCTTTATTTGTAATGCACCTTTCATGCAAGGATGCAGCTCAAAGTGCTTAACACAACAAGATGAGATGCAGAAAAACAATAAAATAAGCAAAACGTTTCAAAAATAAGACATAAAAGTTTGGTCATAATATAACAAAACATTACAATTATAAGTATAAGTAAAAGTCCTGCATTAAAAAGGTAAGCATGTACAGTATTAGCATTAATGGTCATTAGGTATAACGGCCCTTTTCACAATCAAATTGATCATATTATTGGATTTAATGGATTATTATTGTTGATGCAAAATGTGTACATCATGTCAATGTTGCATCTAGTAAAGATGTAGTTAACTATAGCTATTGTGCAGTAAAGGTACTATGTTTGCCTTAGATGTAGCAGAGTGAACATTTAAAGTACAGCATAAAATTCTACTCAAATAAAGTGCACAAATGAAAAGTACTATTTAAGCAAAGTAAATCAGCAGATGTAGGAATACTTTGAATGCAGGCCTTTCCTTTCCTTTTGAATACTGCTTCCACGTCCTCAGTCTGCAGGGTCACCTGAGGGGAAAACTCACCTGAAGTAGAGACATGATATCACCTAGAGTCTGCTGCCCCCTGCTGGAAGTCCCTCTCAAATACACTCTGTTACAACATCAAAGTTATAACTTATACATCCATGGTTATAACAGTTTAAAAGTTCCAGGAAGTTGACTAACTGAAAGAATGTTTGGAACCAGCCTCACAAAGTAAGTGGGACTCTTTTACTGGTTCCTTGTGAGAAGTTATATGTCACTGTTATGGACAGGTAATGCAGGCTCCTTCTGCAGCAGTTGTCCCAGCATTGTCTGTCCCCCAGCAGCGGGAGCCTCTTGTCCCATCTTGTTCCCTGTTGTTCCCTGCTGCTCCCTCCCCTTTCCCGGCTCCTCCTCTGTCGGTCAGGGCTTCTCGCTCCACCGAGCAGATCCTCCAACAAAAAAAAACTTTCCGTGCCGGCTTCCTGAAACTTCTGTGCAACTTATGGAAGGGGAAGAGTAAGAAATGAGAAATAAAGAACCATGGTACTGATGACCGAGCAGGCGGACAGACCTCTGACCCCGGCCTCCACACCGGAGCAACTTCTCCACTCCCGCGGGAATCGGACGACGTAAGTCTGGATAAGATGGAGAGGAAGGGCCCGGGCTGCCTTCCAGGCCTAATGCATTGTGGTTATTTGCATTAATATCCTGTAGTTGTTATATGAAACACCGTGCTCACTTTTGTATGAATGCATGCAGCCTACGTGGCACGGAATAAGCAAATAACTCGCATGTAAGCGACAATACTTGACATAATGCTAGTTTTGAATTACAACAATGGTCTGCTCTGCTATACAATGCATTACTTACAGATGTACTGCATACTTAATGTGTTGGTACACGTTTGACAGTCTTGTGTAGGTGATTTATGTGCAGAAACATAGAGAATAGTGTTCTGTGTGATGTGTCCAGCTCTGATGTGGATCATGAGGGGGAGAGGAGACAGAGGAAGCATGGAGACCCCCAGCTGGGTGGGGACCCAGAGGCAGACCCCTCAGAGAGCAGGAAGAAATCAGCAGGCATGAGGTGAGGTGCTCTTTTTTAAACCTGATAAAACTAGTATAGCTAAATGAATCGGACAACGTATTGCTGTTTAATTCAAGTATTGCATATTCAAGCAGGATTGGATGATTCTTCTCTGTTTACATCAATGATTTACAGTTTCGAAATGTGTTTTTTTCTCATGAAAAATCAATCAATATATTTTAAATTGTTATCTATTTGTTAGATCCGTTATTTAAACAGGTAGTGCCACTGTAAGCATGTGTACTAGCTATACAAATGTAATAACCGGATCATAGCTTAACTCCTGTTGCTATTTATACTTAATACATGTTTACTCTTATTTTACTTTTCTAATTTTAATTCCCGTTTATATTCCATGTATAATATCTGTGTTTCTTATATTCTGTTGCTGCCTTGACAAGTGAATTTCCCTATGGGGACTATTAAAGGCCCATCTTATCTTATCTTAAAGATCCCATGTCATGCTTTTCCAGTTATTACCCGTCCCCTTGTGTGTTATGTAGCTTTTTCTGCATGTAAACGGTCTGCAGAGTCACAAACCCTCAAAGTACACCCTGTAGCGAGTAAAACTCTAACACAGAAAATACCTGTCTATGCTGCCCCAGAACGCCTCGTTGGAGATTTCTCTTTTTCAATTTTTTTCTTCCGGGAACCAAGTGACGTTAGGTCCGCAGATTGGTCCAAATGGTCCAAATGGACCAAATGGACCAATCTGCGGACTTCCTCACACACACACACAATCTTTTCTCAGCTGCAGCTCCGCCGATTTCTCCTCCCTGAGACGGTGGGACGCGACGAGGCTGTGAGTCAGTGTGTGAGCACACACACAAACTCCCAGCCAGGCTGCGCGTGTGTGTGTTCGGGCTGGTTTCGCTGTCTCGCAGACGGCCACTGGGCTCACAGGGAGGGGGGGGCAGGAGCTCCAACAAACCGTTTAGGACAGAGAGTGAATACACATACTATACAGAGATGCTATATGAGAAACTGCACAATATAAATCTATTTTAGTAGACCTCAACAATGGAATTATGATCAGTAGAAATGACATGGGACCTTTAAACACACAGTTTAAGTATGGGCAGAAAAACACAATTTAAACATAATCTTCTTATTAAGAGAATCAATTACAATTGGATTTGCACTTTTGTCAATGTAGGCTTTTACAATTGATTGATAATAAAGGATATTGTTTATTCTATCCCTAAACAGCTACTGTATATACATATTGTTGAATATTAAACAACTTTTAATCTAGATTCCTTGAGTGTAGATTAAAACTAAACGTTCACATTTTGGATTGCCATTAACTGGAGTTTTGCATAAATAAAAAATGTGGCCTCTACGGCAAACATGAATTATCAGTGCTATATTGAAATGTGTAATGCTTCATATAGAAAAACAAGGAATATAAATTATTTTTCTGATTAAACCGGATCTATTCCACTAACGTTATGAAAACAGCACTGTTAATGCACCAGTTACTATCAACCTGCATGACAAAAGTGGTGTTTACATGCTGCTGTTGCTGTGTAAGCAGTCTTTATGTAACCACAGCTGACAGCAAAGCCAAATAAAGAACACATTTACTTAAAGAACCATTCTGTGAGCGTGAGATCACACATCGTGTTTGTATCAGGAGTTATAACGCTGGTATATCAGACTTCCTGCTAAGGTGTCACTTTAACATTAACACTGACCTTTTGAAACCAGATTGAAACCTGTGGAGCAGCTTTCACCACTGCTGACTCCCAGTGAATGTGAAACAAAGATTGAACGGAAAAAGTCCCAGCCTACCCACGTATGTATAATTCTTATCTAATCATCAAACACCTAACAAAATGGACACCTTTTTGCAGTTTCTTAACACAATAATACTCTGTGTCCTTTCAGATTTCAAAGACAAACCTCCATTATCATAAGCTATTCAAGGATGTCAGCAAAGATGAGCTCCTCAAACAAAGTACGTTTCAGATTCTCTTTTCAAGTAAAGAAGCAAAGCCATGTTACTTATGCGGCTTTCACACCAGCGCTTTTCCTTTTCTAGCTCCGAGCTAGAGCTTTTCTGGTTCAGCTCCGGTTTCCCTTTTCTGCTCCCGCTCTGTTCACACCGCCCAGAGCCCGACTGGTGCTGCCGCTGCTGCGTCATGACGTCACCGTTTACATCGCTGATTTGCTCCCCAGCGGTGTTACGGCGCTCACAACAACAACAACAACAACGGGGAACTGCGTCGGGTCGAGGATCGTGTTGCTTTTAATCACACGAAGCCAGATTAAATAAAATAACGACTTCTCCAACCTCATACAACGACTCATACAAGCAGCTGATACATATCCCCAGTTCCCCTTAGCCTAAGTGAATGTGTGTCAGTCTGAATTGACGCTGTTTGGCATCACAACGCTGTTATGAAAGTTTTTCTGGTATAAAATGGGTGATGTTAGCATAGCAACCGAAGCTAAACTGACTACTTGCTATCGCTATCCTATTGTGGCATAAACCGTTTTCTACAGGCACATTTTACCGGCGTATTTTTATTATGATTCTACTTGTGATAGTCGGACACGACAACCTGTGCAGCCCATGTATTGATTCCATCCGATAGCTGCTATAATACAAAACAAAACGTCTGCCTCTTTCCACAATGATCAATAACAGTGAACGGATGGTCAAAGTAAGGTGCAAATAAACAGAATCACACGAAGCCTGGTTAGTGTTGCCTGACTTTATAAAGTGTGTTTATAAGCACTACTGCTTGTAGGCAGGCATGACAGTCGACCCATGTTCAGGGGAGGTGGGTTTAGTTTCCTGCACGCCTCGACGTAAGAGAGACGTAAGCGACGCCACCTCTTAGCTCCGAAGCTCTTGCCTCTAGACCGACAATTTTTTGGATCTGGAAGTGAACCGGATTCCGGAGCTAAGAAGTGGCGCCACTGCGGTGTGAACAGGAAAAACCGGCACTTTTCAGGCTCCAGCTCCGAGTCGGAGCTGAAAACGCGTTGGTGTGAAAGAGGCTTAGTGCTGTTTGTTTTCACACAGGCTACACTTGCGCCCTGCAGAAGGACATTTTGTATCAGGGCAAAATGTTCATCTCTGATAACTGGATCTGCTTCCACTCCAAAGTCTTCGGCAGAGATACAAAGGTACGATACTGCAAGTGTTATGAAGTTCATGTTTTATGGCTGAAGTCCCTTGTATAACATGGCTGTGTTTTCTCCAGATTTCTATCCCTGCGGTGACTGTGACGTTTATCAAAAAAGCTAAAACTGCATTGTTAGTTCCAAACGCCCTTGTGATTGAAACGACCTGTGTTCAGGTAAGAAAAGAAAATCCATTTTTTTTAAACCCTTTTTGTCATAAACATGTGATGTGAACAACGTGATTCTAAAATAATATAATATTTTCCAGCATGTTTTTGTGTCACTCCTCTCCCGAAACACCACCTACACTCTTCTGAAGTCCATCTGCATTCAGTTGGAGGTAAATATTTCTAATAAACACATATGTGTCCTGATGTAATGAAATGCTTTTGATTTTATAAAGAACAATTCTAGTATGAACATTTGGTGAAGATGAGAGATGAATGGATAAACTCCAAATTCATACAACTACTTCATCAAATAGTTTATGCCCAAATATTATACTTTTGCCGGTTCAAGCGTTTCAAATTTCTTTGATTTACATAACAATCAGTTTAATATTTTCTTATTTTGGCCTGTTGGCTAGACAGAAGTACAGTTTATTACTGTCTAAACACGAATTAAAAGCAAAAGATTTTAACATTGAATTTTGTCTCTGGGGAACCATGCTTATCTTTTCCTTTTGGAGGTGGTGGAGACCAAAATGGGAGCTAAAATATAGTTAATATTAGACTTATATTTATGATGTTCCACAAACACCACTTCAAATATTTGCCAATTTTGCAACGCATCTGCTGGATGTGTAAATGGATGACGATTTACAGATCTTTTCACATATCTTTATAAACTGGATTTTTTCAAAGGAATGTACTTGATGTGATTACATGAGACAAATTCAATGGATTGAGTGATTGACAGCTACTGCTGAAAAGTGGCTAAAATGTCTTTAAAATACACATAAATGTATACAGTATGTATTCTGTCGTTGCAGGTGGAAAAGCCGTGTAGCAGCCCTGTTATTTCCTCTAGTGAAAACAGCTTCAGAGTGAAATGCCCATCCTCTCTTCCTCTGGTCAGTCTGGTTCTCCAATTTCATGTGATGTTTTTTTACAGGATGTATTTATTTTCTACTGGGATAAAAGATCTACAGAAATGCCTTGTTCTCATGTTATACAACACCCTCTCTGTATGTGATACCCATTGTGTATTATATGTATGTGCACTGCAGGACTTTTCTGCAGACTTTTCTGCAGACTTCTCCGACCTCGATGGGGTTGTGCAACAAAGGCGTCACGAGATGATGGAGAGCAGCAGCTCCGGGTCTCAAACTCCGGATTACGACAAAATAAATGGTGCGTCCTCCCTCTATGTCTACATCTGCCCTTTACAAGCTACTGTACACTTACTTTAATCTGGTGGATAAACACATGTGCTTAGGGTGTTGGGTTTCACTGTGGCCCAGACAGCCTTTAGTTTGCAAATAGCTGAAGGGAAGCCAAGAGAAATTTGAGCCGTCGAGGCTTTGCTTTGTCTTATAGCAAAGACAGTTGGCATGGTGATGATCCCATTGAGTGATAATAACATCTTTAGCTTTTATTGTTAGCTTCTTTTTTCATCTGTCAAGCAAACATAGAGCACTTGTAGATCTGAAAAGACGTTGTTGTGTCTATTAATAATATTTACTCAGACACAAGTTCTTTTGTGTTTGTTCAAGCAGACTTCACGAGCCTCCCGGACACATTTCTGAGTGCCGTGAAGAGCGGGGAGGTTTCAGTCCACGCAGACGTTCACCTCCAGACTCCAAGCCAAAAACACGGAGCTGCCCTGAACAACGGTAGTTTGAAAATACATCTTCGTATTTAGTTAGTGTTTCCCGAAATAAATTCAATTAAATCAATCAATGTTTATTTAAAGGAATAGTTTGGCAAATACTCTGGTTTGCCATTTTGTTGAGAGTTACATGACAAAGATCCATACCACTCTCATGGCTTCATAGTAAAAAATAAAGCCACCACCATCAACTGGTTAGCTTAGTTTAGCACTAACACTGGAAACAGGAGGAAGCCTGACTTTCTCAAATATGTATAATCCCCCTGGTAAACTACTAGGGGCTGTTGTTACAGTTACATAACAACATATCATGTCTTAAGTTATGAGAGGTTCATTAAGGGGATTTGTTCAACCTTTGGAAAAAGCCTGGCTAGCTGTTTCCCCCTTTTTAAAATAATTATAATACATTTTATTTGTATATTACTGGTACCTTATACATGCAACATATACAAATAATAGAATAAAAAACCGGTAGAGAATTACATTATTAATTCAAATAAGATGGGG
Organism: Harpagifer antarcticus; assembly: GCA_902827135.1. Lineage (NCBI taxonomy): Eukaryota > Metazoa > Chordata > Actinopteri > Perciformes > Harpagiferidae > Harpagifer > Harpagifer antarcticus. The sequence goes on along the minus strand of CADEHL010001048.1, from coordinate 2,176,315 downwards.
GGGGGGGGGGGGAAACAAAAAGATAATATTATAGAATTCATAGAATGCAAAACCTAAGATGGGAAATAATTTAAACAATAAAGTTAAAATAATTATAACATTACCATACAGAAATAAGAAGAATTAAAACAATTCAAATAATGTATAAAAATGTATGTGTTTATTATTAATATGTTCTAAACAGTTTATATGCAAGTTATTTAAATGTATAGTTTTCTCTGCATTGTGTTTGGATATATTCGAAAATAATAATTAAATGTGAACACTATGCTTACCCTGTAATAGTTCTTGTATGATATTTATGGTATAGATTGGACAGTGGTATTGTTTTATAATTGTAATAATATCAATATGTATCTTTCTGTGTTTCCTTGTAGAGGGTACTAAGCTCAAAGGCAAATCCTCACAGCCCATGTCCTTACACACCATCCTCCTCATCTATTTGTTTTTGTGAGTAACCTGTCATTATGTGACATACGAGACTCTGACAAGATAATTGATTTATTGATTCATATTCATCACTTGGGCATGTTGGTAATTGTTCTGTGTGTTTAATGTTTGATCTGTCACTGTGACAATGTGTGTCTCCTCACAGAGTTAGTGTCCTCGTCCTGTCCTCCTGTTACATGGCTTTCAAGATTGTGGCTCTTGAGCATCGTTTGAGCTCCTTGGTGTCCATGGGGGAACACATCCGTAATGAGTAAGAGATAGATTCACATGTTACTCACGTGGTATTGGTGTTAGAGTTACCAAACAGTAAAACAATTACTCATACTATTTTATTTATTTTGGTAGTTAAGTTTGTTTATGATATAAATGTTGTTGCAGAAATGCTGTGAGCCGCAGACCCCAAGATGAAGTGAATGCTGAGATCTTTGGAGAACTTTCTTCTAACTTATTCAAGCTGGAAAAGGTTTGTCCCCTTTTTGTGAACACAGCAAAATATGGTCACTGAAATCTAAAGTTCTCTAGTTTGAATATTTGTCATATCATATCTCAAAATGTTATGAATTGATTTCCATTTTCCACTGTTTCAAGTGTCATATTAACCAACATTTAAAGTAGTGCAAAAAAAAAAATGCGTAGTGCCAAATTCCATAAAGAAACATGTTAATTTTTGTAACGGTAGTGTGAAGGTTATATTATTATCTGGGCTCTTGTGAGTTATTTTCTGTAACAAAGCTAAAGCCAGGAAACGATTAGCATAGCTTAGCATAAAGAAGGAAACAGCCAGCTGGCTCTTAGCAATGGCAACAAACAATTTACTAACCACCAGCTCTTAAACCTATCAAGTTAAATCTAGTTTTTTATCCAGAACAAAGTCTCACATGTATTTATCAGAACAATCATTAACAGAGGAGGACATTGCAGTCAGCCCTTTTTCTGTTGTCTCCCTTTATTAGAAAAGTTCATGTTGCAAATTGTGCGTAGTTGTGGTTGAGGCAGACACAGACTGCAAGTTTTGCTGAGTCGTGTGTTCAGTGATAAGAGTTCTGCCAAACTATGATCCCGCTGTTCACTGTTGGCAGTGATCCCCCAATGGAAATAGCATGACATGTAGCATAACTTAATTACTTTGGGAGTTTCTATTTATCTGTTGCTCTTTAATATTTTTGATAATGGTATCACACAACCAGAGTTACAGAGTTAAATTTAGCTTATTTCTGCTGATAAGAAGGCCCTGACACACCAAGCCGACGATAAGCGGTCAATGTATTCCTAGTTTTTGCAGTGTATGCCATGCCAAGACTCATCAGCAGTCATCTCCACCCTTTATCGCATTGACGTTTATTAACAGTTCATACCTGTTTTCCAGTTGTATTGTCTGGGATGACTGGTGTCACACAGCCAGGTGTTTTGGCTTCTATCTTACGCTTTAGGAGCCAGAATATCCCAGCAGGACTTAGGTGTGTTGTAATATAGTCCAGGGTAGCATTAGAGGGTTAAACAAATAAGATATAACATGGTAAACATTGAGCTTTGAGTAGGCAGGTTTGGATTAATTTGGACAGAGCCAGGCTAGCTGTTTCCCTCCGTTTTCATTGTGTATGCTAAGCTAAGCTAACCATGTGCTGGCTGTAGCTTCAAATTTAAAGGACAGATATAATAGTGTTATTGATCTTCTCTTCCTTATTTCGTCAACAAAGTGTCAATGCTATTTTTGAAAGATTCTATGGAGGTATCTGAAGTTATATATACTTAATTGTGGTTTATTATTTTCTATCTGAGCATGTTGTCCTTCATCTTTTATATCCTAGATTCAGAGGAGCCTGCGGAAGCTACTTGAAGAGACTTAAAAGAAGACTTTTTGTCTGTCCAGACAGAAGCTTTACTTTCTCTTTTAAAAAAGGTTGGTTTATCACTGAAGATCAGCAGTGATCACATTTGGTTATAGATTTGTTGCCAAAGCACAGACGGATCATACACAAAGCTTTCTTAAAACTGTGTGAACTTTAACTTAAATTGTGCAATAATAGCTTCTTTCCACTTTGCACTCAGGACTATTTTATTACTATTTCTTTAGAAAATCTTGTGCTGGAGGGTAAATGGAAGCAGTGTCTTGGTGAAAAGAAAGCTTAGGCATTGATGCAGTATTTATCAGAGCTTTTATTTTGCATTTCACAATAGAAAGGTATTTTTAAAGGTCCAAAGGTCATATTTCAATGTCTTTTAAACATTTCTTAAAAGGTCAACTTGTGCTATTTAGATTTGTTATGTTAGAATTGAATTGCAGATTAATTGTATGTATGTCATGTATATAAATAACTTAGATAGGGATGTTAGTCAAATATATTGTAATGACATTTATAGGCAACTTCCTCTTATAGTGTGTAGTAGCAATAGTGAATAGAAGTTTGCCAAGTGAAAAGTTTGATATACATTTTTATTGTAAATTAGTCCCAATCTGTACTTTTTAACCATGTAAATTGCAGGTTTATTCAGGTTAAATGATAGATACATTCTCAGCTCATAGAAAAACAGTCCTTCACATTTCCATAGAAACTTTCTTCATGGTTGCTGTTGAGTGGTTGTGTTTATAGACCTTTCTTTCATTTCAAGAGCAATAGAATAGAGTGAGCTTGTGTTTTAATAAACTGGTGGTTTGTTTGCATTTAGATCACAGACTCTGTTTTAAACTATTGTGTTGTGTATTAACTATTAAGTCCTGAAATAAATGTCTCTTAGAGTTTCTGTACAACTGAAATTGTATTTTTTTGGAGCAGCGAGTGTCTCACATGTCTGACCACACGGTGACACACACGCAGAGCATAAACAAATGAATGCAAACTCTCATAGAACTATGATGTAACCTGATCTCAAGTACTGACGCTAGTTGGCAGTGGTCTAACAAGTATTCAGTATACTCACTGTGACATGTACATGTGACATCTATTTCTGGTCTGTTGGTTTTATACCTGTTAGGGCGGGATATCTTGCCTTGAATTTGTTCTTATTAGTACAGGTGACATCATATATTTCCAGCATTAACCTCGCCCCAACTTAAACCTGGTTAAAAGGCTTATCAGCCAGAGTGATTGAGAACACCTGAGAAGGCGACATTTATTCAAGTACTGTACGAATAAAAGTTACTTGTACTTTTTACATACCACTTTACTGGTATTACAGGGAGATATTGTACATTCAAGATACTCCATAACAAGTACAAGTCTTCTTGTCAGGGTTGGGGAAAAATAGATTGAGGAGGGAAGCAGGTTTCAAAATGAAACAAAAGGCGAGCTTTATTCACAAAAGCTGAAAAAACAAGAATCCATGAACAGGTACTGTAGCACGAGGTAGCATCCAAACAAAAGGTGACTGTGACCAACATGAAGGGAGACATGAACGACAAATAATGAACCAACACCGAACACAGGAAGAGACAAGACTAAATACAGGGAGGGGTAATCACGAGACGAGAAACAGCCGGGCAGGGAAGGAGAAACACAAGGGCAACAGGTGAACACAATCAGACACACCAGGGAAACTAACGACAGGGAGGAAGACAAGACACAAGGAGAACAGGATTGCAAAATAAAACCATGACAAGACAGACCAAACTAAAACCGTGACATAAAACTAAGATCGTGACACTTCTATTGTGAGTGTAAGTATTATCAAGAAAACACGATTTAAATATCCAAATAAATGAAGAAATGTTGCCCTTTTGAGGGTATATCCAATAATGCACTTTATACATGTACTATTTTAGTAAAGTATGTGTACTTAATACGTCTTCTACCACTGTATTTACACACTATACTTTACCCTCCTGTTTGTACATCTTATTTAGTTTTATCATGCAGAACATCATGCACTTCAATTATGGAACAGAATTGTTTTAATGTACGCTTATATTTTTACATTTTCTTATATGCTTATATATCTTATATGTTTGTTTGTTTGTATAGTTTCTTAATATTTAGATGTGAAGAGCTGAGCATAAGAATTTCATTTTACAGCGCAACTGCCTGTCATACTGTATATATCTATAATATCTTCCTTTTTAACCTTTAGATGTTAATATATAAATATACTTAAATACATGCACTGTAGGCATGTATTCTGTTTAGACATATACAAGAAGCTGCAAACAAAAGATAACAATATCACATATGTATAGACGGATTACAAAAGCAGTAACATTCAAAACAAACCTATGTAATGTGCATTTACAAAATCTGCTTTCTGGGTGTTTATTTCACAACAAAGAAGACCCACCCCCTCGTGAGTTTTGAACCAATGACACGCGCGCCTCCACCTCCCTTCTGCCTATCAACCCGCGTGCAGCCCACTGCATGACGTAACACCCAGTCTGAAAGTGCAATGGCGATATTGGACAATAACAGCCATCGCTTTCGGGGGACCACATCTTTATTATGTGGCTAACGTTGAAGAAAACTAGCTGCAAAACCACTAATAATATCGGCACGGTGCACGAGCGACGACCCGCGACCAAGAGAGGAGATTTCACATCCTCTGCACGCGATGACAGTTTAGACTAAAACAAAAAAAACGCTGGTAAGTGCAAAGTCTGGTGATTGCAACAGGATTTTCAAATAAGCCATTTCCAGTTGCTTAATGGTCGCTTTCAGGGTTGCGAGCTTCAGATTTCAAAGGGGCGTGGCGGCGTGCTGGGTACCACTTCTGACTAAAAGGATGCTGATAGCTTAGCAACAGCGACAAGGAAGCAGAGCAGAGACAATGGATGTGCGATTTGTCAGCATCGTTACTGGGTAGGATGAGCAGAGCGTGTATTGTGTGAGTGTAAAGAGAGGCAGCAGCATCACTTTGTGCCAAGTCAACCACAAGAAGCAGCCATGAATGCAGACTCTAAATGTAAACAAAGGGTGTGGGCCTCTCAGCTGGCCTGTGATCAGGAACCCTGTTGGGTATTAAGGCAGGATAGGATTTCACTCTCCTGTTTCAAAGACTGATACACAGGAAATGATACACCACAGCTCTTCTCTATAACTGTTTAAGTCTTCTTCTCCACCCCCCCTCCAGGTGTGACGTGTGAACAGACACCATGGCCACACAGGAGCCGTCCCCCCCCTCCTCCATGGAGAGCAATAAACCCGGCTTCCCCAAGAAGATCCTGGGCAACAAGCTGGAGGACAAGCACCTGTGCAACTGCTGCCACAACATCCTGCGACGGCCCTTTCAAGCCCAGTGTGGACATCGCTTCTGTTCTTACTGCTTCAACAGGACTGTCAGGTGAGGGCAGAGAAGCACAACTAAGGCTGCAAGTCAAAGTCCTGCATTTACAAATGTACCTACATAAAAGTACTGAAATATTAGCATTAGAAAACACTGAAGTTGCAGACATATAAGTCATGCATTTACAAATTGACTTGAATAAAAGCGCAGATAATTAGCTTCAGAAAACACTGGAATTGCAGAAATATATGCATAATGGCTCATTTCAGAATAATAAGGAAATATACATGTTATTATTGTAATGTTAGGGTTAGGGTATCTGCAGAGTGTAATGTAGACAGAGTATGAATATTCTATTGCATGTAAAAGTCCTGCATTCAAAATAAAGTGCTGAGCAGTCTAATCTTTAATAATACACGTTCATATATTTGTTGATTATGTTCTTTATTTAAAAATGAATCAGAAAAATAATGTAATTTTTATCACTGGGTATCTAATTTTTCAATATTTTTGGATTTGCAGTTTAGTGAGTATAATGTATTTGTATTGCAGTAATGGACCCCAGAAGTGCAGTGCCTGTATTAAAGAGGATATTTTTGAAGAACCTACATCGCTTTTGAAACAAGGATGTGTAAGTATTAACATATCAGAACATTTTACTTTTTGAGTTAGGATTTTTGTTAAAGTGAATTTCTTAATATAACCTATAGTATGAAGTCAGAATTAGTGTTTCTTATCTCTATTATTGATTCATAATCGTATCATAAAAGTACGATTATAGTGATGCCTGTTACGGTTTCCCAAAGTTGATTAAAACCCCCCAAATGTTCAATAAAAATCATTATCATTGGAAAATGTACTCAAATAATACTTCAAACAGCTCACTGACCTGCATCCACACATGACAGTTCTGTAGCTCTGAGGGTTCTTTCAGACTAGGACCTCATGCTTGATTACTGAGCAGATATGCAGGACAAATGTCTTCTCAATGCACTCCTAGAAACACATGTTAACATACAGGGCTGAAGAAGTTGTGAATATACAGCTTTCCTGAACATGAATGATCCATTAAGTGGAACAGGGACGGTGTGGAGAAACATCGCAGTGTGACAGCATGTCCATTTTTGTTCAGGCTTTTCCTGACAACGCAGTTCGGAGGGAGGTCGAAAACCTTTCAGCTGTTTGTATCCATGAAAATTGCACTTGGAAAGGCAGCATTAAAGACTATGAGGTAAGGTGACGTTTGACCTACTTTCAGGATTTTTAACAAACAAAATGAGAGGTCTTTTTGAGCTATGCGTGAAGACTTTACTTTTTACAGCTGAACCACGAGGGAAAGTGTGAGTTCATGATCCTGCCCTGCCCCTCCTGTAAAGAACGAATCCGCTTCAATGAACAAGAGCGCCATAATGAGCGAGAGTGCCCGGAGAGAACACTCAACTGCAAGTACTGCAAGGAGCCATTTCACTTCAAAAACATCAAGGTATGAAATCATTTATTTAGACTTAGCTAAGATGCTGGGCTCGTCTGAGTCGGTGCAGCACATCACAGCAGCCCTTTGTGTTATTTAAAGGAAACATTGTCAGCTTTGTTGTTTTGTTCCAGGCACATGATGAGATCTGTCCCAAGTACCCGATGATCTGTGAAGGCTGTGCCAAGAAGAAAATACCCAGAGAGAAGGTGAGACTGGTAACACATGCAGAGCACATGGACACATGTTGTTGCAGGATAAAGGTCACAGCCCCATGGAGCTACTTATTACCAGTGTGTGCCTCTTATGTGTTAGTCACAGAGCTTAATATTATGTTTATCTAAACACGTGTACAGTATGTTATTTGGACATCTTTGAAGGTATTTCCAGTATCCTCAGCAACATCAGTCTCTTGAAGGCATCTGGAAATAAAGTAATCTGTCAAGATATAAAGGTTTTAAGAAAATGAAAAAAAATTCTCTTCTATTTTTAAAGGTTGGTATTTTTGAATGAAAATAAAGAAAACTGCTTTGATAGGCTCCTGTCTTTGTAAAGAAGGAGGATTATATATATTTATTATATGTTTTATCTTAGTCCTTTTAACTCTGTTAATATCTACTTACCAGCTATACACGTTGTTAATTCACTCTCTTGGTTCTTCAAAGATTGCCAGGCAGCTTTGTTAACACTGATGTAAGATTAATACATGAGATGCACACACTGCTACTGGTAGCTGCTATGCTAAGTTAGCTCCTAATAATGAATGGACTTTTATTCTTTTTTTTTCAGTACGTGGACCACATTAAGTTCTGCAGCAAATTCAGAACACCGTGTCGATTTCATGTCGTGGGCTGTGATATGTCTGTAAGTAACATGCCTGTCTCCTCAATGATAAATATAAATATATATTTTCAAACACACACATTCAGTTTTGGGACTGTATGAAAAATATCATGTGGGTGAAAGAGGTCAGATAATAGAGTGGATTTGGTCTGAATCTGTTTTGGAAGAGTCTATTCCAATTTCTTCCTCATCTGATATTGTTATCCCTTCTGAGATAAAGAAAATATTAATATTTACGTCACAAAGATGGCTTTCATTTGGTTTTCTGAGATGTAATCAAGTTAAAAGTAATCGTCAGTTGCAGCCATAGTTTGTGGAAATCTTGCTTTAAAAAAAAGAAAGTTTAATAAGAGACCGAACACCCGAGACCGAACACAGTTCCTTGAGCAGCTGATCAGACTCCCTGTATGTTTGTTTCATTTTCCTCCTGTTGCCTCCTTTTTTTGTAGGTGGAAAAGGAAAAGATTCATGACCATGAGCGCACCTATGCCTACGAGCACCTCAACCTGCTGCTGCACTACATTATGGGCATGAAGGTGAGCATGGAGGGCCTGCAGCCCCAGGGACTGGAAGTAGCTGGACACAAGCTGCTGGAGCTCCAACAGTCCCTCAGGGAGCTGGAGGCCAGAGTCTCCCAGCTCAGCACCACCTCCTCTGGGCCTCCCGTGCAGGGAGCAGCCGCCGCCACTGCCTCCACCTCATCCTCCAGCTCCGGCCCCCCTGGTCCACCCACTTTAGCTCCTCTCCCTCCCCCACCCACCCTAGCTCCCACTCTCTCCGTCTCTACCTCCTTCACCCCCCTGCCCAGCTCGGTGGGTGCAGCGCTGGAGCTCCAGCTCCACAGCGAGAAGACCAAAGTGGTGGAGCTGGGTCGCAGGTGTACGGAGCTCGAGGTTAAATCTGGCACGTTTGAAAATGTGGTGTGTGTCCTGAACAGAGAGGTGGAGCGGTTTGCCACCACCATGGAGGCCAGCAACCGTCAGCACAAACTGGACCAGGACAAGATCGAGGCTCTGAGTAACAAGGTAGGACTGGCCCTGCTCCACATTCTACACTACACTTTGTCTTCTGGGAGTAATGACTCAATTCTGAACATACAGACTTATATCCAATGAGACTTACACAGTGTCTCTTGTGTCCATTGCAAACAAAAGTCCATAAAGCATAGAAAAAGACCCCCTTATAACCTCAGAAATGCCTGAGAATCATCATGATTTTAAGCTTTATTCAGTATGACAATAAAGTGAAAGTTGTCTGTACATTGTAAACTGCTAAAAGCAATTTTTCGCTAAACTTTAAAGGTGCCATTCCTAAAAAGTAAACGAAAATAGGCTAAAACACAGGATTCTCATATAGCACATATCATTACTCACTGAATCAGGATCATCAACATAGAGCTATTCTTTCCATTTATAAACATACATTTGTATTGTGTTGAAAACCTCTAAACATATTGACAACTCAATATTGTAATGTATTCTCCATAAAGAGAATGACCCCCAGAATGATGGCCTTTCTGAGTAACCCAACGTATTCTTGAAATAACAGCACAGTATATGTTTGATCACAGCGTGTGTGTGTTCCAGGTGCGACAGCTGGAGAGGACGGTGGGGCTGAAGGACCTCACGGTGGCTGACATGGAGGGCCGGCTGAGGGAAATGTCTGCCACAACCTTTGATGGCGTCTTCGTCTGGAGGATCTCTGATTTCGCCAAGAAGAGACAAGATGCCATCGCTGGTCGAGCCCCTGCTATGTTTTCACCAGGTAACTTTGTCCATATTACAGATGAAAAGACAACATTTTGAACCCAATCTGAATCCGTTTAGACTTCTATTACAGAAGTTTCATTATTTACAAATGTGTAAAGATGAATTCCCTTTTCCTTTCAGCCTTTTACACCAGTAAGTACGGATATAAGATGTGTCTGCGGATCTATCTGAATGGAGATGGGACGGGGCGTGGCAGCCACTTGTCCCTGTTCTTTGTGGTGATGAGGGGACTGAGTGACGCTCTGCTCAAATGGCCTTTCAACCAGAAGGTAAATAGGATCAATACTAAAGATGCATAATAAAATGAGTCGACCAGAGCTCTTTGATCACAACTACCAGACAGGATGAAAACCTAGCAATGCAACAACCTTCACAATTATACCTGTTTCCCTGTTTCTACATTTTAAACCCTCATATCCAGTTCAATATGCAGCCACCCATTCTATTACTACTTTCAATCATCTCAACAGTAATTTGCTAAATACTGGGTGCTTAACTGTTGTTTATAGTACCTGTTATTCATTAAATATGGTCCAGGAAGTTCGTCTTGAATAAAATATGAAAGGTTTTCAAACACACTCCACAATGATTTATAATACACTCAAACTGGATTTTACTTTATATTTCGTTGATTTTGAGGAAATCTATAGAAAAGCACCTTTCCTGTGATACATGTATTTGATTGGCCATTGCAGTGCTGTGCATTAGGTGGCAGCAAAAGTGAATGGGGTTCAACTTTTTTAAGATATTTTTTTTTCAAGGTAGAGCCATATTAGGTCTAAACACAGTCTCTTCATTTCTATCCAACAATGTTATAAATGGTAAAACTCTTTGTAGCTTGAAGGCCTTTCTCATGTGTCTTATTTGCAGGTGACTCTGATGCTGCTGGACCAGAGCAACAGGGAGCACATCATCGATGCCTTTCGCCCTGATGTCACTTCATCTTCCTTCCAGCGACCGGTGAGCGAGATGAACATCGCCAGCGGCTGTCCGCTCTTCTGCCCGCTCTCCAAGCTCGATGCCAAGAATTCCTACATCCGCGACGACACCATCTTCATCAAGGCCATCGTGGACCTCACCGGCCTCTAGGCGGCCCGCAGGGTGGTACAGTTTGGCAACCAGGCAGCTCTTTGACCATTAAGGCTTTATTTTGGCTCAATGGTGGTCCCGTTAGGGCTCTGTTCAGGCATCTTACTGTCCCCTGCAGCTTTAGGGAGACACATGCTTGCAACTGCATGCGGCTGCAGTTTGCTCCGTACAGACGGCGCTGGTATTATCATATCCTTGTGATCTCTATGAGAGAACCACTGTCATTACTGTACATTTCAGGTGTTTTCTTTTTACGTCACAACACCTGTCCCTTAGTGGATAAAATGTCACTTCAGTTGTGCACATATGTTTTCAGTAACACACAGTAAGGACACAGGAGCGAGCGCCAGTGCAGGTTGGTCAGTGCAGTGCTGAGAAGAAGCGGAGATGTCAGTGAACAGTTTTTGATGGAGTTAAAAACATACTTTTTGATCTCCTACGTTTGAAGAGGTGTTAGAGAACATGCAGTGTTTGAACCTTTGAGGATTGTAGATTATAGACAGTTGATGTGATCATTCTGATGATTTATAATAGAGTTAGAGCATGGCTTGGTGCAGTTTTTGCTTTTTCTTGCAGATTGTGGATATTGTGAGCTTCTCAATTCCAGTGTCGAGTGAATTTGCATAGACAAACGTGGAGTTATGTTATGAATAAGATTACAGGCATTTTTTTGCCTTTTTTTTGCGCTAAAGTGCATGCCGCTGGCGTTTTAAGTATATAATGGCTCCTAATTTGGACTGAGCTTTATGAAAGGTTCTTCGTTTGTTGTTAAACTTGTTAGTGAATTAGCCATCCGTGATGGTGGACATTGCCTGCATGTCTTTGGAACCAGGCTATTTACATGTAAAGTTAGTGTTGCGTATTTGTTCCTATTAGGGGTTGGTGGTTCTGATTGGTGGTTTGGTACATCTGTGGAAGATACAGTGGAGTTACCAAGGAGTCAGGGCAGCTTGCCAGTCAAGCCTGAGGCGTACAACTCTGACAAACATACATAGCTGGAGTGTTCCCGCAGGATATGCTCACTAGCTCACATCTCAACACATAGTACTGTGCCCCCACCACAGACTGAGGTCAACACAGATTCCACGAAATGAAGGAATTGTTCGTTCCTTGTTTTCTGTCCATACAAGTATACAGTGCATATGTGTTTCTGTTGCTCTTAAGATAGAATACTGATGTGAAACTAATATATATGTTGGTGCAAATATACACGAGGTAAATGTATGTGGAGGCTGAAATAAGAAATGAAAGCCAGAGACTGTTAATACGTTGTTGTAGGACAATATTGACATTATTTAATGCAGATTGATGTTCAGTGCAGCCCGGATGACTACGATTTTAAATGTGCTCTCACTGATTTCCAATAAGGCACCATAAAAAATCTACATTATATCCGTTTTAACATGTAGTTGTGCTACGTGTCCATCAGAGATTGCTGTTCTACTTACTTAGCATGCATGCTGAGGTTTTTAAGGTTCACGCTGGCCTGTTTGAAAACCAGTCTCGACCTGTATTGAAACCTCTCTGTGCATGGGAGGCTTCAATTCATTTTCACTATGGAGTTTCACCTTGGTTTACTCTGTGAGCCAGGTGTGAAAGCGTTTTTTTTGTACTTGTTTGAAAGAAAATAATCATAGAATAGATATTATGTTATACCTGGCGCTGCGTCTGTTCAACAGAAGCTGCCGCCTATATTCATAGCAATTTATAAATATGTATTGTTCATATCATAATCTTAAAATAATCTATATAACAATGTTAATATACACGAGATGTTATAATAAACATAGTATTACTGAATACCTTATTAATTCTATATCTATATACCAACTTTTTCTTTGTCAAGATGGTTTGAACAGGCCAGGACGAGCCCTTTGTGCAGTAAGGACCTATGATTCCTTCTAGAGTGCAATATATGATTATGTCTGATAGATTTGATGACATCTCGGTTTAAAGGGTTTACAGAGGTCATACTCGACTTATTTGTTTACATTACTCACTATGGCACTGAAGAACTGCAACTCATTTTGAATTTGTAGGTGCAAAATATTGTGCTTTCCTCATCATTTAGCATAATAATATCACTAACATGAGAATCTGTTGCCAGGAGCTATTCATGAAGCTGGCTCTATGAGGGTTCAGAAAGACCATTTTAATGTTGAATATTTCATGCTATTAGCGGGTTTTTATTACTAACTTTGAAAAACACTTTTCAATAAAGACTGAGCATGGATGAACATGAAGTTTTCTAGTTATGTGCCAAAATCCAACATTACCTCTGCATACTAACAATGTTGTATTTGCAAGTTATTTTTTATGTTCTATGCTAAAATATGGTGCCAAATATGTTTATGTTCCAGTTTGTACTGCGTTGGATGTGTGCCATTTTAATATGATCCATGGGTCACTACTTGTGTATACACCAGAGGAGATAATGAGTACTGTCCCATGATACAAACCCTCTCAAGGTTTTCTGAATGTAAGCTTTCATTTGTTTATTTTTTCTAAAAAACTAAATAGCAGTTCTGTAAATGTGATGCAGTGGACTTTAACCAACTTTATTTGTGCACTTTGTATTGGTTGTTTGTCTAAACAGGGTATTTCATTGAGTGATTTCTGTATCTTTAAAATTCAGAGCCATATATATATTCTGATGTTGATAATATTGATGTATTATGCTACAAAGGACATGCAGTAAGAAATAAAGTTAGCTGGTTTCAGCTTGGTAATAATTTGTAATCTTCTTTTTTGTTTAGTAATCAGTACTGTATTCAAAATCCTACTAAAGTATGTGTGAGAAAGTAAAATGTAAGTAAATAAGATATTTGGAAGGGAAAAACATCTCTTCTTCATAAATGTATATTCATATTTGGGGCCTTTTTCTCTAAAATGTGCTGTTTATTTGAAAAAAACTTTAATCAACCTTCTGAGTAAAGTACAAGTACTTCCATATTGTAAAGTACTTGAGTAAATTACTTCCAGCCTTAGCTCACTAGAGGGCGCTATAATCCCTCAATGAATTGCCCTTCTCTGAATTTAGTTACACAGAAAACTGAAGACAAGGAAAACAGGGATAATTGGGATTATTGTAATAAATGGTCAATTTAGAGTAATTTGTATACAGAAAACAAAAAATGACCTTCATTACTGGTAGCGAACTTATTTTAAAAAGTGGATTAAGTGGGAAGCTTTACTCTCAAACAATGCAGTGCATTGTGTTGCTGTCCGGATGCTATTTTTAAAAGAGAGATGAATGTGTTTCCTTCAAAGTATTACATGTACAAAGGAAACATTGTATAGTAAATGAACAGAACCTATAGGCTAAAAGATAAAACTCGGTTCCTCGTCTTATTATTGGATGTGACTTGGTGAGTCACAGATGTAAAGTGCAGAGAATTGAAGAGGAAGAAAACTGACAAAATGATGGTTAACTTGTACAGGATTTGGTTGATGAGAACATGGTGACATCGATTCAGAATATGTTTTCCTTATGACCTCTTTCTTTTGACATTGAAAAAAACCCGTTTCTCTTTATGTTTCTGCAACTATACATGCAATCCAAAACGATGTGCACTATATATTCATTTATATTTTAACACCTGTAACATGTAAGAATAGTTTCCCTTTGAATGTGTTTATGATTGTCCACTGTGTGTAGATCCTAGTGCAATAATAATAATACAGTCATCATTACATAATACTACTACTACTACTACTTTCTCTATAAGGTTTAGTGTAGCTACATTTTGTTAGATAATAATTATGTTTAATAATGTCTAATTCTTGGAGAGGGGTCTGCCTGCAGACCTCCACTCTCAGGACAGTGGACACCTCCACTCTCAGGACAGGAAGTGCACGCTAAGAATTCCAAAATAAAATCACCACTATCAATACAGTGCCACTTTCCAAACAGGAAATGCACGCAAATACAAAATAAAATCGGATCGTGACGGATCTTGACACTTATTATATACATATATAGATATATACAGACACCTTGTATTGTTGTTACTATCAGTACAGCCGCAGCGCCACTTTCCGAACAGGAAATGCACGCAAATACAAAATAAAATCGTAGGGGAGAGCGGGGTATTGTGAGACATCGGGTAATGTGAGACACCCCCTGTATCTAGGCAACGGAACACAATTGTGGTCATGTGGCCATTATGTTTTCAAGCCCCTCCCATTCCCCCCTTGCCAGGAAGGTGAAGTTGTTGCTGGTGCTGTGGTAAGTATGTATTTTTCACAAAAATGTGTTTTTTGCATGTAAAAGTACGTTTTCTTGATATGAACTTAATCAACTATTGTGTCAAAGCAAATTGATTCAGGTAGAAAAACTTATATCATACATGTTGATGAACTTCCAACATATAAAACCATGTGATTGATGCTATTTGAAGATTAGCCTGAATTGCTAGAGATGTTGTTTTTTCTAAAATGGTGGCTGTGGGGTTAAGTGAAACAAATGCTGTGGGGTAAAGTGAGACAGTGTCTCCGTTACGTTGGCATGCTTGAGAAAGTTGAGGATGACAAAATACTTACACAATTCCTCAGAAGAATCCAGGAAAACAAGAAACAGTGGGAGAGACCCACGTTTGCTATAAAAGAAAATGATGTGGCTCATGTTCCTATGGTGATGTGGTGAAGAAGCTGCCTCAACCTAATAGGCCTGGAGGAACCACACGGAGAGAGCAACTCTTCACCTTTCCCTGTAACCTTCAGGGCTGGAATGTAGAGTAGGCCTTGTTATAGAGTATGAGGCTGATGTTCTAATCCAGGTGGGTCTAGTCTGTGTCCTGAGTCCCAGGCTGTTCTAGCTGGTTCTGATGGTCCTATGTTCTGAGCTCCAGGCTGTGTACTAGCTGGTTCTGATTATGGGTCCATGTTCTGACCCCCAGACTGTGCACTAGCTGGTTCTGATTGTCCTTTGCTCTGACCCGCATACACTAGCTGGCTCTAAAGGTCCTGTGTTCTGACTCCCACACTGTGAATGTTAATTAAAACATTTTGAATTATATTATGTTGTATTTGATTTACTTTTTAGTACTTTGGGTTACTTTCAAGTGTTTAAAAAAATGTGCTTAATTGACCAATCTCCATGATTCTGATACTAGTCCGACATTAGTTTTGGAATGTGTGGTTGTCAATCTAGCTATCAGGTTTCTAATTGTTACAACATGTGTTGTTATGGTAGTTTTAAAGTGGACACAGGCCGTGGGCAATGTACCCGGTAGAAACCGGGTGAAATAGCCAAAAAAATAATATATATATAAAACCGGGGGAAAGTGAAAAAAAGTATCCAAAAATAGGCACTCGTGAGGCGGGCAGAGTCCCCTGTCAACTCCTGTTAAATTCTTCCATGGTGTCATTTGAGCGAAAAACTTTGACGAGAACCAGGCTGGGGGGGTCAAAAGGGCTTGACCAAGGCCGACCCAAAGTGCACGGTGGGCGGACTCATGAACTCCGTGATGAGTCTCCATTGTGATTTGAAAACTTCCATCAAACGAGTCCTTCGGTGGGCGTGAAAAAAAACATGTCACTTCCTGTACTGACAGTGGAGGTGTCCTGAGAGTGGAGGTCTGCACCGGAACTGTCCTGAGAGTGGAGGTCTGCAGGCAGGCTCCCATGAATTATTGTGCACACACGACTCCTCACTCCACGTACAGATAAGAACTACAACAAATCGAACGCACCCTTATCATTGGCGCGGTTCATTTAGTCATCGAGTCTCACCTGTTGCAGGACGTTTTATTCACGTTAGAGTAAACTGCTGCTCCCATGGCCTGAATATATTACCCAAGAGCTTCACTTGTTGCCAACAGTTCAATATCCCCGAAGGACAGTTAACAAATATATTATAACCGCCTTTATAGGCCGGCGTCTGTTTATCCAAGTCGGTTGGTCAGCTATTAGCATAACATAAAGTTCTATTTCGTATGGCTTCGCCCTCTAAGGCTATCGCTATTGGGTAATCCCCCTGCGCCCCCGCGCAGCACTGAAAACTTGTAGTCCACGCCCACCCGCAAGGTGGGCCCTACCCTCGGGCCTCCTTCCGGTATAAATAGGAAGGAGTCCCGACAATCTGCTCCCTCTTTTCTTCAGCAAACCAGCACAGTTACTGAAGCACAGCAATTGAGAATCATCATGAGCAACAACTGCGTCCGTGATTGTCCCTCATGTGGCTCTGGGTTCATAATGAGTTATGACCAGCGGAGATAAAAGCAGTACGGCTCTAAACCAGTCTCCCCTCGGGCGACAGGAAGCGGAGAGCGGACGCTCTTGCTGCTGTGGCCGAGGAGGACGATTGGCCCGTCCAGGCTTACGAGCCGCGGATGGGGCCGAGTGTCGGGCAGGAGTCCGAAGAAAAGCAACTCCTGCCCCACCTCCCTCCACGATTCACCGTGCGGTTCTCCCCTCCCTCCTCTCCTCCGGATGGGGGAGACAGAGTCGGAGCAGGGTGCCAGCTTGGCGGCCGAACATGCTTTCCCCCTTTCCGTCATCACAGCGCGGCGGCGAATAACATCGCGCTGCTCTCCAACTCGGTGGTGACACTGGTAGAGCGGTCCACCACCGAGGCAGAGGAAATCAGCAAGGCGGCCAGCACGGCGCTCATTCTGTGCACGTCCGTTGCTGTCTCCCAGGCGAGGATTCCGCGTGGGTGACACAGATCCAGCGTCACCTCTGGCGGAAGCAGACGTCTGTTACGGAGACGGCCAGAAAAGTGCTACTGGACGCTCCAATCAGCCCGGACGGGCTGTTCGGACCCCAGTTCCACGCCATGGTGGAGTCCATGAAGACGGCCGCGGAACAGGCGGACGGCATTCGCCAGCATGTACAGGAGGCCGCAAGCGGAGAGACGCCCACAGCAACCGCCTCGGCATCAGACTCGCCCTTCGGCGGCTGCAGGGACTCCGTCCCACGTCTCCGCTCCCCCACCACCCCAGAGACAGGGTCTCCCGGCGGCGAGTCAAAGGGGAGTGAGGCTCCCCCGCTCCTGGTCTGCTCCGCGAGAGCCTCCGAGGAAGCAGAGCCGGTAATTAAGCCAGCTGCCACTAATCTGTTGATTAAGTAGACAGCAGGGCTCCCTGCAGAAGCCTGCTGGTTTTAACCTATCGGTTAATAACCTGCAGAGCTCGCGGCATTCCTCTCCTACACACGGTCATAATAACCCATGAGCGCCGTTATAACGCCTCATGTGGACAGCACTGTGCACACCTCCACTCATCCCCTGAGCGTGTACACGCCTCATGATGACAGCCGGAGTGAAACGCAGCGTGTGGAGGCTTCCTCGCAGCCCTTTCGCCTCACGGGCAGCGGCGGCGAGGGCAATGGCGTGGCTCGTCACCATGACGACCATTACAGGCTGAGTGCCCCCAGCGTCAGCGCCTGCAGCGCCACGGCGTCAGCGCTCGCTGCAGAAGCCTGCTGGTTTTAACCATCGGTTAATTAACTGCAGAGCTCGCTAATTAAGCCGGCTGCCACTAATCTGTTGATTAAGTAGAAAGCAGGGCTCGCTGCAGAATCCCCTGAGCGTGTACGCGCCTCATGATGAGAGCCGGAGTGAGACGCAGCGTGTGGAGGCCTCCGCGCAGCCCTTTCGGTCCAAGCACACCTTGGGTTGCCTCACGGGCAGCGCAGGAATGCATACTTCCACGTACCCATCATCCCGAAACACAGGAAATAGCGTTTGGATATTTCCTGGCTCCTCGCATTTTTTATGTATAGAAGGCTGGAGCCACTACACAGAGGAGGGATGAGAGTGTGTTTTCCTCTGGACGACCTGCTATTTGCTGGCTCACTCCAGAGAAGCCTCTCCACCCGCAGTTCCATGGGATACAGGAAACACTCCTGTCATCCCAGGAACAGTGTCTTGCGCTCCATTCAGCGCTGCTGGAACTCCTGTTGAAAGAAGATATTTCCAGGGTTCCTCAAAGGGAGGAAAAATCAGGGGTTTTCACTCCCGTTATTTTTCTAATCCCGAAAAAGACTGGGGCAATGAGACATCCTCGATCTGTCAGTGTTCCACATGCTGACGATCAAACAGGTGCTGGAATATGTTCACCAGGACGACTGGTTCACTTCCACCTGAAGGATGCATACTTCCACGTACCCATCATCCCGAAACACAGGCAATTCCTTCGTTTTCTCATTTCAGGGAATATCAGACCAGACAATCGTCTGCCGTTCGGATATTTCCTGGCTCCTCCCATTTTTGTGTAGAAAAGGCTGGAGCCACTACACAGAGGAGGGATGAGAGTGTGGTTTTCTCTGGACGACCTGCTATTTGCTGGCTCGCTCCAGGGAGGAAGTCGCTTTACAGACGGTACATCTCGTATCGCATCTGTCAAAGCCTGGGTTTTATAATAAAATGGAAGAAGAGCTGTCCTCTTCCCTCTCAGACAAACGTTTATCTGGAGTGGAATTAAACTCAGCCAGCAGAGCGTGGCTCTTGCGGCAGCGAGTGGAGAAACTGACAGCTCTCCTCCGTCATGTCACAACCCACACAGCCCTCTCCGTGACGCAGCTGCTCGGCGTTGGCGTCCGCTGGTCACGTGATGATCCCCTTGGGTCTCTTCTAACAGGGGGACACTCCAGAGGTGGTTCATTCGCTGCAGAAGCCTGCTGTTTTTAACCTATTGGTTTATAAACTGCAGAGCTTGCAGCATTCCTCTGTTCCAGACACAACTCTCATCCTCTGGGCATCATGATGAGAGACGGAGTGAAATGCAATGTGTGGAAACTCCCTCGCAGCCCTTTTGCCTCACGGGCAGCGGCGATGGCGATGGCGTGGCTCGTCACCATGATGACCATTACGGCACATCACAGAGAAGCCTCTCCCCCCAGCAGTTCCATGGGATACAAGAAACACTCCTGTCATCCCAGGAACAGTGTCTTGCACGGTTTTTACCTCCGCTATTTTTCTAAATCTCGGAAAAGAACGGGGGAGTCGCCCCGTTGCTGTACAATCAAACATGTGTTGATTTGCACAGACAACAGGCCACGGCTATGGAAGCCTACCTCAATCGCCAGGGAGGAGTACGACCTGCGCAGCTTCTGAACGCAGCCAGGCGGCTGCTGTTCTGAGCGCGCACACACGTTGCTCTCCATCAGAGCAATGTATATTCCAGGCGAATTGAACAGAGGGGCTCGCAGAACGCAGCAGCCGTTGTATGCGAGGAGTATGGAGACTCAGACCTGTGTCACGCACACTGGCGCCTCAGTGGGATTTGGCTTTGGTGTTGCGCGCACTAAAGCAAAGCCCCATTTGAACCTGATCAGGTTCCCCTTAAACTGTTATCAGCCAACTGTTATCAGGTCAAGAGTGATCACCCTGGCTGGCTTATTCCCCCCTCCTTACAGGTCGGAGGAAGAAGCCACGTCTCATCTCCTCTGTCCTGTGCGCGTGCTGTCTTGCTATGTGGCGCGCACGGCGGCCTGGCGCCATTCTCAGCGCCTGTTTGTGCACTATAGAGAGCGCTCGATCGGGCAGCCTCTGTCTGCACAACGGCTGTCACACTGGCTGTGTGAGGCTGTGTCACAGGCATATGTCTCCTCTGGGGTGGAGCACCCGGAGAACATCAATGCGCACTCCACCAGAGGAATTTCCTCCTCCACGGCTTTGCACGGAGGAATGTCAGTGGAAGACATTTGCACTGCTGCATCTTGGTCTTCCCCCTGTTCATTTATTCATTTTTATTTGAGGGATGTCTCCCATTCCTCTCTGTACTGGGTGTCCTGTCGGAGTGAGTGATGTCATCGAGCCAGCTGTGCGCCTCCCTCCTGCCTCTCGGCACGAAGAGCGGCCCTTTTTCCCTCTTAGGAGGGATGTTCCTTTTTCCTCTGACACACTTTGTACGGAGTGTCTGGTCAGAGTGAGTGACGTTAGGGATCCAGCTGGGCGCTCTCCTACCTGTCTGACACTTAGAGAGCTGCTGTTCCCCCTCTATGATCGCAGGACAAGGTGGGACCTTCGTCTCTACTTTCTCACAGCGGCCGGTATGTATTGTTCCCAGCCTTCACCCCGTCTGGAAGATAGGCATGTTTTGCTATGTTCCAGGGACGGTGATGCACCATTACGCATGGCACAACAGGCAGGGGGTGTTATTGAGCAGGTGTGTCTGTGCTTCTAGTGCCGGGCAGACCCAGTGGGGCCCAGACTACATCATGCTTTGCCCTTAACCCAATAGCGATAGCCTTAGAGGGCGAAGCCATATACGAAATAGAACCAAGGTTACCTACTGTAACCCCAGCTTCTATGAGTAAATGGTGCAGCCCTCTAAGTGCTGGGCCCCACTGGCTCTACGAATAGCTGAAGAAAAGTTATTTTGTATGGGAGCAGATTGCCGGGCCTCCTTCCTATTTATACTGGAAGGAGGCCCGAGGGTGGGGCCCACCTTGCAGGTGGGTGTGGACTACAAGTTTTCAGTGCTGCACAGGGGCGCAGGGGGATTACCCAATAGCGATAGCCTTAGAGGGCTGCGCCATTTACTCATAGAAGCTGGGGTTACAGTAGGTAACCTTAGTTAGTTAGCTTTTGCCTCAAAAACGCACTTTAAAGCGGAAAATGTTTCATTGCCGCTATCGTGACTTGGCTGGGAAGGTGTATTCTTCATAAAGACGGAGACCACTGCTTCACTTCATCAAGATAAGTATTTTTAATTGAATTTTAATAGCATGTTTGAGCTGTTTATTCAGGTTTGTGTGCCAGCATAACATGGCAGGCTATTAGCTAGCTAGCTAATGACACATGACAGGTAGCTAGCTAGCATGATGCTACCTGTCATGTGACTTTACCTATGCTAAGTTCATAACATTACATCTACATTACATTACATCTACTAGTGATGGCGAGATGAAGCCTTATGAAGCTTTGAAGCTTTCCAGCCAATTGGTTCGCAAAAGGGTTCATCTCATGAGGCTTCATCATGGGCTTCATTTGAACACAAACCCCCTGTTGGTCAAAGTATGTAAAACAGGCAGATTGGACATCTCAACAGTGTGCTCTATGTCATACCGAGTTCCCATTGAGTAAAGCCTTAGAATCAGTAGCGTGGCGTGGGGAAAACATTAGGGGAAGCCAATAATACGTCCTTTCTTTTTGGGTAATGTAATAACGTAACCAGATGAGTGATTACAGCACCCGGTATCATTTTACACACATTTGTATCATACAGATGCAGGACTTAAACACGCCTGTTATCTAACCGAGAGGTCCGCACGCATTCTCCAGCCCAAACTCTAATAAGCATTCATTCACAAACTAAATCAGGAGACCTTTAACGTTTTATGTCCGATTCGCTCCTTTTGTCCTCTCTGTACACAGCTCCAGTTTGGGCACTGGCCTGTCATCAGATTGTATTTGTTGTTGCTGCTGTAGCAGAAGTTTAGTACAATTATTTTTGATGAAATTCTCCAAATCTCCACCCTCCATAATTGCACTTGCTTCAGTTGCTTGCTTCTTTCTAACGGCGGTGAGAGTGGTGCAGTGACTCTATCTATCAATTAGATTTATGATTCGAAAATTATAAAAGTAGTGTAGACTAGACATGTGGATATTATCCTACTAAACACCATTGTGATTTGTCTTGTTGGTTGAATGGACAGCACAAGTATTGTGAAGGTGTCACTTTTGGACGTTGGACATTTTGAGTAAGTTCTGTTTTCACAAGGTTATATTTAATCAGCTATTTCACAGAGGTAATTATTCCACTTTATGGTCATTTGGGAGGCTGTGGCTAGGTCCTCTATTGAATTGTTACAATATTGAATTGTTTCTATTTTCCAGTTGTGCCTTAACCCCATTTGTTCAAGGTTTTAATATCAAAACTGTTTTGTAATTAAACGCTGACGTGTTTCTGTTTTCCAACACACGGAAAATCAAGAAAGTATTTTGTTGTTTTATTTGGAGGATTGAAATGTTTGTAGGCTCTCACAGTAGAGCAGGCATGGAATAAACATTTGCATCCTCTTTCCAACACTCAAATATGGACCCGTGCTGAGTGGAAGAGATGACACACTCCGGCTGCACACATCCATCTGTTGATAAATGAATCTCCACAGAGATGTTCCAGTGCTGTCCTCTCTGTTTGAGGACACTTAACTGTTGTTGGACTCAGTCAGTTGTTCTTGTGTGTTATTTAGATATATGTATATATCACTTAGGCTAATACTATAGTGTTTGGAACACCTAGTTCATTTATTTATGTGGCTTATTTGTATAGCTCACACCTGCATTGATACATATATTTTTAGAAAATACAGGGTTCTGGCCTCTTTCGGAGCTGGGCTGCTAACAAGAAGTGGAAATTCCTCTTTGTACTCATGAGAACCTTTTTCTCTGCTGGTGACTGCTAACAGGAAAGCAGATGGAGATTAAATGAACTTCTGACTGAGGAATTCCACTTGTCCTTCTGTTTTCCTCTCTCAGCTAACACTTTGGAAATGGAAACAGTAGTGTTTGGCCTCCAGTAATACACAGAAAGTGTTTTGGACCTGATGCAGACTCACTCAATCTGATGTCTTTTAAATAACCCAAGACAGAAATTAAACTTGAAAGCAGACTCTGAGAAAG
Organism: Harpagifer antarcticus; assembly: GCA_902827135.1. Lineage (NCBI taxonomy): Eukaryota > Metazoa > Chordata > Actinopteri > Perciformes > Harpagiferidae > Harpagifer > Harpagifer antarcticus. Next base: position 2,152,914 of record CADEHL010001048.1, on the reverse strand, counting down.
ACAGTGGTTGAAGAAGCCTGAACACCTCACTGCTTCTGCATCAAGCACTAATGGCAGCGTGTTCTTCAGACTAAACAACCAGAGTAATGAATGTGTTGTTTGGTTTTATTGAAACATACTGGGCTTTGTCCCCATGTGGAGTTACAGGAATTTGGATCCCGATTCTATACAGAAGTATTTATCAAACTATATGTGTAGTTATTTACTGTAGACTTGCATTGTGCATCTTTTTTCTTTGAAGAGGTTAAAGGTCAGCTTTTAGTCATGAATTTGATTTGTCTATACATTTTAAATAGTCATTTTGAATTATTAACAATCTTTTCCCTCTCACGTAAAATGTTTTGGATAAAGATAAGGCTAATTTGTTCTCTGTGTAATACACTCTATTCTCAGAATCTGAAGTGAATGATGGTTTGCAACACATTCTTATATTCATATTGAAAACGTCTTTCAGGTTCTCAGATCCCAATGTGACAACTTGAAATTGTTTGTTTTTTCGACTCTCCAAACCCAGAGGTATTTAGCTTACAATGATATACAACGGATAAACAGCTAATAATCAATTACCGAAATTAATACATTATTTCAAATGTATGAGAAAAATAATTATATTGGATTATGAAATGTGTTGTTTATATCTATAAGGTATAGAGTGGTGCAGGGATGACGTATTTACCCAGAAGTAAGCTGCACATGGGTTCCCTCGACAAAAAAGCAATGGGATTTCTCCATAGGATTTTGGAAAATAGCTGGAAATAAGGTCTGTGGAAAGCAAACCTGTTTGATAAATGCACATTTTGTTCAGCCGGATAATATCCACATGTCTAGTCTACTTTTATAATTTTCGAATCATAAATCTAATCGCCAGAAGCAAAAGGCTAACGTTATGCTATAAACGAACTACAACAGGGTCGTCCTGCAATGTCAATATCGCGCATGGGATTATCGCCACAACACAATATATCGTGCAGTCCTAGCGGGAGTGTTTACGTGTTCGGCGTAATGACGTACAACGTCCTCGACAACTTCTGTAGTCCCATGTATTTTTCAGACACGTAAACTCTTAAAAAATCACCAGTCGAGCTATTTTCCAAAATGCTATGGAGAAATCCCATTGACTCTGAGACGAGGGAACCGGTAGTGGTAAAATGCTAACTCACTTCCGGGTTTTAGGACACGTCACTGCACCACTCTATTCCCTTGATGATTAAAATAAATCAGTCTAGATTTAGGTCTCGATAACTTTCCCTCTAATTTTTTTTTTACCTAACAACACATTTTTTGTTCCAGACACCCAGACACTAAGGTCAGACAGGAGTTGACCTAACAAATAATAAATCCATTAGCAACATCTGATGTCACCATTTAAAATACTTTGTGTAATGCAACTTTACCCAGGCGAGAAGCTGAGACACTGGGCTCATTTCCTAGATATGTGGCTGTTTGAAAGATTGTGGTTGGAGAGTGCTTGTAAAGTTAATGAAGTGCATTCATTTAAAATGAGGTGGTCTGCAGGAAGGAAGAGGGTGGAGGACTGTGGATGATGTGTTGGGTGTTCGTCTTCCACTCTGGTCCAAACTGGATTATCTCAACAACGTCTGAATGGATTGCCACATTTTTTTGTACAAACATCCAGCGGACGACATCATCCAAAAGATGGATTGGCATTTGGGATGGTACTATCTCTGTTCTTTTTCAAGTTTTTCCTCCTTTTGCCTTATTATATGCCGATATAAACTTAACACAAAAAGTAAGGAAATGTGTGGAACAAGCATTTGTGGGATGAGCAGCAGAGCTGAGTCTGAGCCCATGACAAATGTGACAAATCTCCTCTGCCAATGCCAAACAGCTTTTTTTGCTGCTGACTCTTGTTTGGTGGATTCTGGATTGGATGATTGAAGTCTGATAAATAAAGACATATTGTCAACAATTTATTTATTAACAATCGATTCATTTAACAAGCAGCCTCAGTAGTGTGTGGAAGAACCAAACACAGCCACACAGCCTGTCCTCCTCATTCTGTCACCAGCCTGCTCACCCTCTCCTGAGAGGTCGTCCACCCCGTCGTGTCACGTGACTTGAATTTTGAATTGAGCCGTCCCTTATAGATACTATCTCTTCACGTATGGAGCAGAATTGAGCCGTCCCTTATAGATACTATCTCTTCACGTATGACGCAGAATTTTGAATTGAGCCGTCCCTTATAGATACTATCTCTTCACGTATGATGCACACACACAGAATTTTGAATTGCGCCGTCCCTTATATATACTATCTCTCTACGTCTCCCTGTGACAGAACAGGAACACGCTTGGCTGGCAGCGAAAATAATCCCACCAGACTCCTTTGCCCCTCCAACAGAGGGATGTCCTTGTCCTTTTTCCTTTTCGTCATTTCAAGCGATAAAAACTTCTCTTGAATTTTTTTTCAAATGGCGGCAAGACGCCCGCCTGGCGGAAATGCTGGGTAGCATCCCATTCTTCAACCAGCATTTTTTTATTAAGATTTATTGCCAAGAAGCATTGCTACCACAAAGAAATAATCTACCAAACACAAATTTCCTTTTTGTGTTAAGTTTATATAAAAAAATACCAAGTGGTGGACGCTATATTCATTATTGTTTATGAATGATGCATTGATCAAAAGTACCTCTATACGAACCAAAATTATAATCGAATAGTAGGCTACTGTTTACTTCAGCTTTAAGTGTCCTCTGTTCTCTAAACATTTACCTGTACTTTCATGGCTGGCGAAAAGCTGCACTCGTCACCCTTGAGACATATTTTCATAATGACGATAGTGATGGCATGCCTTGTCTCGAATGTTTGTTGGCAGTTAGTCAAGGCGGATTAGAAGTAACACCTGCAGTTCCTCTGTTTATTTAGTCTTCATACTTTTGAAAGTCATATTTCAAGTCCTTGTCTTTCTTTAAAGCACCGGACACTATTGTTGCCAGGAAGCAGTGCACTCAACTGAAATGGCCTCAATATTAGATTATTGTACGGCCCACTGGACATTAAGATATCTAGACTAGAGAAACCCAACAACCACTGTAGATGAGTCAACAAATATAAAAGCAAGTCAAATGGTCATAATTGGGAGTTTGCGGTGGGAGATAAACCTGAAAACAATTCTAGATAGACTTTACAGGAGCCACAGTTTCCTTTTCCGTGTCCTGGATGCTTTTTATTGCTTGAGTTTTAGCCAAGTGAGTTGCGGTCAGAGTTTTGTAGCATGTTTCAAGACAATGAAAATGCCTCAGCTGTTGTGCTATTTGTTTCTGTGAGAAAATCAACCGCTATTCATGATTTATAGATATAAGAATCATGATGAATACACTCCATTGTTTAATGGTACCATAGATTATTGTGAATCAATACTCAACACAAAGTGTTATACTGACCGTTTTTGAGGACCTCAGAGCCGGGGGTAAGAATATAAAATCGTCCTTAATGTGTCATGTTTAAATATCACAAACGTCATTCAGATTCCTTATTGTTAAAACATTCAGTCATCCACGGAAAATACTCAGTAAACAAGAACTCTGATTGGCTGGCTTGCATTGAAATCAGGTCACTCCCTGGGGTCTTGTCAATACTAATTAAAAAGAGAGTATACTGTCACGCTAACTGCACAGAATGAACCACTGTGGTATCAGGGGGCTGTGCTAACATATACGGTAGTTCATTTGTCCTACTTTATGTTTAAAACATTTATGTATCTTTTAGGAAATTTGTAAAAGAAGTGTCATTGCAAACTTGAACTAAAAACATGTTTTCCAAAGTATTCAAGACATTCAGGTCATACAAATATGTTATGATTACTCATGAAAGTGAAATAAAAAAAGCTAAATAATGACTTCTGATGTATGTAAGCTCATTCTCTAAATACTATCTCTTGCAGTCCATCTCTCTGTTTTGCTGTGAAAAAAACATCAAACTCATCAATCTAACTCACTATTAACCTGTTCTTATGATCCTACTTTGAATACTTTACTTACCATTTGGTAGAGAGTGGCTTATCCGTTTAGATAAAGTCATGTAAATTAACATTTAAGCCAACGGTTTTAGTTTTAATATTTTTTTTACTTGTACAAATCTGATTGGCTTTCTCCCAATAGGTGATACTTGTCAAACTGTTGAGTAAATTGGAGTTGTGAGGACTTAAAGTAAGCTGTATTTGCCATTTGTATAGTGCCACTATTTATATTAGTACAATAAAAAACACAGGAATTGAGTTAGTGTGACTTTAATAATTAAAGTAGATATATTTAGTTGACAGAAATGGCCAACTATTACCATACTATGAGTCAAGAATTCCACATTTCATTACTGTTTCTTTTCTTTTTTTCACCACATGACTCATCTTGCTGGGCTCCAGTGGACCTATTGACACTACTGGATGTGCTTGTTTCCGCTTTCCACACTCTGTCAAATAATGTGCTAACTGCTAGGCTAAATCAGATTGAGCAATAATCAATAATGTTTTTCAGGAATCAAATAACCGAGCAATTTGATTATCATTGAATACGCTAAACTTTAGCAGTATTATTATCTTAAAAGTCATCATCTTCTCAAAAAAGTGACATCCTCCGAATAGATAGTTTTATTAGTGTTCACTTGGATGAAGTAGTCTTGTTCAACAACTTCCTGACAGGGTCTGAGTTCTTGCAGGGCCTCCTTTGGCTTCTTTGTTCTTTTTGGAAAGACTCCTGGAGACAAGAGGAAAATGTTTATATCCATTACATAATGAATCAGGTTGCCTGGTAAATGTCTACAGTGGGCAAGAAAGCCTTCCGTCCATGACTTGGTAGAAAAACAGGACCTTTTCTTAAAAGCTTTACAATATTAGTTAACTTTATCATATCGACAAACGTTTGCAGTCTATTAACTGCAGTGTATTCTTCAAGAGGAATACATTAGTAAATCAAGTAGGGATTTTAAATAACTTCCTCCATCCTAAATATTCTAACCAATTTATCAGGGTAAAAAATATTTAAATAAAAAGCCTTAATATCAATAAACATTGTATTATTGCTTTATAATTATCAAGCATTAATGAGATCAACTTTTGGGTTGTTAGTTTGGGGAAAATCCATTGACTGGTGTTTTGTTGTTCCTTTTCCAGCATGCTTTTTTCTTTAAATCTTAAAATGTCTCTAAACTAGAATGTATTTATTTAGGGTAAAAGTGTTGTGCAGACCTAATATATTTCCTTTAGTTTTCCATTTTTATAACTAAAGACTTGATGAGAAAGTGAGTAATAATTATCAGTCTACCTGCATTTACGGAAATTGTTAATAATTGAGAGGGTAAACACCACCAGTCAAGAGAGTTTAACACAACCTGGCAACCCAATTAAAGAGACACTATCCAGTAATGCATCAGAATTGTCTCACGCTTGATCTTCCCGTAGTGACATTCTCATCCTGCAACAATCTGATTCCTAAGATTGTTTTTATAATGAGGTTTATTTTGGCCTTGGCCACCTTTCTAAAATCTTGCTTACATTTCTGCCTTTGACTGCACTAGTTTATTAGCTCAAAAAGTACAATTCTGGTCCATCCATCCATCCATCTTCTCCCGCTTATCCGTGGTCGGGTCGCGGGGGTAGCAGTTCCAGCAGAGAGCCCCAAACTTCCCTTTCCCTGGCCACATCAACCAGCTCTGACTGGGGGGTCCCAAGGCGCTCCCAGGCCAGCGAAGAGATATAATCCCTCCACCTGGTCCTAGGTCTACCCCTTGGTCTCTTCCCAGCTGGACGTGCCTGGAACACCCCAGGTGGCATCCTAACTAGGTGCCCGAACCACCTCAACTGGCTCCTTTCGACGCGAAGGAGGAGCGGTTCAACTCCGAGTCCCTCCCGGATGACCAAACTTCTCACCTTATCCCTAAGGGAGACACCATCCACCCTGCGGAGAAAACCCATCTCGACTAGGGCTGAACGATATACCGTGTCATGGCGATAACCGCGATATGCGCATGCGCGATATTCACACCGCAGGGGCGTGCGGTTTTATTCATTTTTTTAAAAATGCTAACGTACTTTAGCACAGAATTAAAAATAAAGATACCCTTATTACTTATCGAAACTGTAGGGCTGCAACAAACGACTAATTTGATAATCGATTAATCTATCGATTAATGAAACGATTAATCGACTATTCGGACTATTACTGTATGCCTTGCACAATTTCTCAAACGCTCTTATTTAGCCATCAACTTTTAGATGTAGCTTGAGGTTGTTTTAGGCATGTGGAAACTAACAATGAAGACAATAAAGATGAATACTTGATTCCAAAATACATATATTATTAAATTAACTAAACATATTTTGAACAAAATTAACATAGCTTTTAATTTAAATAAAATAAATAATATTTCACATCAAAAGAAACAACAGTGTTTTAACAAATAATTAAATAATGTGATGACAGAACTGTAAACAGAATAGCTGAAACTTTAACAAAATAAATAACTCAGTTAACTCTAATCATTAACCCATGTTTGTATCATTGAGTTAACTCCGTGTGTTGCTGCTAGCATACAGAACACCTGACTTGGAAACGTTACTCGTGGACGGGGCTACAGAGCTACTAGAAAGACAGTCGAACCCGGTGCATTCCTCCGTCTGAATGTGGAGCACTTTTGATAAATGTTTAGACAAATTGCTCGTGTTACCGCCCTGACATGCTAAACTCTTATTGCACTTTTGGCAACGACCATTCTCCACATCGAGACGGGTAAAGTTTAACCACACCTCGGAGCGCGTTCTCTCCGCCATCTCCGCAGTGTGTTGCTGCATGTAGCTGCATGTGTGTAAACTGCCCCGCCCCCTCGCACACAGACGGGGAGAGAGATCTCGTCTGATCGAAAATACATCATAGACGCATTTCTTTGTCTTTTTGCATATTAGAAACGAGTTGGCGACACTAAGACTGCGATATAATGTTTTTGTAGCAATAATACATGACATGTATTTTTTAAATGTCTCCAGTACCGATAAAAAGACCAATAACGTTGGAGCTTAAGGCGCGTAAAACACATGTGATGACGTCACCAACGAATCGACGACTGAATTAGTTGGCAACTAATTTGGTAATCGATTTTAATCGATTAAGTCTATTAGTTGTTGCACCCCTACTGCACATACAATATATCCGAGTAAAGCTGAGACTCCACAGATTATTTAAGTATAGTATCTAAGCGATCCGATCTCGCGACAGGGGAAGCAAACACAGACATCACAACACGTACCTTTTACGGAGCTTTTACGGGAGATTGTCTCACCGTAGCTGTCAATCTGATCAAAAGACGTGTTCAATGGCATTAAAACGAGAAAAAACGCGGCTGAATCGGTTGATCCATAGGTTAATAATGTATCTGTGGCTTTGAAGCAATTGTTTATAATTCATAATTCCATTTTTATGTAAAAATCAGAGCACAAAAGTTAAAACGCGGCACTCTCACTCCTTATTTGGTAATGTGTGTATTAGATTGCCGCATAGCCAAGACCGGAAACAGCAGCCACTCTGGTGGCTACCATTAGCAGCTAACTTTTGCTCTGCGATTCTTACATAAAAAAGGAATTATGGATTATAAATGAAATCATTTTTTTATGATTTCTGTCGTGAGTTCGGATGACTCAGTGTTGATACTATATACCTAAATAATCTGTGGAACCTCAGCTTTAATCGGATATCTTGTATGTGCAGCTACGATAAGTAATAAGGGTATTTTTTATCTTGAGTTCTGTGCCAAAGTTCGTTAGCATTTTTCGCTCAGGAGTCATTTAGATGCTTCTTATGAGACTTGTGTTTTGTTTTGGTAAAAAAAAATTGTATCGTCAATTAGCTGAGATTATTTCCGTTAATCTGGTATAACACATTAATAGGTTCTTAAATATTAAGATCCCCTGAGACACAGTGTCGTGAAAAAAAAAGTAAAGTACCCGCTGTGACCTTGGGGCTTAACAGGTTAAAAAAAATGCAATATATATCGCAGGGGAACAAAAAACCGCAATGTCAGTTTTTTTCAATATCGTGCAGCCCTAATCTCGACCGCTTGTATCCGCGATCTCGTTCTTTCGGTCATGACCCATCCTTCATGACCATAGGTGAGGGTAGGAACGAAAATGGCCCGGTAGACAGAGAGCTGTGCCTTCTGGCTCAGCTCCCTTTTCGTCACAACGGTGCGGTAAAGCGACTGCAGTACCGCTCCGATTCTCCGGCCCATCTCATGCTCCATTATTCCCTCACTCGAGAACAAGACCCTGAGATACTTGAACTCCTTCACTTGAGGTAAGGACTCATTCCCTACTTGGAGTGAACAGTCCATCGGTTTCCTGCTGAGAACCATGGCCTCAGATTTGGAGGTGCTGATCCTCATCCCAACCGCTTGACACTCGGTTGCGAACCGATTCAGTGAGTGCTGAAGGTCGCAGACCGATGAAGCCATCAGAACCACATCATCTGCAAAAAGCAGTGCTGCAATCCTTAGTCCACCGAACTGCAGACCCCCTCCCCCACGACTACGCCTCAAAATCCGATCCATGTACAATTCTGGTGTTGCATGTAAAGTTATAAATTACAGTTGTTCTTTGCCAAAATAAACATCTGCTACTGTTGGCTCCAGCCATGGATGACTTATTGGAACAGCACTAAGAGCTTACCATCATCTAGTCAAATATTGCTAATTTCAACCAAAACATGCTGAAGTGTTATTGTTGGACTCACAATGTACTGATGAGCCAAAAATGCAGAGTGAGAGGTCTGTTCAAAACACATTTATACTGATGGACTGTCTGTGGTTTCCCTGAGAACCAAATATTTAAAGAAAATACAGACATCAGCTTTCAGGGCTATCTGATTGACAAAAGGACTTTGACGAGAAATGACTGACTGGATTACAAGTGAAAAGGCCTTTTTTCTTATTGGCCTTTGGTCACTGCTGAAGTTACATATTACTAATGTATCAACATGCACACTGCTTCAACAAAATTGAAACATATGAAAATGTTAGAATTGGTTAGATGACATTTTCAAATAGTTTGCTTTGTCACACTTAAATCAAAACGTTCAGCTCGGTCGGGAATCGATGGCTATTACTTTTCTCATTCATAACTTTCATAATTCCAGAGATACATCCCATAATTCATCACATTTTTAACATTGAAGTCAATGGAGGAAATCTTCAGACTTCAAGTAATCTTCATGCGACTTCAACTGCTAACTGTTCATTCATACTTTCACTCAGAAACCTCATTCCAACTTTAAAATGTTACACATCTTTCTGTCATTATTCGTGTAAAACAACTTTTAAATCTGATTCTTTCTCCAGAGGTGGAATCACAACCAACATTTACAGTAAAACAGCGGGAACTCTTGTTTTGGTCCTTGAGGTTACATAAGGGTCTATCACTGTCAAACCAGCATGGAGGATTTACTAAAGTTTTGTGTTGTTCTGTTAGGATTGGTTTTCATAGAATTCCTTTGAGGCTGACTCATAAGGACATGGATCAAAGGCACCAATAAGAGGGTATCCATGTCTGATTTACCTCCGACCTGCTCACAAGACGAACACAGAATATTTACAACAGAATTCCTTGAACACAGGAGCTTGTGCTTCCATCACTTCGCTTCAGAGAAACAAGAGTTATGTGTTTTCAAACTGTGCAGGTTGTAAATAAACCTAAGGTCAGCTGGTGTTGTAAAACATTTTTGCTTTCAATTATTTTGCCATAAATCATAACTACATAAGAACATTCCTGGTGCTAGATGGGCTACACAGTTTCATTTGAACAGTTACTTAAAGTGCAAAATGTATAAAAGTTACACATACACACATAGGCCTATATAAAAAAACAGCTTTGGCAAATATCCAACATTCCATTTCCACTATAAAAGAAAAATGGATTTGTTACAATTTATTTTTACACAATACAAATAGAGAAGAACATTCTTGGGGCTAGATGGGCTACAGTTTCTTAAAGCCCAAAACGTATAATAGTACGTTATAAGTGCCACACACACACACACACACATATATATATGTGTATATTATACATACATATTTAACCAATGAAAAGTATTAAGGCCAGATACGGCAGGCAAAAACATCGTTTTTCAAGTACTGGTCAATTTTGAGATTTTGTGCTATTTTGATTCTATAACATGTTTTCTTTCAGGCTTTTGGAAGGAAAACGTACAAAATACACATTTAAGTGTTTATTTTACTATAGTTTGTCTATTTGCTTATATTTCTCCTAAATTCACCAGAAGTTAGCATTCTAACGTAACATAAAGTACCGCGACCGCTGTGTGCACCATGTCATCAGAGATACTGTTGGAAAGCTGTGTCTCTCCTCTCATCGGATCCAAATATGGTAATTTCCTTTGTATCAGCAACCAGTCGTGAAAGTACAAAGGGGTCTTAAACCAAGAAACGAAATCTCATTGGCTGGTGTCAATTTCTGACAACGTGATTCGTTCAGATGCGTCACGTGGTGTGCTAAAACACTTCCTGGTTAGCTTTCCGCTAGAAATTGAATCTCACAATGGCAAAAGAACGGCGAAAAAAACGTTCACAGAGAAGACGACAACAATTGTCACTTGCGCGAAGCAAGGTTATACAAAACACAAATTACCCCGAACATGAAATACCTTCACGGAGTGCATCGATGCGCAAGCTATCATCCAAAGAACAGGAGGGTTTAGCTAGCGCCTCACTGCAATCTTTAAAGGTCGTTTTCTCAAAATGAGTTTTTTCTCCTACGCTGAGTTCGAAATTTCAACTTCAGTAGCACGTACATAATAATAATAATAATAATAGATTTAATTTGTTAGCGCTTTTACAGGTGCTCAAAGACGCTTTACAGATATAGTGAAGGGAAAAGGAAGGAACAACAAATAAATATATAGTAAACAATCACACATTAAAAGCCAGATTGAAGAGGTGAGTTTTTGTAAGTTTTTTGAAGGTGGTGAGGTCAGTGCAGTCTCTGATGGGTTGGGGGAGTGAGTTCCAGAGGGAGGGGGCAGCGACGGAGAAGGCTCTGTCCCCCCAGGTCCGGTGATTGGTGCGGGTGGGGATGGATAGGAGGTTGGCTTCTGATGAGCGGAGGCAGCGGGAAGGGGCGTGGTGGTGCAGCAAGTCTGTGAGGTAGGGGGGGCCTGATTGTTGAGGGCTTTGTGGGTAATGAGGAGGACTTTGAAGTTGATTCTTTGACTGGCTAAAACCTCTGGATCGAGGTTGTGCTTTTTAAGAAGCGGTTTTATCACTGCTACTTTGAATGATTGTGGAACATAGCCTGATAATAAAGACATATTCATAATATTTAATAAAGAAGTGCTAATTAATGGAAAAACTTCCTTCAACAGCTTAGTTGGAATTGGGTCTAATATACACGTTGATGGTTTAGAAGAGAGAATCATTGAATTTAATTGTTCAAGGTTTATGGCTGAAAAGCATTCTAGTTTACTATCTAGTGTAATATTAGAACTTACGTTTCCGGGAGTTGATAACACTATACTGGTCAAAGGCAAGAGGTCATTAATTTTGTTTCTAAGAGTAACAATTTTATCGTTAAAAAAGCACATAAAATCATTACTACTGAGTGCTATGGGAATAGAAGGCTCCATGGAGCTGTGGCTCTCTGTCAGCCTGGCTACAGTGCTGAAAAGAAATCTTGCATTATTCTTATTCTCATCTATTAGTGAAGAGTAGTAGGCTGCTCTCGCTTTACGCAGTGCTTTCTTATATTCATTGAGAGTAATATGCCAAATTAAACGAGATTCTTCAAGTTTAGTGGAACGCCATATCCTTTCAAGTTGTCTCGACTTTTGCTTTATTTTGCGGGTTTCGGCATTATGCCATGGAGCTAATCTATGTTGTTTTATTTTCTTCTTTTTCAAAGGAGCAACAGAGTCTAATTTTATTCGCAGCGCATCTGTAGCACTATCAACAGCATGATCAATTTGGGGTGGTGGACATTTTGTATAAGTCAAGAAGCATCAGATCAGTGCATGCACTGCCTCATCAGATCAGTGCATGCACTGCCTCGTCCAATCAGTGAGCGATACACAGTAAGGGAGCGGGGCGAGTGTCTGAAGATTTAATCGAAGGATGGTCTGGTGGTTCCTCGGTTAAAGCTCCTCCATTATCGCTCCTCGGTCCTCCGGCAAAAATAAGGCCATTGGGACGCTACTCAAGATGGCGCTGACAAATCAACTTCCGGTGAGACTGAGGAGCGAGGAAATAAAAAATAAGAGAAGTGAGAAGGACCCCCTGTGTTTTCTCCTCCCTCCTCACCTGTGTCTTGTCTTCCTTCCTGTGTTTTCCCTCCTGTGTCTGATTGTCTGATTGTGTTCACCTGTTGCCCTTGTGTTTCTGCCTTCCCTGCCCAGCTGTGTCTTGTCCTGTGATTACCCCTCTTTGTATTTAGTCTTGTCTTCCCCTGTGTTCCTTGTCGGTTCATTGTCTTTCCTGTCACCCTCCATCTTTGTCACTGTCGGTTTTTGTCTGGATGCTACCTTGTGCTACCTGTTTATGGATTCATGGTTTTGCTTTGTTTTTTCATTGTCAACAGCTTTTTGTAATTAATGCTCACCTTTTGTGACACTTTGAAACCCGCTTTTCCTCAATCTGCATTTGGGTCCTGCCTTACCTCAAATCCTAACACAAAGAGTATCATTCAAATAGACAAAACCGCAATAGCAAAATAATGTCTTACCATGCCAGGATTGTTTACAAGCCTAGGGAACTCAGTCAAGATTTCCGGGAGCCTTTTAGATCCATTGCTGCGAATCCACTTGCCTCTATGTAGAGCTGTTTGATTCATGTAGTCCTCAACTTGGGACACTGGATACCTATTGACCTTCATCCATTCAACCATTTCTAGAAGTTTTTCAGGAGGCACATCAGATTCTGTTGAATGATAAGTACAGAGCTCCTCAGATTCATTATAGCTGATTTCAAACATTTGGGGTTCTGGCCTACTTGGAGAGTGTGTGAAAAGTCGCCAATCAGTCCAGCGGTGCCTGAGACTAGCTTTTAGAAGATGGATGGACAGAAGAGTCATGGGACCGAAAATATAATCCCTTGCATTTGTCCATTCTAGCCTGGCGGGGATAATTAACATTGGTTATTAGTATTACCTGGTGTACTAGGGACGGTCTGTTCCTCCTGTTGTTCTTGGTGCCGTGGTCGTTTCAGCATTCTCATGCGCTTCCTGACGTTCCTCAAGCGCTCCTCCAGGAAACCTGTAGCAGGTTTGTGATTTCGGCCAGGTGTGTACCAAGCTCCCTGTAAAAGAGAAAATTAGATTCAGCTTACATTGGCCTGGCGTAAACCATGAAGATGGTTACATGGGATTTTAAGGAGCAATCCAAAAATGTGCGTGTGACTGTGCACTAGGAAAAACGTTTGAGCACATTTCTTTTAGGTGTGTGTGTGTATGGAGTGTTCTCCTTTATGTGTTGATTGATTAACTTACATAGCCACTGCCTGTACCATCCAAAAGGCAAGGGAATTCATACATCAATGCCGCGGCAAGGGCTTTCTTTGTGTCTGTGGATGGCCTGTTAAGATAGACGGTAGAAGTTTGTCAAAGAACGATGAGATGAGACAGTAATCATTGTTACAAATATATGACGATTCAAATCCATGAATTGTGATGCGCTTTTAAAGTGCATTTGAGTTCTGCTGTTCACCGCATGCAGTCCTTGGTTGTTGTTTAATAATCTCAGCTGTTGAAGGTGTGTGATAGCCAGTGTTGGACAGCAACATTGTACATTTACTTTACTGACATTTCTTATCTCATCTGTTTGAAAGTGTATGTTCACAGTAATACTTAGTACTAAGGTGAGGCTGAATTTACAATGGGTTTTAATGGAGACATGTTGAAAGTTTTTGTCACTTCATGCCCTCGAGGCATTTTGTTTAATTATTATCTTTCAAGCTACGAGATGTTTTCCTACGTTTGTCATGAAAAATTATGTCTCAGGAATGTAGGGTTTGGGAATTATGGCAGGTTTAAAAGAAAATATGAAGATAAAATTAAATCTGTCCTCCACTCTAGCTGTGACATCATGCACTCTAAAATCTGAAGAAGGCGTCTTTACCAAGGTCTGAACAATGTTTAATATCTGTAAAAGTAAGAATCCGATTTAAAAGTTGTGTTACACGAATAATGTCAGAAAGATGTGTGACATTTTAAAGTTGGAGTGAAAGTATGAAGGAGCAGTTAGCAGTTGAAGAAGGAGCAGTTAGCAGTTGAAGTTGAATGAAGATTGTTGAAGTCTGAAGAGTTCTCCATTGACTTCCATGTTAAAAATGGGACGTATTATGGGATGTATCTCTGGAATTATCAAAGTTATGAATGATAAAATTAATAGCCATTGATTCCTGACCGAGCTGAACGTTTTGATGTTTGAACGGAGTTTCTGCGATGTTCAATGTGGGAGAAGAAGCAGCGCAAAATAACCCAGCGGAATAATAAAGAATTTTGTGCGTAGCATAACAGATAGTTGGAATGCTGTCAGCATTCCCACTAAATGAAGATGAAGTCAAATCTATCTAAATGCTCTTGTTCACTGACCAGCCCTGAGGTGGGTCTTAACCTTTCCTGTGTAATGTGTTTTAAGCACTTTGAGCACCAGGAAAAGCGCTTTATAAATGTAATGTATTATTATTATTATTTGTGTATTTGACAACCTGCAAAAACCGATTTAAAAACGAGTAAACAGATAAAGTGAATTCCCTATCCTTTAAAAGTCATTGCAGTTAACTCATGGAGACAGTAGATTATACTGAAGAGTAGACACATTTTGTAGTATAACTTCCATCCAAGTGCAGGACGGCAGCATTCATAAGGGTGGTCCCAGACGAACACGCCAGCTCTAATCCCTCTCTGTCTGGAAGCACTGACCTCTTTTGTTCAGTTGATGGCTTATTACCGGTATTGATTTTGGCTCCTTTATTTTTACAGACTTTCTGCAGTGAGGCAGATGACCCATGCACATATCAGCTACTGTTGGCTACACCAACAAACGCTACACATTTGTTCTGCTTAAGATCAATTAATTGTTTACTTCAATATCTTTTTTTGCTTTTTGCTACTGAATGCTCAGTCTTTATGGATTATGAGTGATGCTTTTGGATTTAACTTGTTTTGGGCTTTTTGTGGTCACCTATTGATGGTGGATTCTTCTACAGGACCCATTTCATCTCCTGCAGTTGTTTCGGAGTTAACAAGGGGCACACGTTTTAAACTGTAAGTGCTAAGAAATGACTGTTGTTGTGACTGTTGTTGCTGTTTGCTTATGTTTTGGTCTAATTTAGCATGTGTAGTAATGCCATTGATCTGGGAGAATAAATGTGATCAGTGCTGTGTCAAAAAAGATGTACCAACTAGAAA
>CADEHL010001048.1:0-320000 GCA_902827135.1 Harpagifer antarcticus | reverse complement strand
TGCTCGGTTTTCTTCTTCTGGTGCTCATCGTTCTGTGTGAGTCACACGTTTGGTCTTCTCACTGTAGTAGCACCAGAGCTATGGAGAGACGTGTGAAGACCATCACTCACTCACTCACAGGGTTTCCGTTAGAAAACAGTAGTGACGGCCCTAGAAGATCTCAATTTCCTGGACACTTGGGAGGACTTCTGATCAAATATAATTGGTGTTGTATTGATCTTCACCTGCAGGCTATTAAAGAACCCACATCATCACGCCATTTAGACTTCTGATGCTTCCATTTGGTGGAGCGGCTGCTGCAGCACGCCATGTCCTCAACAATCACAGGTGGATATACGACACAAGGATCTGCAAACAGCCCAGTCTGTTCATATATTTGATGTGAGGTATGCCTCTTTTACATAGAAATGGATCCTTTTTTATACAACTACCATGGGAAATTATTTTATTGATTTGAACAGTACCATTTGGCTTACATAGCTGCCCCTGTAGACCTGTACGTACCCATATAAGAGGAACTCAGTGAAAAAGAAGGACGGAAAAAATCCCAAACAAAACCAAAGCTCACCGGCTTGTTTCACATGACCCCCCCCCCCCCCCCCCCCCCCCCCCAGCTAGTCGAATGACAGTGGCACATTTGCCCTTCAATGATGCCACACCTATATATTGACCGGAGAGATTTAAATAGCCCATAACGAAACCCGGCCCTCTCACACTATACACTGACTGGTGAGTCGTTCTCATAATGGCCTCCTTTGTTTCCACATGTGATCTCTAACTGCGTTATGTTGTCAGTGGTGACGACGTGTGCTGCATCCAAACTGTGATTATTAATTCCTAAGTGACATCATTGTGCTTCTTTTCTTCTTCCTCGCTTCATCCCTTGTTCTTCTGATGTGAGGATGCTAACTCCCAGATGGTCTTAACATGGGCTTTGGGTCCTTTTAATCTCTCTTTGCATTTGCTCCCTGCATCAGCTTCTGTATTTGTATATTTTGTATTGATTTTCTTACCTGTAACAGACGTAAACATCCAGTGTGAGGCTCCGCATGCTTCACCTCGCTCTCGAGCCAATTCTTTTGTTGCCAATTCGAAGGTTGATGACGACAATGATGAATGCTTTGCTGCAGACATATATACAGTAAATATATGATAGCGAGTGCATCGTGAGGCTGGACAGCCTGGGAACGTGTAAATAAAATCACACACTATTTTTACCTAATGTTAACAGAGCTTTTTGTAAATGTATCTGTGTGCTCAAAACTCTGCTGTATCTATGGATATTGTAAATACAACATAGCTCAGTCGGTCATCTGTCCTCATGGGGTAGAACTATACCATTTAAATTAACCTTCAGTGTTTACTCCCTGTTAGAGCTATTTTTTGTATTTAGAGTAATATCACTAGCCAAAAAAACGGATTAAGGAGCAGTTGGACTCTTTGGAACATGCCGCCCAATCTGTTATTTCTCATCAGTCTCGCTCAATGCACTTTTATCCTCGGTGGTTGGTGTTTATTTGAGCTTTTTTAGCTTCTTGTTTTTAAGCAAAGTACCCATTTCAGTTGTTTAAAAAGTGGCATATTTCAAAACCTAAGAAATGGATTTTTTCTATAGATCATTCACAAACCTTTCTATCAGAGTGAAGAAGTCTCATAGAGCAAAAAAAGTGTACCTCACATTCAGTTCTTAATCTTTTACTGCAGAGATTAAAGCAAGACTATGTTACTTTTGATAAACAAATAATACTTTATTACAAATCATTCAAGATACATTTGCCTATAAAAGGCATATTCATTATTGAGTTCACTGGAATAATGGCTATTAATACTACTATTACCATGCTTAGCATTTAGCTAAATGCTAAACTGTTAACTGCTTTTTAGCATTTACCTTAGCTAACATGAATTAGTGATGCTAATTTTCACATCGCTGTTTATGCAATCACTTTGGTTGCCAACATTACAAATGTCAGGTCATGTTTGCTTAAAGGCAGTTATTCAATTCAAGTTAGCTGTAAGAGCATTTTAGCTAAATGCCAAGTTATTGGTTTTTTAACTGTTTAGCATTTAGCTAAATCAGAGGGTTAGCATACCAGTAGTTAGCTTACGCAGATGCTGTTCATTTATCAAATTTGACATAGTCTTACTTCAAATCTCAGTTTACAACTATACAAATTAACTGTAAAGTATACTGCTTTTTTTTTTAATTTCACTTCTCATCAATCAGTTCTTTATCCCCTCCATGTTTCTCACCCAGGTTTAGTAGGGAGACACAAGCTCTGGTCACACATTTCATCCGTCCGACAAAAGATCTATTAAACATATAAAGCTATAATAAAGTAAAGAGTTGTATTGTTTTCTATTATCTTGTAGAAAAATACTTTTGTAATATGTTGAAAGTATAAAGTATTTGCTGGATTCTGCTTCCTTTGACGACAGTGACAAAACAATAATGTACAGAGAATTTGTGTTGACAAAAATGTGGCTGTGCATTTATGTACATTTGCAACTAGACCTATTAAAGTTTAATTTAGCTATTTTAAAAATGTTGTTGCCTCTGTGTCTGTCTCTCATTATTCTTGTTATCGTGATATGTAAATTAGATTATTTTGAGTGGGTGTGCTGCATCTCATGCTCATTAATACTCAAGCAGGCTAGATAGATGACAAGTAGCTAGAAGACCATATGCTCAGACGAGCGGTCCATAGACAGAAGTGAAGGGTACGATGTGACACTCCTCAGAGGCCTAACCTACATAACGCCTCATTGGTATTCCCAACAGTGGAGCAGAAAAGACTGCAAATAACGGGAATTCTTTAGGCAAAATGTCTCTTTCAGAATGAGCTGTTTTTGTTTTTTTTAAATGCTCACACTTTGTTTCTAAATAGCTCAAAGCCCAGGCGACATGTAGTTATCATGAAACAGTATGTTCCAATGGGGGAGTGTGGAGCTCATTAACAGCGGATCATTCTCAGGTTTATTAGAAGGAAAAGCTCCTGTGAGGCTAATTGCTCCCTGAGAGTCACACCTGTTTCCTTTGGTGGAACCATCTCTCTGGGCATTAAGGTGTCCAGGCGAATGGGACACGAGAACCACATTAATACAGTAAACATGTCATGGTATAGTATGTCCAAAAAATATGAAAAAAAAGCGTCATATTGTAGTATTTATAGTTTTTTCTAAAAGAAAAATGTCAAATAAGGCATGATATAGAATGTTCTGTTTTTTAATCATCAAAGTTTAGTATGTCCAAAAATAAATGTGAACAAAAAGTCATAGTATTTGGATAAAAATGTTGTAGTATAGTTTACCAAAGTTTTTTTTCAAACATCATAGTGTACTATGTTGAAAAAAAATTCATAGTAATCAGAAAAATCTGGAGAAAAAAAAAAGTCATAGTATGTCGAATAAAACATGGGAAAAATAATAGATTAGACTGTCTTAAAAAAATATCATAGAATATGAAAGAAAGTCATAAGGCGCATTCACACCGCAGTACTTTTCCCACAAAGGTTCATGCGAACTTAGTTCATGCGAACTCTTTAGTTCGCATGAACTAAGTACAGATCGCGTTCACACACCGGAAAAAGTCCCTGGGGGTGGATTAGGCAAATGAAGCCGCTGACGTCACTTCTTCTTCTTCTTCTTCTGCTTTGGGTTTACTGGCAGGCTACAAACAACTTCACGGCGTATACTGCCCGCCCGGAGTCCCCGGCCGGAAGTCCCCGGAGTTGGGAAGGGCTTTATGTAGAAGCTGCTGGGACTCCCAGCAGCTTCTACTAAAAGCCTTCCGAGTAAATCGCCAGAAACGCCGAGACCTCCTCATCCTCCACCGCTCCCATGTTTTATTGTTGTGTTTGCCATACATTAGTCTCTCTGCATTTCTGCGCTGGCTAATGCTAATGCTAATAATGCTAATGCGAGGATAATAACATGCGGCTTCACAAAAACTTTTGGAGTTTAACGGGGCCGTGGTTTGCAATTCCGCCCAGCCAATCAGACATATAGCTCTTTTCCTCACAAAAGAGCCGCTCGAAAGTCCTGCTCTCTAGCAGGGTACTTTCGAGGGGGTAAAAAGGTTCTCATGAACTATTTTAGTACCGGCTCTTTTTGTGTGAACGCGATAAAAAGAGTTCTCATGAACTAAGTTCGCAATGAACCTTTGTGGGAAAAAGTACTGCAGTGTGAATGCGCCTATAGTATAGTATTTGAAAAAAAACGTCCTAGTATATTTTGTCGGAAAATTGGAAAAAGTCATAGTACAGGAAGTCGGAAAAAAAACAATAGTTTTGTAGTTCATAAAAAACAAAAGAAAAAGTCACAGTATAGTATTTTGAAAAAAAACGTCTATTCTTCTAATATGACATTTGTTTTAGACATACTATACTATGACCTTTTTTCAGGTATTTCTTTGAACAATAAACTATTACGTTTTTTTTCCGACATACTATGACTTTTACTACGACTTTTATCTGGACATACTATGATGTTTAAAAAAATGTTTCGACATACTATGACTATGACGTTTTTTTCATATTTTCGTATGACGTTTTTTTGGACACCCATACTATGTTTGAACATTTTTCGACATACATACTAACACCTGTTTCCAACATACTATGCAAAAATGTTTCACCCATATACTATGACTTTTTTCATGTTTTTTTTCATAACTGACGTTTATTTGGACATAATATGTTTAAAAAAAATGCAACTTCAATCATATAGTTTGTCGGAAAATTTGAAAAAAGTCGTATAGTGGTGTCGAAAACACCTTTGTATTAAGGAAAACATGAAAACAATTATATTATAGCATGTCTTCCTAAATACGTCATAATATAGTATATTAAAAAATATGTAAGAAAGTCATGGTACATACAGTATGTCGAAAAAAAACATAGTTCATAAAAAACCTGAAAAAAAAAGGTCATAGTTTAGTATTTGGAAGAAACGTTGTTAGTAATGTCGAACAAAAATGTAAAACGACAGTTTGAAAAAAACAGAAAACATGTTGAAAAATACGAAAGATACTTCCTAGTATAGTATGTCAAAATATGTGACAGAAAGTCATACTATATTGTTGATAAATATGAAAAAAAGTCAAAAAATAAGTAAAAACGTCATATATGTTGAAAAATATGAAATAAAGGTCATAGGAAAAAGTGAAAAGAAAGTCATAATATAGTTTTTTTTTTTTTTAACAACATAGTATGTCCAAAAAATGTCATAGTATTGTGTGTCGAAAAATGTGAAAAAGTCATAGTATGTCGTAAAAAACACAAGTTTAAAGTTCATAAAAAACATGAAATAAAAAGGTTATAGTAAGTCTGAAAACAAATTCTAAACGGCAAAGTAAAGTATGTCTAAAAAAAATGTCATAGTATATCGAAACGTTTTTTTAAACATCATTGCATGTCATATTTTCTATTAAAATGTCATAGTTTAGTGTGTGGAAAAACATGAAAAAAGTCATAGTATGTTGAAAGAAATGTTTTAAACGTCATAGTATGTCCAAATAAACGTCATAGTTGTAAGTCGAAAAAAAAGCATACATGATTAGCAACATAGCTGGTGAATAAAGAACACTAAAGAGATGTGTTTAGTTTTTTTATATAAAAAGTCAAAGTTAAACATAGTTCTTTCAAAATAAATATTCACATATATATAATATATATATAATATATATATATATATATATATTATATACACACACCACACACCTTCAGTTCAAAGAGCCAATTACTTTTATTATTTTGCAGTGCTATGAATACATTTCCTTCATATGATCACTGTTGATAACCTCATATCTACTTCATAGAAACAGAGAATATGTCCCTACTGTCGTACGTATCGTGGAAACATTCAACACATCTGATAGACTGTGTTAAAAACAGCTTCCTGCTGCATCTGCTACCGTTTGATCTTTAGTGCACACGTCCACTTCCATTGTCAGTCTGCATGTGACAAATGCATGTAATCAAATAAGTGTAAAAGAAACAACGTACAATTAAATATGAATGTTCATTGAGTCGCTGTAGTGTAAACACTTCAAACAGCCATGATCGTATTGCCATGTTGTGAGGGAGCCACAGGATGAGTTTTACTACAAAAAAAGCTCTCCCATTGATTCATAACTGGCATCTGTTTCATTTGACAGTTCCTGCCATGCATAATCAATTCCCAAAAGCAACTGTGCCTTGAGAGCACTACACTGTGCCTTCAGAGAGCATCCTAAACTGTGTGCCTTCAGAGAGAGCATCCTAACAACGGTGTGCCATTCAGAGAGAGCATCCTAACAACTGTGTGCCTTCAGAGAGAGCATCCTAACAACTGTGTGCCTTCAGAGAGAGCATCCTAACAACTGTGTGCCGTCAGAGAGAGCATCCTAACAACTGTGTGCCTTCAGAGAGAGCATCCTAACGAACTGTGTGCCTTCAGAGAGAGCATCCTAACAACTGTGTGCCTTCAGAGAGAGCATCCGAACAACTGTGTGCCTTCAGAGAGAGCATCCTAACAACTGGAGGTCTGAAGGCTGCCTGGACTGGAAGAGCTCAGACAAAGAGGATAAGTGGTGGCATGGCCTTTCCCCTTGAATACTTATTCACTTAACTCCTCACTGACGGCTCACGGAGCTGGCGACGCACAGCTGAGCCAACGGCTGTAAAGAAGCTTTCATCATCGGCCAAACAAATAAATACAGTACCACACTCTGACACACACACACTCTGACACACACACTCTGACACACACATTGTGCCACAAATGCCTCGGTCACCCTCTCATCCATCTCTTGTGCAAATGTCATCGAGTTGTTGTGCAAATTCAAGAATAGACGGACAACCAACACCTCTGGAATTCCATGTTCTATTTCCTCTACCAACTCTCCTCCCCCCCTGCAGACCTCCCTCCTCTGGACAAAAAGCAATCCAGGCTGAGAACGGTGCTCCCGCAAAGTGAGCCAGCAGGGGTCCTCCTCTCAGCTCCCATCATGCACTGCTTGTGAGAGCTGAGAGGAGGGGCTGGTAATGTTGCAGCTCCTGGGGAGAGGGCTTCAGGCGTGTTGGAGTGGGAGTGGGACCCCCCCCCCCTCAGTTCTCCAGGGTTGCCTGAGAGAGCGAGGCTTGAGTCGCTGGTGCAGCCGGTATCCTGGCTGGCGGCCCGGCGCAGGGGTCCGGGGGAGGAAGAGCTGGGGGTGGGGGAGGGTCCTGAGTCCTGATGGAAGCGAGGCAGGGCCCTGCTGCAGCTTACCGAGCGCCTCTCCTCTCCACCCCGGGGGAGGGGTGTCCAGCTGGGCCTCACAACGCTCCAGCAGCGAGGCTAACGCCTGCTCCCTCAGAGGCTGGGACTTGAACCTGCGACCCCGCCAGGTAGAAGAAGGCCTCCACAAAGGCTTGGAGTCCCATACCTGCAAACACAGTTAGGTTTCGAGCAGTCATTCAGAGGAGAATCAGTTATGACAAAGCCAATAATATGTCTTTTGTATGAACAAACTAAATGTCACGTGCGCTTTAGAGGTGCGTGTAGGAGGAGTGTCTTTCCTATGGACAGAACGAGCTAGCTTTTGTCCTTGTTTCTATGGGTTGAGCTAAACTAAATGGTTGCAACCCAGACCCTGGTTCTGCTGGAGGTTTCTTGAGCTGTCATTCCTGTTACTGACTGTCACCAAGTGTTCGCTCATGGTTGGAATTGCTGCGTGTCAGTAAATAATGTCTAGACTTGCTCATTATGAAAAGTTCCCTGAGAAAACTTCTTCTATCAAATTTCAAAACAGAGAGAATTTCCATCAAGGCCAAGATTTGGTTGTTGTAATACTCATGTTGGCCACAAGAGGCTGGATCACTACTAGCCCGAGTTCGAATTAGGATGAAACCAGTCGGTTGACATTTCTTCATGCTGTATAATGTTATGTTACATAACTGTCCATTTCACCTGTCCATTAAATAATAGAGGACCAGGTTTCTTTCTCATGGCTTCTGTAGATAGGAACTGTGTGTTAACACAAAGGTAAGAATCACCCAAAACAATAAAAAACTAGTAATAGTATGTTGAAACAACATGGCATGGCATAGTATGTCAAGTAAAATAACGTCATAGAAATATCAAAATACCTTACTTTAGCCTCTATTATTGTCGATCAAGAAGAGGAAGACATTATTTGCACACAAAAAAAGAAATGAGAAGATGAATAAAGATGGCCAAATCACGAGGGAGCCACATGTGAGTGTTTGGCTGGCATTTGCCAGCATTTTCCTAAATTCCTTCCCGTGTCCTTTCAGAACTTTGCTGCATATCCCCAACATAGAAAATCATCATATTGTGTTGCCTCTTATTGCTTCCCCACAAATCCTCCAAGCACATCCAGAGGATAAACAGCGCCCGACACTCGAGTCCTTCTGAGTACGTATGAGCTCATTCTGAATTCAGCCCACCATCCTCCTCGTACAGACCCTTCCATCCTTGTCCTGTGATCTCCATCCATCCGTTCGCCTCGCAACATTCCTCGCAAGGTGCAACGCCTGAATAATTCATGTCGGAGAGTCTCTTGGCGTCACATTGTGATCTCACTCATTTACGCTCGCGCACGGTGTCAGAGGGATTGACAAAGAGTGACAAGCAATTATCTCCAGCAACGTTATTTGCTCCGAGTCTCAAGGATATCGTGCCTCTCTGTCCTTTACTGAACCATGGCTAAGTGTCCCTGTGGTGTGTGTGTGTGTGTGTGTGTGTGTGTGTGTGTGTGTGTTGTGTTTGTGTGTGTGTTGTGTGTGTTTGTGCTCGTGCGTGTGTGTTACCCTGCTTCTCTAGAGTCACCATTGTCCCTGACCAGCGGCGTGTGATGTCTATGTACAGGATGTCCACTGAGCCATGAGAAGTTACTGTTGCTCAGCTTGCAGGTCCTGAAGACATGGTGGAATCAAACATGTCAGTCTACACGTTTCAAATCCAACTGAGATTTAGTAAACTCATCCCTGTGCAGTCAAACATATTGTCAACAGCTCAAGGACATGAGGGATTTCAAACCAATCACAATCACATTATGATGAATACTACGGAGCCCCTAGGGGACATGGAGAAGAATAAAAAAAAAAAATAAATAATGTTTTGCGAGATACTTTTCATTTAGTACTTCCTGTCAGTTCGGCTGCTACGGCAACACAGAAACCACAACAATGGTAGCGGTTCAATCGATTTTACTTTGAGCTGGGCCTTAAATATAAAGATATAACATCAGTGCTTGGCAATAGGCACGGGTTTCACACATAGACTGATATATAAAGGGTTTCACATAAGTGAAGACACCTCAAGAGAACACTCAGCGAGGGGACATGCAAATCCCTCTGAGCTGAGTTATTGACAGATTCGAATTTCGCGGATCAATAACTCATGAACATAACGTTGTAAAAATACAAACAACATGACTGTACAATCGTAGCAAGGTAGACAACGAGCTACAGAGTCGTTTTTATCAGAACAGTTCGATACGCGCCGTCATCCGAGCTAAACATCAAGAATTGGTCACAATCTGCAGCGTGAGGAGGGAGAGGAGTGCTTAGGGACCGTCTACAAACTGCAGCGTGAGGAGGGAGAGGAGTGCTTAGGGACCGTCTACAAACTGCAGCGTGAGGAGGGAGAAGTGCTTAGGGACCGTCTACAAACTGCAGCGTGAGGAGGGAGTCTTAGGGACCGTCTACAAACTGCAGCGTGAGGAGGGAGAGGATGCTTAGGGACCGTCTACAAACTGCAGCGTGAGGAGGGAGAGGAGTGCTTAGGGACCGTCTACAATCTGCAGCTGAGGAGGGAGAGGAGTGCTTAGGGACCGTCTACAACTGCAGCGTGAGGAGGGAGTCTTAGGGACCGTCTACAATCTGCAGCGTGAGGAGGGAGAGGAGTGCTTAGGGACCGTCTACAAACTGCAGCGTGAGGAGGGAGGAGTGCTTAGGGACTGTCTACAATCTGCAGCGTGAGGAGGGAGAGGAGTGCTTAGGGACTGTCTACAATCTGCAGCGTGAGGAGGGAGGGAGTGCTTAGGGACCGTCTACAACTGCAGCGTGGGAGGGAGAGGAGTGCTTAGGGACTGTCTACAATCTGCAGCGTGAGGAGGGAGAGGAGTGCTTAGGGACCGTCTACAATCTGCAGCTTGGAGGGAGAGGAGTGCTTAGGGACTGTCTACAAACTGCAGCGTGAGGAGGGAGAGGAGTGCTTAGGGACCGTCTACAAAACTGCAAACAACCGGGTTTTGCGAGATCTCGCAAAACATTTTATTTTTTTAAATAATTTTTTTGTTCTTCTCCGTGTCCCCTAGGGGCTCCGTATGAAATACAGATGCAACATCACCTACTATTTGGGGTTATGCAATACCTAAGGAATGCAAAATGATACATTTAGGAATAAATATGATTATATGAATTATATTGATAGATATTTAACCAAGATATTATTGATCACAAGCAAGAATAACGAGAAATTGGTATGAAACTGAATCCCCTACAGAAATTATTTTAAAGAGATAACTGCTAAGAATAAAGTCATCTTATCTTAGGGAGAGGAACATGTATTATTTGAAGAGATTTATCATTTATCACACAGATGTATGCAAAGACAAAACTCAATAAATATAAAAGTTTCAAAAATCAAGATGTTTTTAAAACTGTAAAATATCCATAAAGAAAAGTAAATGTGTTCATCTGGGTGTTGAGAGATGTCTCCATAGACTCCTCATGTTGCTCTCAAAGGGCACAGATTATGCTTTTAACTTCAACATTAAAAATAAATCTTCCCCAAACAAAAAATGGTTTTGTTATAACCCAAACAAGGAATGGATCTATATAACTGTTTTATGTAAATATATATCATTACATTTATTGCATTTGTAACTTTTTCTTGAAGAAGAACACAGGACAAATAAAAATAATGCCGTTCAAGATCATCTTTATTGAAATAACGGCTGCACACTGAACACAATATGATTGAATAATGTCTAAATCATTGATTGTTTGAGGAAAAGGACACTGGCTCAGAGGACAGGGCATTCGTACTCACAGTATCTGACTGCTGGTATGCTGCCAATATGAATGATCTTGATTGACAATCAGGAAGTCATGTATGCTATGGCAGAAGCTAACGGGGACCCAATAGAATACATGGATGAGCTGTGTACCTGATGAAGGTCCTGAAGGCGGTGGGGCCCAGCCGCATGTTGCCTTTGACCCCCAGGAAGCGGAGTGAAGAGCGCGGCGATGCGCTCCACCAGCCGCAGGTAGTTGAACTGTTGGGTGTATTTGGGGTAGACCTGCTTCAGACACAGAGAGGGGCAGGGCTCCTTCATCAGGGCTCCTGTCCTGTGGCCTCCGCCTCCATGGGGATCTCCTCCCCGTGGTCCAGCCCACCCGCCCTCAGGTTGGAACTATGGCAACAAATGGTAGGAGGGGAAATGAAAAGAAAAAACATATTATATTAAAAATGTATTGAAAAAAAAGAAAAGCAGTTGAGCGAGCATGTGGATTAAGGACGACTAAAGTCCCTACTTTACTGCTCAGGCCCTGCAGGAGAGAAGCTGGAGAACAAAAAGCCACCCAGAGTTCTAGCTCACCTGAGGACGGGCGTAAAGCAGAGATTTCCTTTTGAGTATGCACTTAGCCTGGATTGGCAGGGAGCATAATGTCTTCCCTCCCTCATCTCTCAGCCTTCTCACTGCCTGCTCACATTCACAACATGTAATGCAACGGTAGATACATCTACACGCGATACATGTTGCATGGAGAATTAAGATATGTTTTTGAATGCTTATAAAGAGAAGTTAATACTCCTCACAAAGTTTGGAGACTTAGTTAAGTAAAAAAGGAAGATTACTTATGATGGGAGTAGCAGTCTGACTCATGAGAAACGACACACCCAGGGAGGCCTCTGGGGAAGCTACGTGGATCTCCACAGTGCTTTTATTCTATATAAACATAAGTCACCAAAAGCCTGAGCATGAAAAAACCATTACATTGCACATGCTGATGGTGGACTCATTAGCTCTCAGAGTTCATTATGACATCATGATCGATGCTAATCTCGTGAGGCAAATATAAAAGCACTTATGTCCGGTTGTATATTCAGCCTCACGGTCACAGAGAATGGCTTTCCATGCAAATGAGGAAGTCAAATCTGGTCTTAAAATCTTGAAAAGAATCTTTGAAAAATGTTTGATGGTATAGCAGAGGGCATTCACGATCCCTAGTGAGAAGGGAGCCCTGAGGAGTTTCTCTGAAACAAGTCCTGCTTGAAAGTGTCCTCTCCTAAAAAGGCATGATGGTGTACTACCAAGACCTTCAAACATGTTGAATAAAATGTTCATTAAAAACTTGATTGTTAAAAGTTAAATTATGATCTGCTTGTGGAGGTCAAGGGTAATCAGTTAAGAAAAGTCCTGACACAAAATAAATGTATGTTTTATATTTAGCCAAAAGGTAAAAAAAAAAACACATTACTTCAATAATAATAAAGTAAATATATCCTTAAGCATCTTATTTAGCCATTAACATCTTTGTTTTGCATTTGTGTTTAATCTTAATTTTTGTAACTTAGTTCCTAATCTCATTTGAAAAACACTTCAGAACGCACCGTACTTCTTTACTTTATACATTCCAACGTGCAGTTTTAGAATCATTTATAGTAATATAATACGTCGGTTGGTTTATGACAGACGCTCTGTTCACAATCCTTATAGCTTTATCTATAATATAGCATTAGTCATGGTTTCGCATGGCATTTCCCCAAACTTCCCCACAGCAGGTGGAGGGTGTATGCAGGAATCCTGAAAGTCAAATGTAAGACCTTATAAAACCTTTTTTAAGACCCTTCCACACATGTTAAGACCTCATCGCCTCTTGGAGTTCTAACCGGTTCCCTTGGCGACACACTTTACCCTCACATTGACTATATACAGTATTGATTGTACTTCCTCCTTATCTTCCAACCATTTGGACGCAAACTTGCATTTCTCCATAACGATGTTGTTTAACAACCGGCGTAAACGGACCTTCGCGCGTATCAAGCAGTGAGCGCGCGATGTCCTGTTGCAGATGACGTCGAATCCCAACGGGATTGCCATCAATAAACTACAGAATCCACTAACACACCTACGCCATGACTACATTCAGGCAGACTGTAGAATACAACCTCTTTGGACCATTATATACTTATTGAAACAGCTACAAATGTATACCTTGGAAAATGCCTTTAATACTTTTTAATAGCCTTCATTTTCGCTAATTGATTATCAACTTTTAATACTTTTTAGACCCGCGGACGCCCTGGGGTAAAGTATGGAACGAAACATAAGTAATTAATTTATATTGAAAACGTCTAATTCACAATAAGCATGTGATGAGCATCAAGTCCCCTCCTTTTCTCTCTGTACACAAACTCGCTCGGCTCGGTCATTAGCCCGCATGGTTTTTCTTACCACTGCTATGCTGACGACACCCAATTGATTCTGTCCTTTCCCCGCTCAGAGACCCAGGTCGTCGCACGCATCTCTCTTGTCTAGCTGACATCTCTCAGTGGATGTCTGCTCATCACCTCAAGCTCAACCTTGACAAGACTGAACTGCTGTTTCCTTCCGGGAAAAGATTGTCCTACTCTGACCTGACGATCAACATCGGCACCTCTGTTGTTTCCCCGACTCTGACCGCAAGGAATCTGGGTGTGACCTGGATAACAACCTCTCCTTCACTGCAAACATCGCTGCTACAACTCGTTGCTGCAGATATACGCTATACAACATAAGGAAGATTCGTCCCCAGCTGACCCAGAAAGCCACCCAGGTTCTGGTCCAGGCTCTCGTCATCTCAACGCCTAGACTACTGCAACTCCCTCCTGGCTGGTCTACCTGCATGTGCCATCCGACCTCTGCAGCTCATCCAGAATGCAGCGGCTCGTCTGGTCTTCAACCTTCCAAAATTTTCCCCACACCACTCCGCTTCCTCCGCTCCCTTCACTGGCTCCGTAACTGCTAGAATCCACTTCAAGACAACTAGTACTTGCATACCATGCTGCGAATGGATCTGGCCTTCCTACATCCAGGACATGGTTAAACTGTACACCCCATTGCGTGCACTCCGCTCGGCATCAGCCAAACGACTCGCTGCACCCTCGCTGCGAGGGGGACCCAAGTTCCCATCAGCAGAAACACGTGGGTTTGCTATCCTGGCTCCAAGATGGTGGAATGAGCTCCCCATTGACATCAGGACGGCAGAAAGCCTCACATCTTCCGCGCAGACTGAAAACTCATCTTAGATTCCCTTCGAGCGATAGAATTACTATCAAAGCACTTATATACTAACATAGGACTGGGCTATCTATAGCCAGCTGACAACTTTATACTAACATAGGACTGGCCTATCTATAGCCAGCTGAATAGCACTTGAAATGTGTGGCTCTATGATACCTGTTGTACTTATATGATTCTGTTTTTTCTTCGGGCTGTGTCTTCCTGGTCGTATGTACTTATTGTAAGTCGCTTTGGACAAAACGTCTGCTAAATGCAATGTAATGTAATGTAATGTAAAAAAGTCTGATTGGTCACAGTCACAATGGATTCATCTGAACGATGCGCTCTGCACCGCCTGCCTGTGTCTCGCTGCCAGCTCTCCCATTGTGCTTCCACCCAGGGATTTGCTCCTTCTCACAGAAATGAAGATGAGTCAGAAGTTTCTGCACATCCTCACCCTCAGGAATGTGTGGGAGTGTAGACTCTGTGCTTAACAGACATCTCCCGCTCTCTCCTGTTGGCTTTGCAGAACTTGTACTGTAGGCCAGTATCAATTAGGCCTCATCATTTGTTTAAGTTCATTGTGCAGTGAATTGAATACATGCCATCATATCATATGACCTGAGCAGAGGTCTCATTAGTGAGAGTCAGTGACAACACCTGGTGTGGGTGTGCAGCGCCTTAAATATGTTCAACACAAGTAACGAAGGAAAGGCAAAGGGGATTCAAACGTCAAGGGGATTCAGTGCTGCTGACTTTTAGGAGACAGTTTCTTTCTCCATGAATTAGTAAGCAGTGTGAATGGACACACAGAGAGCACTGCTGAATGTTTAATAGAATCAATCATCCCTCAGCAGCCAGAGAAGGACACCACCCACATGTATTTAGACAGGACGGCTGGGCTAAAAACAGACACATCTTCACCAGAAGCTGACAGACAGCAGAGAGACAGTAGGGGAAGGTCCCAGCAGAGGGATGGGAGAAAAGGATGGAGGTTAGGCCAGAAAGCAAAAGTTGGCAGGATATTAAAAAGACGCCTGGTGCTAAATGCTAGCCGAGTGTGCGTGAGACGAGGCTTGGACTAATGTAGCTGTCATTACACGGCAATTATGGTTGTTCCGGCCTCCTGGTGAATGAATCATCAAAGCGGTTTCAGACTGTCGAAAGTCTTAAAAAGGTAGAATTCAGGATGGATTGGCTGAGTCCACCGAAACACAAACAGAACAAATTAGTGTGTGATTTAAAATATTAACTTTTTTCACTTGTCCCTACGTATCACCACAACTACAAGAATCACAGACATATAATGCATCAAGAAGTATAACATTAACAACCTACTACATCTATGAGTCCCATGAAAGTGTTCAAAATGTGACCATCTCCCTAATCTGCAGCTCCCCTCGGCTTTTTGGTGCTTTAACCAGCTCCAGATCATTACTGCAACTCTGTTGGTTCACCCCCCCCCCCTCTCATGGACACATTCACAAATAATAGATCGCAGCCCCCTGATAAAATCACCATGAAATTATTATTTTGCAAGTGCCATCTGCCACATCTCAAGGTCTGATTCCTAAAAGATATTGAGCTAATTATAATGCAGCGCAAACACAACATAAAGTTTTTGCATCTGATTGCAATTATCCCTTTGGCAATAAGGGCCAAATGTTGCCTTCATGCCAAGAGCACAGTTGGCAGAACAATGGCAGAGAGAAATGAGAAAAGAAAAGTCAAGCTAAAGGTCCTGGCTGACTTCAGGAAGGTATTTCAATCTGATAGTGTGTAACCTATTTGGGCTTTAATGTCCCAGTCTGTGAGCGCTGCTTCAAAAGCACACCTCCAGACTCTAAAATAATACACTATCATTCTTTATAGAGCACTTAACCACAAAGTTATTTAACATGAGGGAATTCGAAAACACAAGCAATGTCATGGACAAGTGCACAAGTTAAATTATTAATGTATATTATTAAAAGAAGATAGACATGATTTGAAGAAGAAGTATAAGTTAACACATGAGTTGGTGTTGTGTTATGCTAATGATGCTCTGTAATGGGCAGTATGTGTTAATAAGCAACTATTTGTTAACACAGAGTTACAAGATGTCGACATGTAAATCATTTGTTCACATCTTGTTTCTGCTGCCCCCAAGTGGCCAAAACCTAGTAATGCAGCTTTTAGATGAAGGGTTACGTGTATGTATTCAAACATTCCACTGTGAAATAAACTCACCTCAGTTAGCCTTATCTACCATATCATGTATAATTGTATAACCTATTATTTCTCTGTATGCAGATGATGCCTTAGTTATCGTGTCCCTTGCACACTATTTTAACAAATGAGTTCCTCCAAATATCTGTTGTTTGTTCCCACCCACACATCTCTCATAATGACTCATAACATCATACACAGGATGAATGAGCGTTGTGTCACTGATACCATCACAGAATACATCCCCATTAACCTCTACCCCCCTTTTCTCCAAAATGACACTTTCCCCCCTTTTGTTTGCCACTTTATTTTTATTTATATGATTTATATAAGGTCTCACTCAGTCTTCTTTATAAGAAAAAACAGTTTTTCCTCAACTGTATATCTGTATTGTGTGCCTGGTCAGTTCTCACCATCTCTTCCACTTCATCTTGACAAGTCAGATTCATACTTAGTGACTTCAGTCTAAACTCTGCGTTCTGAGCGACTGAATCCCATAAATCCCGCTGCACACCAGCTGTCAGAGACCACAACACATGTGTGTTTACTTGTGGCTGCACCATCTGTGCTGTTAACACATTGCTTAACCTCCAGTAACGATGTTGAGAGATTATGACCTTCGTGGAGGGTATGTACAACAGTGAAATGAGCCAGATCATTTAGAAAATCATAGGCTAAAAGCCACATTTTCACAATACAACAACTATTATTTTAGTCACAAGGAAACAGGATGAAAATGGGGCTGTGAGAAACATGTTAGCTCAACCAAAAACTGAAATGTTGTGGCTGATACAAACATAGATATTAAAAGATGTGTTTTTAATAAATGTCTTGCAATATTTATAGGAAATGTGAGGTCAAAAATCAATATAACAAATGTAAGTGCATTGGATGAATGGATTAGGAGTATAGTACGTAGATTGGAATTAGTTGAAACGAACAGAATTCCAATCATACATTTGACATTGTGCTTGGAGTGTAATTCATACACAAGATGTGATTCTGCTGATTCTAGCTGGATGAAAATATAGGCAACCCAGGAGGCATGAGGATTAAACGTATTATAGTCGCATTATATCGATGCGTTACTCATCATCACGAATGTAATAGCTAAGTGGGTATTATCCCCGAGAAGATATCCCCGTCGCTGGCAGGACAAAGCAGATCAAATATCTGATATGGAACATAATCTGCAGAGGAGGCAAGAAATGAGAGAGAGGAAATAAATGGATATGGTGTGGAATAGAAAACTGAAAAACTGATTAAAGCGGGTACAAAAATAAAATGGTGGAGGAAGGTTTATTGCCAGGCAGCACTCAGGGCTGGTCCGACGCAGATTGAGCCATCACACTCGTACAGTTGTGTGTGAATCTCCACCTCGACTCGGCTGAATCACATTTTTCCATTTAACAGGCTTCTGGAGAGAGCAGTGCAGAGCTCTGAGAAGGGAAGGGTAGCGTAAGGTAACATCCTTAAAAATGGACTCTTTTAGAGGATGTTTTGAAGTGGGTTAAATGAGGTACTCTTGCACGGTCAGAGTATTGCAGATGACGGTCAGAAGGCTTCAACTTGGAGAAACAAACAGGAGTACTGGCACTGACTGCATTGGTGCGTCCAAACATTTACATATAGGGAGGCGTGTGGCGCAGTGGTATAGTGCGTTGGTGTTCGGATCAGGGGAGCACAGGTTCAAACCCCACTGCAGTCAGCATGTCGTTGTGTCCCTGAGACACTTCACCCCAAATTGCTCCTGTGGGGATTGTCCACAGTATTGAGTATGTAAGTCGCTTTGGATAAAAGCGTCTAACAAGTGACATGTAATAAATATACAATCTATGATGCAAAACTAACCCTATCAAGCACCAAAGGCAACATACACAACCAACCTATCAAGGTAGAGCTAGACCAGTAACTCCAGTGTCCTGAAAGGTACGATTATTGTTTTTCTCAAAGAAGACTGGTGGCTTTGAAGAGAGCAAGATATCAGCTAAGGTTTCCGGACAGAAATGGATTTCTTATGGCATGCTAAATGAGTGAAAATATTCCAATATAGCGTACATGTAAACACATATGGATGTGTTTAGGATTATAAAAATGTTTTGCTGCTTTCCCCACTGACTTTGGATAAGTGTAGAATGTGCACTGTGTTAGAATTGTGTTTAATGTATAAATAAATGTGTGTGTTGTATAGTTAAAGTGTGTTTGTGATATTTTATGAATTGTAATCTGTAGTAAAGTATTTTCATTGGTATCATTTTACAACCCCACTTCAAAGAGTGTGTGTGTGTGTGTGTTTACATTGAAGTTCTCTTGTGCCCGGGGTCCATAAGGCGCAGAGTGTCCCTGATCACCCCCACTTTGACCTCTTCGTCGACCGGACTGGGAACATATTCAAAAACTCCTGGCGCCATCTGAGACCAACACAAAGATGTATCACAGCAAAGGGAATACAACAATATCACACAACTATGACAAATACTGAAGATGACCTTCACTCTTACCTCCTGCTCATGTTCTATTCTCATACTGGGGTTGGAGTTGACCTCTAATAGTACTGGCTTCAGGTTCTTCATCAGAAGGATGTCAAAACCCAAAATCTGAGAAACAAACACATCTCTTTTTATTCATGTTACAGAAAGAAGATTGTATACTAGAGGTGAACAAAAGCCACTATCTTTATCTTTTTATGTTTTAATCAGATGTACGAGGAAAGTGGTCGAGCCTACAATAGAAGTTGTTAGAAATATATGGATGTGTGTGTAGAGTTTCAAGCTGTATCACTGTTAATCGTCTGGACCCTATTGGGCAAAATTAAATGAGATTAGTGGAATTCTGATCTGATGATTATGAAAGAAGTTCTGAAACTATTCCGTTTTTAAACAAATGTATGCATATTTTGTATTAACTTGAGTATTTACAATTTTACAATGCTCTTCTACTCCACTTGATTTTGAAGCTTTTACTGCACATTTGTCTGACAGCTATATTTACTTTTCTTCCCCTTCCTTTAAAAACCCTCTGGAAGGAGGTAGAACATGAACCATCACAAAGCTTCTTTGTGTTCCGTTGCCCCCACCTGAAAGCATGTGGGTCCCGGTTTGCCAGGAGGTATTTCAGCCTGATAGTAGACTCTAAGTTCAGGCACCACGGCGATGGTGGTCTTGATGACGAGGGCGATGATGTCGGACCACACCTTCTTGATGTCCACGCCTTTAGCTGCCAGCCTGTACAGCACGCTGGAGAGCGAGCGCTTGCTGCCTGTGCTCTGGCTGTTGGAGTGAACAAAGTTTCCACTGTGGACGTTCAGCGAGTAGTTTGTCAGGTGCATGAAGACATGGCTCAGATTCTTCTGGCTTGGTTCCTACAAAATCAGAATAAGAGTTGCATTAATGATATGTCCAACTGCAGTGCTGTTCAAACATCTCCTTTCAGAAGAGCCGATTGCTCTTCCTCAGGTAATGCTGCTCGTCTCATCCAGACAACTTCACTTTAAAAAACATTTGCAATGGAAAACACTCAATAGGTGGGCTATTTCCATTATCTTGATAATTGTGAATATTCTCACATGAGCAACTTGAAAAGCCTTGCTCACTATTATGAGACAAGTTAAACATAGATCCTGATTGAAAAGAAAACGGAAAATTAAAATGTAAGAAAGAACACTCAGAGACGCAAGACAATAAGGCAAAAAGAGGCTTTCAAATATATTGCCTGTTTTACATGTAGTTAAAGTATTTTATGTTGCCCAGTGAATATGTGCATTTTGAAAAATACATATGTTGTTCTGCATCTTACAATCAAAATAGGAACCATAATATGTTAATTCCACTTCAGGAGAGACTTGATGTTCTTCCACAATTAGGTGGAAAAAAACAATCAAAAATTAAATTGTGTGCATCCCTAGACCCCCAAAATATTTGTCTTTCCAGGGGCACCTTACCATTTATAATTACTGTATTTAAGATTGTTTATTTTTTGCTCTATTGGTTAAAAACTCAAATCGGTCAGAAAAACTGCTTCCATTTTAGTGACATGCCATAAAAGTACGTGTTTCATGTCATCGAAGCAAATGAACAGCTTCAGAGTGAACCAGTGGACCTCCACAGCTCCGTCATGGCTACCTGGTATGGCTCGGTGCAGAATCGTGTCAGGCCTTCCTTGGCAATGTAGATCTCCAGCGGCTCCAGGGACTTCAGCAGCACGTACAGGCGGATATCGAACTTGAGCTTGTCAATGAGCAGCGGCCTCTGGATGTACTCCTGGACCACAGCCTGTTTGGCCTGTGAACCCACCATGAGCTTCAGGTCACTGGGGTCCCGGATGAGGTAGATGCCGTCGCCCTGAGAGCCCCCATCGGCTTCACAATGAAGGTGGGGTTCACCGAGGCATCGTTCTCCTTCACCATGCGGATCTAAAGCAGAGGTGCGAGTGGGTGAGGATACGTTTAACAAGAACCTCAAAGACAGTTTCTGGTAAGACTTGAATCACACATTTTCACAAGCCGTTGCAAAAATCTAAAACAAAGGTCCCAGAGATTGAGTGAGAAAAGTGTTATGGTGGTTTATAAAATGTGTTATCAATCCATCATAGGTCCTTAATATTTACGCCAGATATTTTATTAAATCAAATCATTATTAGGCCTTGCACTGTAACCTTTGGAGCTGCATTTTATTCATTTATTATTACATTTCAGCTTCTTTGAATATTCGATTTTGTTTCGCTCTTTAATGACCGATTTAAAAATTGTAATTAAAAGTCGTTATCATGTTTATGATCATTTATTTCAATGCTATTCATGTCTTATGTAAAGCATTTTGAACTGCAACAGTGCTGAAATGTGCTGTAAATAAATGTGTCTTGAGTAAATGTTGACAGTGTGACATACAAAAAATGTTGAAGGAGGTTTGGGTCTTTGTTGTCCTTCAGTCTTTTCTGCTGCAAACATTTGGAATGAAAACTGATATTCTGGCGCCCCCTGCTGGAAATATTATAATATTACTACCAGTTTGCAATGTGATATGTCATTTTTTACTATCTGTGCATGCAATTTAAAGTTCTCCTATTATGAAATATTTAGGCATATATTATGGGTCTCAGATATATAAAAATATATAAAAAACATATCTATGAGGTGTTTTGCTCAAAATACCAAACTGATCATGCATTTGAGACATCCCTCAGCCCTGTTAGAGAACTGCAGGTTCGGGGACCTTAGCTTGAAAAAAAAAGAAAAGAAAGTCGGAGCTAATGCCTGCACAGAATTCTACGGGATAGAGGGAAACACTGCCGTGATGAAATGCCATATCATGTTCCAAACCACATCAAGAATTATTTCTGAAACAGTATGGAGCTCAAATGCTTTTTCTCTTGCTGGTATACCGGTGAGTTCCTTTTTTTATTTCCTGCTTTTTTACACATACTCTCTCCAGTACAGATTAGCTCTAAGTGTTAGCGATGGTTGCTAATGTAAACAAAGACCATATTACGTTCAAAACAGTCGGGCATTGTTTCCGATGGCAACGTTTCTGATAGGGCTGATCTGGATCAGCTCGTTGTACCCCCGTTTTTAGAGATTTGGGTACGGAGGAAAAGAGAGGGGCCACGTTTTATTAATTCGTGCCCACAAGATGTAATTCGTGGCCTCAATTTAAATAAAACGAGGCCACGCTTTATTAATTAGTTTGCACAAGATACTTTTCCGTGCGCACGAGACACTTTCTCGTTCGCACAAGATACTTTCTCGTTCGCACGAGAAGTTACCGGTGCACCAAGTAGGAAGTGGAGCGCACAGGAGATAACCGTTTCATTGCAGACTGTTATGTTTATGTGGGGAAATGGCAGTGCATACATTAGACTTCATTTTAGGGCCATTTCGGCCAGAGGTGTAGAGCTATTTGTTTAAGCACCGGATTCGCAAAACAGGAGAGTCTGTGAACCAGTCTGCTTTGATCTTTGAATTCATGTCCGTGATTCTCAGAGTATCTGCGCACCGAGAGCGGTGTCTTTTACGCAGCGCCTTCACTGTGTTTACCTTCATTAGAACAGCTGAATAGAGATCGAGGTTGCTACATTTTAGCCACACACACACACCGAACTGCCCGATTATTCCCCCTATTACTCGTTTTATGAAGGAGATGTCCGGTCATCAGGGCGCATGATGTGTAAATAACCCAATTTGTGTTCTGTGACACTAAAAAGCATATGACATTGTTTTTGTTACTTTCGTTGCAGTTGTATACGTCTTATATAGGTTAACTTCCTGTTTTATTTAGATGCTTTTATTTTGAAGGCGAGTTTACGCTGTTGACAGGAAGTTGTTGCTATGGAAACGTGAAATGCTACATGATGTGTTTGTGCTCTGCTCAGCTCTGCCTGTGTGTGTGTTCGGTGTATGTGTGTCTGACACCGGCATTTGTTTTCAAATTACAATGAACAGTAATTTACACACCATATGTGTATTCTCAAGTGAAAGAAGTTCGTTTAATCTTAATCTCGATGTAGGCTAGTGCTAAGTGCTGTCGGAGCGCGCACACGCGCACACACACACACACACACACACACACACACACACACACACACACACACACACAGCGTAATAATCGGGCAGTTCGATGTGAGGCCGCAAATTACATCTCGTGCGCACAAATTAATAAAACTTGGCCTCGTTTTATTTGTGTTTCTCTCTATGAACCCTCCAGGGCTCCGTAGTTCCCTGACACACCGGGGACACATATTTATGTATAAAAGACATCAAAAAGTGCATTTTGCATGATAGGTCAACTCATCTCGTCGCATCATGTCCAGGATCATGATATGAAGTATACCTGTGTGGAGAACTGCTGGCACTCCTCAGGCAGGATCCAGGAGCGGGGATAGAAGTCATACTCCTCCGGGAACAACTCCTGCATGGTCCGCACTGCCCGACTCAGGTTGATCTTCCTCAGCATTTCAATCATTCCTGTGACAAAAAAAAAAGAAGGTATATGATAAATGCAAGAGTTTGACATGTAACATATCAAAATTAGGGCAGTCAAGTTAACACGTTAATAACACAAAAAAAATTATTATAAAAATTATTTTAACATGCGATTCACGCATGTGTATTTGTCCTCGGCCCGCCCCGTAGTTTCAGAGCCCAAAGGCTTGACGTTGTTGTTGTTGTTAGTTGGATGGTGGGAAATTCTAGCGAGAGATATGGATACAAAAAAAGGTGTTTTAAACAGCAAGCCAAGCACACAGCTGATGCTGACAGCCCCGCTCCTGCCACTCGCTTGCGGCAGACCACGCTTGAAAGTTTGCCGGGGAGACACCAACAACAACAGCGATAGCTAAATAGGTGGCTACAGCTTAAACATTGTGGAGGACGAGGGGCTGCGTTAGATCATTCGGATCGCATCCAACGTGTCGACTGCACATCACAGCGCATTATTTTGACCCGCAGTGGGAACTTCAGTCTCATGCTTTGACTGTTATGAAGACAGAGGAGCGGCATTTCGCTGACAACTGTAAACAGGCTTGTCTGTTTGAGCAACTGGCTCAGTGCAGAGAAGTAGACAGGGTTGGGAGAGAGTGAAGAGAGAGAGAGAGAGCGAGAGATAGAGAGAGAGAGAGAGAGAGAGAGAGAGAGAGAGAGAGAGAGAGAGAGAGAGAGAGAGAGAGAGGTTCCAGGTTGTTGTGTTGAGAATATTCAGGAGAATATTTGTCATTGTTCCAATGATAATAAACAAACACTTGCATAAAGCATATTTGTCCACTCATATGTTGATAAGAGTATTAAAGACTTCAAAAATATTCCTCTAAGGTACATTTAGAACAGATAAAAAATGTGCGATTAATTTGCGATTAACTATGGACAATCATGCGATTAAATCGCGATTACATATTTTAATCGACTGACAGCCCTAATCAAAATCAAACAAAAGTCATTTATTTTTACTTCAGTTTTCTAGGTGATGCGTTGTGAATGAGGAACAGGCTCTTGTTGTTTGAAATATCTATAGATGTGTTGCTACACATCTATAGATATTTCTAGCAAACTCTAGCAACGGTCGCTAACATTTATAAATTCTCGAATAAATAAGCGTGATTAGCATTTTAGACTGAATCATGCAGCCACAACATAACTATCATATATTGAAGATACATAGTAACCTGGAGACTCATTTCTCACTAATACAATGACCTCTGAGTCTCTAAAGTAATAATTATTGCCATGGCATGAAAAGGTTAGCACTGGCTCTATGAGGATCAGTCAGGGTTTAACTAAATCCCTGCTGTTGTGATCACTGAATACTGAGCACACATGAAGCACTTCGGCCTGAAACACATCCATCGCTTTGATTTGAGGTGCTCTACGTCTAGAGGAGCTTAGAGAAGCTGTGAAATACCTGGGAACTTGTTCACCTGCCCAGAGACAATATTTTCATTGTCATGGAAGGAGACGCCATGCCAGTAGATATCACAGGGCGCTCGTCTCCCCAGAGGAAACTGCAGAGGGAGAGAAAACGGAAACATGGGGAATAAAGATGGTTACAAAAAATGATTTTGAGGATAAACATTTACTTCTCTCTCACATTTTTGTTTATTGACATTTTGTAGGACATAAAAAAGGATCGAAATTGAGTTTTACATTTCAATGCCTACATCAGGTTGTACATAGGTAAATATCACTGTTCATGGAGAGATAGTAAAATGTATATTAAAAAGTAAAGAATACAAGAGATAGCAATAATACTATTAAACATGTTAAAAGAGTGTGTTATTTAAAATATAATATAAAAGTAAAAAGGTGAAGGTTAATTGATTCATGTAAGTTAGAATATTATCTTGTATTTTTTTAATCACACTTTTTTCGCATCAGTAAATGTTTGAGAATCGTAATCTTAATATGACTCAGGACATGAGGACATTAGCGGGTGTCCTTATGGAGTCATGCAGAGTGCAGGGGTAATCTTGCCGTAAGATGGGAGGCAGTGCGTGGTCTGTTGTGATGAGCTGGGAAACGAGAGGTATTTAGAGATCCAGGCGATCCCCCTGGCACACGCCACCACTTTTGTCTTTAACACACCTCTACTCCAGCACACATCCACACACTCCAAACCATTTACTATCCAACACATGTGCTGCTACCATGAAATCATTATTAATATTACAGTCATACATCTTTATCTAAAGTCACTACTAGTTTGTGTTTCACTAAGAAATAGCGCCCAGTGTTTTTAAATGAGTTGTGGTCACATGCTAGTAGAAAGCGTCATAGACTAAAAAAGCTCAACTAAAGTTAGCGAGGCTGTATTTTCCTGCATACAGTAGGAGTGTTAACAATGACCTCACATGTATAATCTGCTTGTAACAGGCAGGGAGGCACAGCTGTGCTCCTCCTCTTGAATTGAATTATTTATTATTTCAACATAGGGGGATGTATAGGGTGCAGGGGGAGGAAACTTTTAGCATTAAACACTTCATTTCCTGCATTATGGTGCATTTGTATGCACTACTTTATGTTGGAAATGTTCCCATTTATGTAAAGAAAGACACAAAATGAAGGCCGCAGGTGACATTTCTGTAAATATAATATATATTGTAGTAAGGGTGCCCGGCATCCTGTGTTGTTCAGCCTGCTGGCCTCTGTTGTGATGAAGCGACCCCCATGTTATATGCAGCACACTTCCTCTGTCACACACT
Source organism: Harpagifer antarcticus (assembly GCA_902827135.1). Classification (NCBI taxonomy): domain Eukaryota; kingdom Metazoa; phylum Chordata; class Actinopteri; order Perciformes; family Harpagiferidae; genus Harpagifer; species Harpagifer antarcticus. The sequence continues at coordinate 293,851 of CADEHL010001048.1, read as the reverse complement.
CTGACTTTGTGTCCAATTCCCATAGCACCATGATATAAAGTATGCCAGAGGGAGTCTCCAATAATCCAATGGAAAACTCCCATTGTTTTTATGTCAGGGGAACCAGGGCGATGCTAACTTGCGGGTTGGCCTACAAAAAACCATCAACCCTGCAGCGCTGTTCAGGAAGCTTTCTCTCTTCTGATTGCATGCAACTAGAAAACTACCAACAGAACCAACATATCCAAAATATTTAAAGTTGCTTTGGATAAAAATATCCAGTAAATAAAATGTAAAGTAATGTAATAATTAAGTGCACTGCTAACACATAACCAGGACAGTAAAACGTTAAATCAATTAAAAATGTCTTTTATACTATTTTTACAGTCTATGGGGAAGGTCTTCATCCTGAAAATCTTCTGAAACACATCTGAATAATTTATTTTAAAGATGTCCTCCCTGATTTCCACCTCCTCATTAATATATCAAAATATGACACAGCCCACATCTGAGCATCAAGACATCATCGTCGAGCTGCGAATCATTTAGTCATGGAGGCCATCTTTAACTTCATTTCATCAGGGCTCTACATCAAGATGTATTAAGGTCAGGAGGAAATCCTGACCACTTCTTAAAGCGGTTCTCATAAGACCCGAGCCACTGCCCGGCTACGAGTCAGATCTGTGACAGAGCATCTCATTAATGAGTTGGCATCATAGCGTGTGAAACAGGGGAACCTGCTCCACAGCCAATAGCTGCTATAAACACTGCCAGTCTGATCCCATCAGAGCAGCACGTCAATTACATTGAGATGCTTTTCTAAATCCTAGAAAATATAATAGCCATCTTTTTCACAAATGGAGACATAGAAACATGGTCACCCCGTGTTGTGGAATAAATCATGTGTGGGCTAAGTTTGGGTTTTAAGCTACTTTATGAATGAAGATACTTTGATATCTGAAACCAAGCACAAGGACATTGGGCCTCGTTCATCAAATATCTTTCCTCATAAAATGCACTTTTTTCCAGTTTTCTGAATGTCTTTTTGGCATTCAGTGTTGACTTGTTCAGGATCTGTTCCACTGCAAGTACCAAATCAACATTGAATAATCATCCCAGGAATATTACTAATACTACTAAATATTGACTTTTTTTATGACTTTGATGCTCCAGTCCACACTTTCAAATCGCTTGAACATTCTTTACTTATTTCTCGAAACTTTTTCTTTTCAATTTTCTGTATGCACGGCACTGCAGTCTCAAGTTTGCACAACGTTTACCAATGTTCCACTGGCGTGTGCTTCATATTAGGTAAACAGGTACGAACAATTATACAAAATTGAGAACATGCAATGCAGATTTTTCTTTGGATCTTTCACAAGAACAAAAGAAAAGCCTATAATAAAACGAGGCCCATTGTATTCAACAACCAAATATAGACCGGCAGAGAAATGTAGTTCAGTCCGTAGGGACTTGGTTCAGGAAGCAGACTGGACTGAGTGCTGAACGGTGCCTGGAGAGGGGCCAGTTCCTAGAGTCTACATTTCAGTGTGCGCTGTGTGTGATGATTAATGGTCGCTTTAATTAGAGTCATTCGATATTTAAAGTTGTAGAACATCTGTTATGTAAAAAGCATCTAAAATGTTCAGTTATACAAGTTATTATTTTCCAAATGTCAGCTATGTCTGTAGAATCTTAATAAAAAAAGTTCATCCCTCGATGCATGGTTATTAGTCTCATCTCTTGAAGTTGTCATCTACACCCTCAGGCTTGCCAACCTCTCTGCCTAATAGAGGACTAGAGGAGTTATTGGATTAGAGGTGCTTACAGCTAATCATTTCCCACTGTGTGAGAACAGGCCATAAGCTGAAAGTCAGTTGACAGCTGTCCTTCTCAGGCCAAAACAACTGCAGATGTAGAGAAGAACTTATTTGGATGTAAATGGTCATTGAATGGTAAAGCGTTGGTCTTTTTAGTAGGGTTCTATCAGGTAACCATAGTCAGTGTATACACCTCATCCAACACCACCTTAAAACATCCAAACTACCCTTTTAAGTTATTCATATTACAAATCGCTAACGTTTTTCAAGTGATGCATGTTCATCTCATAATTAACAAACAAGCTACTCGAGTTTCAAGGGACCCTTCAAAGATGTTGACAGGTACTTTCAAAATGTCAGAGGAACTATAGCGCCCTTGACTTTGTCGGGGGTGCGCGGTGAGGACAAAGCGTGGTAATGTATAGGCCTTCGGTCTACTGTTTCCAATACCAGACCTGCAAGGGGTTAAGTGTCACTGCGTGGTCACCGGTGACAAGTAGAGACTTTACTTCGGCAATGTCATCGTGTTGCCCTTCTTTACTTCTCATGCATAATGGAGACCATGTTAATAATGATAGCTGGTATTATTTGGATCACATTCAGTAATAAATATCAAAAGAAAAGGTTAATAGATTAGTTGACTAACTGTTAAGTAGTTGTTGGACAGAAAGAAGTATGTTTATATGCAAACATTTAATTTATAGCAGGAGATCTCCATTTTTAAGAGGCTAAAAGCTGCATTTCCTGCTATTTATGCATGAAAATTACTTAAATCAAAATCAATATCAATAGAGGATAACTTTTCTGTAAAATGGTTGCAGCTCTAACCAGTACCTTAGTGTGTCATAGGAATGAGACCTGCAAAGCACATATCACTAGCAAAATCATTAGAAATAAAGACATGTAGCACACCTCTTTCCACTTCAGCTGCCTGATGCTCAACTTCAGGGCCTCCAGCGACGTTTTGGCTTTGGACGTGTCCACAGTCACTGGCCTTCTCTTCCTTGCGAGCTTGAATCCGTCCTCACGGCGTGCTACTTGAATGTTTTTGGAAGGATGCATACTGACCCCATTATTCTCGTTATTCTTGCCCTGCAGTATTTTTCCAGTCCCTTTGATGTGAAGTGTCCGATCATGCCCTAGTTTATTCACGTTTCTCCCGCCATGCAATGACACATCCAAGCTGTGCTTGCCACAAATGTTCTTGTCATCTTTCCCCATCTTGATTCGACTTTTCCCCCTATGTTTAAAAGTGTTGGACACGTCTCTCCCGGCTATGGTGATGCTGGGCGGGTCTGGGGAGACAGAGGCGGGGGGGGACGAAGACACGGCCACCTGCTCCTCCTCCTCAGCATCCACACCCTGCTTCTCTGCATCCTCTCCGAATGATTTCATTTGCTCGACGTGAATCTTGACTTTTACATAATGCTCACTCATAATGCGGTATGCTACGTGCAGGGAGGCTGCTGAGCAGGGGACAGCTAACGGTATTCTGGAAGGATGTTGAACGCATTGCTAGCTTAAGTGGCTCATTAAACACTATAAGCCATTTGATTATGTCAGGTCGTTTAATAAACAGAGTGGAGATATGCTCAGTCTTTTTAGGCTAGTTATCGGCTCACAACTCATGCTAAGGGGAACAAATAACGCTAGACGTTTACCAGATGGCCACAATAATACAACTTTAAAAGGCTAGCGAGTGTCACAAGCTGGCGTTGACTTGCCCTAACGTTAGCACTTGTAGCTAGCAGCTAATTGAAGATAGCTAAACCTGCCGTTAACCTGTCATTTAGCTAACATATGGGCCGTTTGCGTAACTACCCGTTAACCCATGACAGACTTTACCTTACAGGTAGCGTTATGTATATTTCTGCGGCCACCAGCAGCGTTGTAGAGTTGCCCACAGTTCGTACGCTCTCTGTGTATGTTATCGTCCCTGTGTTGTGAAGCAGACAGAGCAGAAGGCAGAGCCGCCCAGCCTCCATCTGCTTTGAACACAGCTGATGCTGCCTTTTGAGCTCCTCGTAATCTCCGACTTCCAACGACGTGTTGGCCCTATAACTTTTACTATAAATACATGTTAAGAAAAATAATTTAAACGTGTAATTGTTGCATTAAGAGTACGATTTTAAACACTGACATATTGTGAAGCTGTACTATGTATGTCTTCAATTGGTTTCTGCTGAGATGTAGTATTTTTTCCCAACGTCACCTGAAGGCAATGGCCTACTGGGATGCCATGTTGTATTGACCGTGTGTCCCCCAGATCAAAAACATCCTTAACCCTCTTCTCTTCACCCTACTGCGGGATATAATAGGTAAAACTCTTTAAATAAATCAGTCATTTATTTAAATTGTGTTAACCCATTTTGGCCCTCAGTATTTTGTATTTATTCAACCCAATTTAAATAAATACAGTAATGTATTTACATTGGGTTAATCTATGTCTCTGTGGACATTTATTAAATTGCTCTGGGTTTTATTATAAGCACACATATTACAATTATTTAGCAATACAAATATTAGATTTCAGGATCCCTCCAACAATTCTCATAATATAACAAAATAGAATCCCTGGTAACAGACATTCTGCATCATTTACAAATCACATGTCTACAAGATGGCTTCAGGAAAGCATGGACATAATAACCGATTAAAAGATGTGTGCTCATAATTTCACACCTTATGGAGTTAAATGTCTGTTGGAGTGCATGACCAGAGCAACACTCCTTGCACAGCCAGATGACATCCCAGAGTTTCTGTCCACACATGTGGATGAAATGAGGCATCATGTCAGGGATGACAGATCAAGAGATAACAAGGAGGTGGCCTTTTGCTATGAAGAGCAGTGGGGTAAGTCAGAGTGGCATTTTGATACTCTTAAGTATTGAACTCTGCTATTGGAATAGTCTGCCAGTGCCTTAAATTGTGTTTTTGATTATTGTAATGTCATGTCTTGGAGTATCTTCAAGTGCTTAGTTTTTTTTAATGACTTTTCCAGAGAATATCTTCTTGCAAGGGGAGTTCAAATATGCCGATGAATCTCCTTCACCTGCATTCAGTGTGTCCAGTACATACTCTGAGTCCTTCCTGGTGTCACCTTCCCCTGAGGTGAGATGATGCAAAAAGTGTGTCTGCTACAATGAGTATAAGCGATTCTGGATGTGTTCATTCAATAGCAGCCATGTCATGTAAGTGACTAAATTCAACTCAAGTTCCTTGACTGTTTCTTTAGCTATTAAGGTTTTAAGAACAATAGTACATTAAGACAGGTACCAGGAGGCAAACGTTTTTGTCCCTTACCCAGTTGGACAAGAGGGTCAATGATCTACCTGCTGAGTATACTTTCAGCAGGTAGATCATTGAATGTATACATTTTCACTTGCCCCTATACATTGTTTATTGTTTTTTTTCTAAGTTTAATTTGCAATGTAAAACAGATTGTTTTTCCCCACATGAAGAGACAGGTGGTTATCAGCCAAGTCCCAACACTGATGATGAAGCTGATGATGAATCCCCATCGTTTGTTGGTTGTCAGGATAGCATGGATCTAACGTCTGAAGAGAAACCACCGCTGCCACCTCCACTTTCGCCTCCACCAGGAATAGGTGGGAAAAATTTTGCCCTGAGCCTGTTTTTCAGGTCTCAGGCTCGAAAATGACATTCCCAGAACAAATGACCATATCTTCCCTTCTAAAAGGGTTAAATTAATAATCTTTTTCCTCAAAGTAATGATAAACCTGTGAGTTGGATGTAGAAGAGTCAGAACAATATAGATGTTTTTTATTTTAAAGAAAATTCAGATTGAACATAGTAAAAAATTGTAGATTATAGTGTCCGTCCAAAAATAATTTTTTACTTATAATGAAAACTACCCTTGGATGATGGTAAGGTAGACTATAAGCTTTAGGAATCCAAAGTACAACATATAATAAGTACCCTGTATCAAGATTGATGCAAAACAAGTGACATTTGACCTTTTTAGAGAGGTTTAGCCAAAAGAACTCCACCTCTGATGTGATTTGGGTGGAAATGGGGGTTTTACCGTTTCTCTGGAACCCATTGGTCGATGTTGGTGATTGACATCTCTTTCTGACCGTTAGAGCCAATAGAATCGAAGGGGAATCTCCCCACACACATGGTAAACAAAAAGGGGTGGGCAGCTGAAAAGGAATCAGGGACGGTCAACACCAGCACTGGGCCTACAGTAAAAACAGATCCAGGGCTGCATAAGTCCTCAGAAGGGTCTGCATTGTATGAGGTATGTGTCCCATACAGACCAAAGGGAGGGCTTATTGTAGATCTAGAACTAGTGCCAAAGAGAACCAGGCCAGGACACTTGACAAAGAGGACAACTGCTGCAGAAATCACCTCGCGTTATGGCAGCCGGTGCAATTCCTAGAAGAAGCGTTGGCATAAAAAGAACAGATCTGTCAATCATGTTGCTAACCATACACACCTGCCTTCATCTGAAACATACTGTCCATGGGATCAGATACAGGTGTATGCATTTGATGCAAAGGACTTCATCTGCACACAAATAAAATGAGCAATGCAACTGATGTTATTCCATTATTCATTTCTCAACACAAACTGGACTCTCACATACAATGTTTCAACTGGGAATTCAAACAGCAAACTATATAGGTAAATAAGCAAAAACACATGTCTCCTTTTATTTGTCATAACACTGTTCATCTCTAAACCTATACGAATAATTATTTTTGTAATGGTTGTATTGTGAATGTGAAGCATCACTTTCAAAAATATCAAGACAATATGAGCATTCTAACAAAAAATGGCATCAGATCCAATTGATCAAATTCTGATAGGAAGAGGTTTATTGATAATCGGTATTTGACACGGTTTTGCTAGAGTTTGACCTAATACGTTTCTCAACAAGCTTTCTTTTCCATGACTTATGATGACATACATCAGTAACATTGGGTTAAAGCTTTTTTGCACTGCATTTTGATATTTTAGAACTATTTAAATTAAATGTTTTTCAGAAGTTGTCACACTAAGGTTTATAATGATGCAACTTACCATAGGAAATATTTATTCATTTATTGGAAAAATCGCAAAAACTGTCCCTGGCCTCCCTAAATAGTACTTTTCATTTTGTTTACCTTTAAAAGGTGCATTTAAGGATTAAACTCAGTTGCACACTAACATTGAGAAACCTGTGAATGTAGATTTGATATGGTACAATTATATTCTCAAATGTAATCTTATAGAACACGTTGGTTTTTTGGAATAATACAAATATTAAAGTGACTTTAAGCCATAGGCTGAAGCAAGGGGTCTCTGGGAGAAATCAGACGGACCGGAAGCCGAGGAGAGATTTGTGTCGGCGGACTAAAAGCCTCTCTCCCGGCTGAGAGCCCGCAGCTTCCCCTTTAAGGAGCGCAGTGATGAGTCGCTGGGAAACAGACTGCTCATCGGGAGACCCACTGGCTATTTATGTCACATTTTCTCTTCTAGCTTAATCTGATGGGATAAATAAGATGATGCTTTTGAATTAATCGGATTTGTTGGTGATCGCTGGACTCTGAGGAGGACGATGACTTTAAATCTGGGATGTAGCCGAGATTTTCTCCCCCATATGGAGCTGAATTGTGAAATTGCTCAATTTCAAGGACGCTCTCTTTATATTTTTTTCTTCTTATGAACGATGTGTTAAAAATAGCATTTTGAAATACCGTGTGCGTCAGCTCTGTGGCATTTTTGCAGTAAATCTGCGGGAAATATTATGGCAGATGCGCTGGGTTTTGGTTATTTGCGACGCATGGCGCAGGTCTGCCCTGACGATGTGATCAGATAGTGGTCAGGTTCCTCTCTCCTCCTCACCAGCCGCTCATGATGCCGAGAGCTCTGCGGAGACTGGTCCATATGGTGCTGTTCTGCCCTCTGTCCAAAGGGCTGCAGGTATGGAGCCCAGCAGATCTGCCTTTGTGGCTACCAGGGTCCATGATATGCAGTGGGGATATGCATCTAGATAGGCTATTAGAGCTCCTTAAGTAGGCCTACCAAATGAAATACAATTTGATATGCACTTCAGTAGGCCCGTACACATATTTTAGGTACTTGTGGGTTACCTGCTGCCACTTTTTAATAGCAGGTAGCTGGCTCCTCCACATTAACCTTTTCATTTCTCAAAATAACAAACATTAATCCAAGGGGTTAAACAATACACAGGGCAACCATGGAAAAAATCTTGCCTAATAGCAATAATAATAATACAATTGTCATAGATAATAAATAATTATTGTATTGAATACTGCGCAAATAAATAGCCTACAAATAATAAAATGATAAGTAAATGCAAACACACAATTCTTGTATCATCATAGGTATATGTATACTTCTACTATACGTTTTAAAGGGAAACATTGTTTGTTTTATTCAAATGTAATTTATTTAACACAAACATAAATAAAATAACTATATACAAACTAAACTATCCCCATAAAGGATCTGAATATTTCGCCAATGCATGTCAGATAAATTCAAATACAAAGGGTTTATTTTCATATGCAAACTAGCTATAGCAGTGGTTCCCAATTTCAGTCGGCCCCCCCTTGGGTAATTGGAAATATTTTCGGGACCCCCCAACCCGGTTCCCATCTATATTGGTAGGATCAGCGCCATATAGAGGGAAGAGTTACGACAACGGAAGTCCAAAATGCTTGATCGTCACGTGGTTCAGGGAGACTCAATAGTTCCCCGGAAGTTCATGGTGGGACATTTGAATGCGTGATTACCTGAGATAGAACTACGATTTTTGGTAATAAGTAGTGAATAAAGTTTTTGATTTGCAATATTTATACAACATATCGATGTGTATGTAGTTACATCAATATTTGAACAAGTTAAATTAGCAAATATTTGAGGATTAAGATAAAATAAGAAGAACTTTATTGATACCAATTTGGGAAATGTTTGCTTTGCAGCAGCAAAAGACAAGGCATTGTACATAAGACAGTTAAAAGACTAGAATTAAACAATCGAAAATGTAAATATCTCAAATAGAAATAAAATAGCAGAAAATATAAATAGTGTGAACACCTATTTTACCTGTTAACATATATATGTTAGGCTAACGTTGCCTTGGTTAAAGAGCCTGTTGCTGTTGTTTATTGCTTTGAATTGTTTAAAACAAATAGTATCTTCTTAAACTTGAATGGTAGTCAGGAGCATCACTTCCTAATGTTTGATATATTTAGAGAGAGGGGATGGGGAGGAAGGTTTCAAAATTCAGATTAGATTAATTTCTACCATTTCTTTAATTCATGGTGGTTTCAGTAATCCCCTGGTAATTAAGGACATTACATTGCATTTAGCTGACGCTTTTATCCAAAGCGACTTACAATAAGTGCGTTCGACCAACAAAATACAAACCTGAAGAAAACAGAATCATATAAGTACATCAGGTTTCATAGAGCAAAAACATTTCAAGTGCTACTCAACTGGCTTTAGGTAAGCCAGTCCTTTATTAGTATATAAGTGCTTTGTTAATAGCACTTGCTCGAAGTGGAGTCGAAAGAGATGAGTTTTCAGTCTGCGCCGGAAGGTGTGTAAGCTATCTGCTATCCTGATGTCAATGGGGAGCTCATTCCACGTGTTTTTGCTGATGGGAACTTGGGTCCCACTCGCAGCGAGGGTGCAGCGAGTCGTTTGGCTGATGCAGAGCGTAGTGCACGTGCTGGGGTGTACAGTTTAACCATGTCCTGGATATAGGAAGGGCCAGATCCATTCGCAGCATGGTACGCAAGTACCATTGTCTTGAAGTGGATTCTAGCAGTTACCGGGAGCCAGTGAAGGGAGCGGAGGAGCGGAGTGTTGTGGGAAAATGTAGGAAGGTTGAAGACCAGACGAGCCGCTGCATTCTGGATGAGCTGCAGAGGTCGGATGGCACATGCGGGTAGACCAGCCAGGAGGGAGTTGCAGTAGTCTAGGCGTGAGGTGACGAGAGCCTGGACCAGAACCTGCGTCGCTTTCTGGGTCAGCTGGGGACGTATCTTCCTGATGTTGTAAAGCGTGTATCTGCAGCAACGGGTTGTAGCAGCGATGTTTGTAGTGAAGGACAGTTTGTTATCTAGGGTCACACCCAGATTCCTTGCAGTCTGAGTCGGGGAAACAACAGAGGTGCCGATGTTGATCGTCAGGTCAAGAGTGGGACAATCTTTTCCCGGAAGGAAAAGCAGTTCAGTCTTGTCAAGGTTGAGCTTGAGGTGATGAGCAGACATCCACTGAGAGATGTCAGCTAGACAAGCAGAGATGCGTGCGACGACCTGGATCTCTGAGCGGGGAAAGGACAGAATTAATTGAGTGTCGTCAGCGTAGCAGTGGTATGAAAAACCATGCGGGCTAGTGACTGATCCGAGCGAGTTTGTGTACAGGGAGAAGAGGAGGGGACCAAGAACAGAGCCCTGAGGGACCCCTGTAGTTAATTGACAAGGGTCGGACTCGGACCCTCTCCAAGTTACCCTGTAGGTAAGGTATTTGAGGTATGAGGTGAGGAGGGAAAGTGCAGAGCCTGGAACTCCAAGTTCTTGGAGAGTGCGAAGGAGGATCTGATAGTTCACCGTGTCGAATGCAGCAGACAGGTCCAACAGGATGATGACAGTGGAGAGGGATGCTGCTTTGGCAGTGTGCAGTTCCTCAGTGACAGCAATGAGAGCAGTTTCTGTGGAGTGACCTGCCTTGAAACCAGACTGGTGTGGATCCAGAAGGTTGTTCTGATGGAGATAACAGGAGAGTTGTTTAAAGACAGCGCGTTCAAGTGTTTTAGACAGGAACGGGAGGAGAGAGACAGGCCTGTAGTTTATAATATCAGACGGGTTGAGAGTGGGTTTCATTAGGGGTTTACTCTTGCCTCCTTAAGACTGTTTGGAAAGTGACCAGAAGTTAGAGAAGTGTTGATGAAATGGGTGAGAAACGGTAGAATATCAGGAGCGATAGTCTGAAGGAGGTTTGAAGGGATAGGGTCCAGAGGACATGTGGTAGGGCGGGCAGAGGTAATGAGGGTAAGAACCTCACTTGGAGAGAGAGGGGAAAAGGAGGTTAGTGTGTGGGTGGAAGGTGGGTCTGGTGACCCAGCGGTGAGTAAAGGTGAGTCAGAAAAAGAAGAGCGAATATCATCAACCTTTTTTTCAAAGTGGTTAACAAAGTCGCTTGACAGAAGTGAGGAGGGGGGAGGGGCTTTGGTGGGGTCCAAGAGGGTGGAGAAGATGGAAAATAGTTTTTTGGGATTGGAATAGGAAGATTGGATCTTATCTTGAAAGAAAGTGCTTTTTGCCTGAGAGATCGAAGCAGAGAAAGAGGAGAGCCTGATAGGTTAGGAGGTCGTCACGGTGTTTGGATTTCCACCGTTTCCGCTCTGCTGCCCGAAGGACGGTTCTATTTGCACGCAGTGCGTCATTTAGCCAGGGAGCAGTGGGGGACTGACGAGCCTGCGGAGATGTGAGAGGACAGAGAGGATGAGAGAGTAGAGAGGAGAGTTTCTGCAGCAGAGTTTGGAAGTAGGAGTTGGAACGAGTCAGAGGAAGGGAGAGCTGAGAGCACCGATGAGGCAAAGGTAGAGGGGGAGAGGGAACGAAGGTTACGGCGGACAGGTGCAGGATGAGAAGAGATTAGTTCGTTATGTTTGGAAAGGGGTAGAGAGAATGAAATGATGAAGTGATCGGATGTGTGGAGCAGGTTTACAGAGAGGTTAGAAGTAGTGCAGTTCCTTGAGAATATGAGATCAAGGACAGCTTTATGAGTTGGTGGGGATGGAGACAATGAGAAAGCAAAGGCGGTTAACAGAGATGTTAGTTCGTCTATCTTCCCCGTCTGGAGGTTGAAGTCTCCGAGAAGTACAGCGGGAGGGCCAGTTTCAGGGATGTGTGAGAGGTGATTATCTAATTCCTCCAAGAGGACGGTAGAGAACAACAATGGTTAATTGTATAGGATGGGTTACTGTGACGGCATGGAATTCAAAGGTGGAAGGAGTGAAGTTAGGTACACTACATAAGTAATCTAAATGAGTAATGCCATCTTTATGACTTTCAGAAAGGACAGGAGACCGACAGGTGCCATCAATGATTGTCAACTGACAGTAAATAAATGGAATTCAATAAACATTTAATAGCATGTCATGCAGTTTGTCTGTGCCTTTTCCTCCGTGTTGTCCTGGCATATAGTGTCCCCCATGGTTTGCTTAGCTGCTTGGGGATGCTCCAATCGCTCAGAGAAAGGAGTATGAATGTACGGTTTCCCCACTGACACAGAGAGGAGGAAAGAATGGCTGGCTCAAGTCAGCAGGAGCAATTTAACTATCACAAAAGACAACAACAGCAACACAATATGTGAGGTAATCATATCTTTCACAAAACGAAGACCACACCATTGGGAAGCTTAATGTTTGTTTAATCAAAAATAAGGAACAGGGAGAGGCTTGCAAAACTCTGGGAGGTGAGACTCAGGCGCAGGGTGAGGGTCTTAGTGCAGGTCTTCAGGCTCCATTGAATCCCCCTGAGGTTCTTGTGCTGAAAGAGGGAGACAAAGACAGGAGAAAGGGTTAGATACATCTAGCAACCTATAGGATGGGAAATTGCTGACCTATTTTAAACTTACCTTGTGTTTTCACTCTCACTTAAGTCCCTCTCCCTTTGCCATCAATCCAAAATCAGCTGAGCTGCAACATAATACAGACAGGTAACAATTAACAGAATCACAAGGACATTATATGGCTCTGCTAAAAACACTCACTCATAAGTATCGTTTTTATTTACTGTTTAGAAGTCTCAAATATGCACTCTAAATCCATATCAATAGCGATGTATCACAAAAATAGCTCTCTTCCTTATTATTGCGTAACGTTAACTATATTATACTAGCTTAAACTCCAAGATGGATATTCTCATTTCACCACCTCCACCCACTACAATCACACGCTCCAATGTTATATTTAACTAATATGTAACTCCGTCCACCCCGGATAAAAGCACGTTAAGAAGCCCCTTTTCTCTAATTCCACAACGTTGGAGGAAATAACATTAGAAGAACGGATGAATAGGCTGTTCGTGGTTAACGTGTATTGCTAACTTTATCCGGTATCCTAGCCTAATCTGTTATCTGTAAACGTTAAATATACTGATTGAAGGGATAATCCACTAACATCCTTTAATACACATGTGTAGTTAATTTGATTCAGATGTTCTGATAATATCCGCAATATAAATCTTTAAATGTCTTCTTACCTTTAAAAGTCCATCACGAACGGTCTATTATGCTGCAACCATAGACTGCTAGCCGCAGATCCTCTCAATAGTTCCCCGGAAGTTAGCTAACTTCCGGGGAACTATTGAGAGGCTCCACGATCCGCCATTGCTGTAAAAAATTGGTCCATTGGAGTGAACGGAGATGTCGTAACTCTTCAATTATATGGCTCTGGGTAGGATTAATTGTATATTGTTGTAAAAACATTACATTTTCTCTACTAATAATAATAAGATACAAAGATCCAACTATAATTGTATATTTTATTATGGATTACACATGAACAAAAGTGCTTGTAATAGATACTGTGAATTACTTTGGCCTAATTACAACTAGCAGGCCTTCTTCCCAGAGTAGTAGATTTTTAAATTCAAATGTATTTAAGGAAAATATATTAATGAACTATTATTTCTACTGCAGGTTGCAAACAATCACGTCACTTTACCATTCCTATTCCACACATAGCCTATCAATGACTTGTGTGTGCTTGCTTTCCCTTGCAGATCTTCTCAAACCGGGGCTGTTGTTTTGAGACACTCTCAGTTCATTCTCAATGTTCAGCTTTGATCTGTATTTGGTTGTGATGGCAGCAACAAAAGCCTATCTCACACAAGTAGGATGTTGCAAAAGGCAGCATTATGCCCACAGCTCTCTGACCAATGAGATATTTTCGAGCAGTGTTTGTTTACAATTGAATAATAATAATATTGATAATAATAATACATTTGATTTATATAGCACACTTTAAAAACAACGTCATCTCAAGGTGCTTAAAAAAGCTAAAAGGAGAAAATAATAAAATTTAAAAATCTCTCCTCTCACCCTCATAAGAGTCGTCTGCCAGCCATTAAGGTGAAGTATCTCCTCCTGGCCTGGCTGGGCATCCTCATCACCAGCTGGGTCATCTACATGCAGTACGCCTCCTACTCTGAGCTGTGCCGCGGGCATGTCTGCCACATGGTCATTGTAAGTAAAGTCTTTCAACACTGCAACACCCAATATGTGCGTTTTCATTAACCTGTTTTTATGCGCATTTCTGGAAACGCCATACATTTGAAAGACTTCTGAAATAACTCCAAAAAGTTGTATACCTAAGCTGAGGTCGAGAAAGTTGGCTCTATTGTGGGAACTAGGTTCAAATAATTTTTTGATACACTTTTGGGGTTAAAACCAATATTTACAAAACAAATAGAGGCAAGTATATGAAAATAAAAACTACATTATGATGTTTGAAAAAAGTTGTTCACATGCAAATCAGAAGGGACTTTTTAACCCAAAATATATGTTTTATAAGATACTGGGTGAAAATTAAACAGTTGTAATTCTGTCACATTTTGTCATATTTTTGACCATGCGTAGGGTAAACAAAACATTTAAACTATGTTTGTTCTTGTTGCTCCAGCAGGGCCACAGAACAGCAGATAGCCCTAAGGCAGAAACAGTTCATAATGTATCATCATAAAAACAAAGGGGAATAAGGCAGGATACTGGACAAGACTGTCTTTTGAGAAAAAGAAGAGGGAGAGTTGGAGGCTGCTTGGGTTGGCCTCTTCCTTTACACATGGCCTTTGATGTTGGCTAAAGATACAGCCTTTAGCTGGACTGATCTCCTGCTGTGCCCAGCTGTTTCCAGAGACTTTGTCAGAACAGGCGGCTGAAATGTATTGAGAAAACTGAGATCAATGATGAAACCGGATCATCACAAATGATCCGATCCGCACAGCTCTGTGTGTGTGTGTGTGTGTGTGTGTGTGTGTGTGTGTGTGTGTGTGTGTGTGTGTGTGTGTGTGTGTGTGTGTGTGTGTGTGTGTGTGTGTGTGTGTGTGTGCGTGTGTTTTTGTGCCTCAGCTCCAGTCCCTAGTCTCAAAGGCAATGTTTTTTTAATGGATTGTGTTTGGATGACTGAAATAAGGTCTGTGGTTAGTTCAAGCTTAGCATTTCCTGTTTCCTTTTTCAGTGTGATCACTACAGAAGGGGCATTATATCAGGCTCGTCCTGCAAGGCATTGTGTGATCAGAGAACTCTAGCCATGCAGCGCTGCATGTCCACCTCCTCTACACACCAGGTAAAGTAAAACATACACACATAAAACGATACCAAACCAGACCCACTTTGTATGTTAAAGGGTTTGTTTGTATGTAAATCCCGTAGACAGTCTAGCCACTAGTCTTAATTGTATCACAACCAGGGGCACCGCCAGGGATTTTGGGCCCCATGAAAAGATATCACATTGTTTACTTACATTTTTTTTTCTTAATGTTCTAAAATTGTTAGGACCCCTGTCAGTCACGGGCCCTTATAATCGTCCTAACTTTTCACCCCCTTACGGCACCCCTGATCACAACCATACCATATTCTCTCTCTCTTCACATTTTGTAACTCACAGGTGTACAGTGGACTGTGGAAGGACAGACCTGTTGTGATAAAGTGTGGGCTTGAGGATCCGCTGAAGACTGATGGGGCTCCAGGCTCTATTCTGCGACAGGAGATGAGCTTATTTGAAAAACCCACTCGTGGAACCTCAATGGAAGAATTTAAAGAGATGCTACACAGTTTCCTCAAGGTATTTCTTAAGCAATTACACCTACATTCATTGTTGTAATATTAATAGTAAAATATATATCACAATCAGGGTTCTCAACAAATACTTAAAATGTATACATATTTTTGTATAGTTAAAAAGAATGTTTTAAGAAAATGTAAATGTTGTGTTGAGCTCGCAACCAGTTGGAAAGTCGTGTCATTGACATAATGTGCAAAAATAGATGTTTTAATTGTTAAAACCTAAATGTTTATTTTGTTTTTAAAGAAACATTTTAATCTATTTTTGACCAATTCTAACAGCCTTACTCACCTCCTTCTTGCAGGCTAACCTTGGTGAGCAGCCATCTTTGAACACATTGGTGGACAGGGTCATTACTCTGGCTGATATCAACAAGGACAGCAAAGTATCCCTAGCAGAGGCCAAGTCTATCTGGGCTCTTCTGCAGATCAATGAGTTCCTTCTGATGGTGGCGCTGCAGGAGAAGGAGCACACCCCCAAGCTGCTGGGTTTCTGTGGAGACTTGTATGTGACGGAACACGTGGGCCACAGCTCTCTCTACTGGCTGGAAGTGCCTCACTACCTGCAGGCTCTGGTTCCAGAGGCCCTGAGCTCCAGCCTGAACCACTGGCTTGCTCCAGCCTGGCCTCGCAGGGCTCGCATCACCATCGGCCTGCTGGAATTTGTGGAGGAGGTCTTCCACGGCTCCTACGGGAGTTTCCTCATATGTGATGCCAGTCCTCGCCACGTGGGCTACAATTCAAAGTATGACTGCAAGATGGCCGAACTGCGCAGCGTGGCGTCTGAGGCAGTGGTGCGGGGGTTCATGAGGGGGCGGCGGTGTGAGACCAACGCAGACTGCACCTACGGCCGGGACTGCACGGCCACCTGTGACCGGCTGGTGAAGCAGTGTAACTCTGAGGTGGTGCAGCCCAATCTGGCGAAGGTGTGTGTGCTGCTGCAGGATTATCTGCTTTTTGGGGCCCCTGTGGACCTCCGTGGGGATCTGGAGAAGCAGCTACGCACCTGTGTGACACTCAGCGGCCTGGCCAGTCAAATGGAGGTTCACCACTCACTGGTGCTCAACAACCTGAAGACATTACTGTGGAAGAAAATCTCCAACACGCAGTACTCTTGAAAGGAGCTTATCATCTACAGTGAATTATTTCATGAACGTGGTCGTTTTTGCTCCTGAAGCTCTGCCAAATGTTTTGAAAGGTGGTGATTATTAATATATTTTCCCTCTGCATTGACTGTGAACAACAGAGAACTGTGATACAGTACGAAACAGCATTACAATGCATTATTTTGAGAAGCACATTCATCTCCTTGGACATAATATTCTCAGGGCGCTTGCCTCTAACTTTATTTGTAAAATAATCTGAGTAAACTTAGTTTTCAAAATATATAGAAGAGTCTTGTCTATCCCTACTGAATGTCAAATTTGACATGGCGTGATGGTTTTGTACAATTTTAATTATTGGTGGAAATTATTGAACTTCTTGTTTTTTGTGTACAGTATAAATGACTCCATGTAAAGCACAGATAAGATACAAACAATGGATGGAATAATACGATAGTACTGATGTGTGCCTACTGATGTTGATAATGTACAGACTGGGGTTGTATATGATGATCATGATTACTTGAATGAACTTCTGACCTGTGAATAAACATAATTCGGTTCAAATAATTCATTGTAAAATATTGAAACTCTGGTGAGCTTTCTGACCTCTTGGATTATGTTTTGATTGAAAACTGGTACCTTTTTCTTAAATGGGTAATAAAATGGATGGAGATACAAGGAACAACTTGAGGTAATTCTTTATAAATGATTTGATTTAAAGGACCAAGGACATTCAGACCACTGATGACAGCTCTCAGTCACCAGTAACAGTCTCATTGCTCTCAGCAAGCAGCCACACCCAACCTCACACAGCACCAGTAAATCTGCTAAAATCGGCTAATTTGTAAACTAATTGGCCTAGGATAAGTCAATTAAGAGAACAGGAAACTCTTATTATGATGCCATAATGTTTATATCATAAACAGTTTAAAACAAAACAAAAATAGCCTGTTGCATGTTTATCACACTCTCACTCCCTAAACGTCCAGGAGCGACACTTGGTCAGGGTCCCGTGGCGTGCAGTTGGGACGCCCCGATCAGGGGCGTCGCCTGGACCTGGAAACATTCGGGGCTTAGCCCACAGTGGCGGCGCTAGTCGAATTTTCTACTGCAAGGCTCCTCACACGCACATACACAATTGCGCCATCTGGTGTCACAAATGTGTGCCTGCATTAGCTTTGTTACGGCAATGGATTGTGGGAGATTCTCATAGCACGTGAGGATCTCTTGAGGGTAAGGTGCCTGTATTATCTCGGTGGACAAAATGTATGTTTTTATTTTATAAGGACAATAACGTACTGTTGTGTTTGTTTAGTTTAATGTTAATTGTTTAATGCTCACAGTCACAGCAACATGTTTTTTGTGTGAAAAACATGTTCTGAGTGATCTGTTGCAGAGGGGACACTACACCGGAGTTACATAAGCAGAGATAAAGTGCTATTTTGGGGGGAACTCACCTCCTCTGGGGTCCCCCAGGAAGATTTTTTTTAAATATTGAAGTTAAAAGCATCAATCTTGTGCACTTTGAGAGCAACATTAAGAGATATGGATACATCTCTCAACAGCCATATGTCAACAAAAAAATATCAAAGAATCAGAATCAGAAACGGGTTTATTATTTAAAAACACTTAATTTTCCAATTAAATCATAAATTATGTCAAATTATTAGAAGTTGTTAGTAATCAGAATAAACAGAAAAAAGGGATGGAAGGAGGAAATAATAATCCCTCACAAAAAACAACTATTCAATATCCTGCTTTACCACGACTGCTATAACTGCCAAAGATGAAGTCTATGACGCTATTGCGTAGAGCTACGTTATTGCGTAATGCGGAAGTGGCCGTGGTTCAATCTAAACTGGGTTGGAAAAACGATAGAAGAAGAGGAGTCAGAGCGTATAGAGGGGCACTGAGCGTCCTGCCTCTAAACAGAGGGATGTCGGTGAAGAGGAGTCAGAGCTTGTAGAGGGGCACTGAGTGTCCTGCCTCTAAACAGAGGGATACAATAAATACATAAATGCTTTTTTGAAATGGCTGGTGTTCAACATCACTGCCAAACTTAAACTGTGCTGTTTCACAGGGCGCCCAGAAAATAAACGCTGTCTTGAGCCAGCGCCTGACTTCCTGCGTGCAACAGCTGTAGGCTGGCAGCTAATCATCGGGCCTTGACGTCTGGCAGCCCGCCTTAAAATGGCGGGCCTTTTGCTGGTCAGGCTGCCAGATTTACCAAAGGAATGGAAGGCTGACAGCAGTGTGGAGGGGTTGCTTCTCAGGACATTGTACTGCTTAGCCATTGCCAGTAGCCCAGCAGTGAAATGTGGATCCTGGCAACGACTTTTCATTTCTTCCATCATGTTATCCACAAGAGAGACGTCATCTGATGCAATATCTAAGAGGGAAAAATATTTAAATTAAAGTTTTATTTTTTAAGTTGATATTATACATATAGTAACAATTTATTATTTCATCAATCTATTAAGTACCAAAATTATGTGTGAACATAAACCTGCACACTCACAACTCACCTTCTTGTGGCCGATCACCAGTGACACTTCTGGAGGGCTGGGCTTGTTCTGTCAATACACCTGTGAAGAGTAGCATATGATAGTATTCAGTTAATTTGTATTAACTATTTCAAAAGTCTAGGTATATTGTGTGTGTGTGTGAGTGTGTGTGTGTGTGTGTGTGTGTGTGTGTGTGTGTGTGTGTGTGTGTGTGTGTGTGTGTGTGTGTGTGTGTGTGTGTGTGTGTGTGTGTGTGTGTGTGTGTGTGTGTGTGTGTGTGTGTGTGTGTGTGTGTGTGTGTGTGTGTGGTGTGTGTGTTGTGTGTGTGTGTGGTGTGTGTGTGTGTGTGTGTGTGTTGGTGTGTGTGTGTGTGTGTGTGTGTGTGTGTGCCTTGTGTTGTTCAGTTGAAATGTTCATAACAAACCTTCATCTTGTTGCTCCTGAGGCGTAGTGCTTGGTTCATGAGTGCCTACAGATACCAAGAGATACATCAATGATGTGTGTCTCACATGGTATTAGTGATGGACATGGATAATAAAGAACTACTTTGTTATTTTGATTTAAAGTTTCAATTATTTTATATAATTACACCATTATTAATTAAGTTT
The DNA here is from genome assembly GCA_902827135.1 of Harpagifer antarcticus. NCBI lineage: Eukaryota > Metazoa > Chordata > Actinopteri > Perciformes > Harpagiferidae > Harpagifer > Harpagifer antarcticus. Next base: position 274,007 of record CADEHL010001048.1, on the reverse strand, counting down.
TGTGTATTACTTACTTCTAAACGACTGACATGATTGCATTTCAAGTCTGAGGGGTTGGAGGAAATCCAAAGAGATGGTTTCTATAAAAGATTAATAAGGGATCAACATAAATTCAAAAATAAACAGTGTATATCCTTTATTTTGTAATCAAAACATGAAATGTTGGCAGTCTCATTACACCAGTTATTGTTAAAATATTGACTTTACCTGCCGAGGTCAGTTTCATCAGCTCTGCTCTCATCTCTGGGTTTATGGGTAGAAAAGAGTGTGACAAACAGCTGTAATGTTTCATCACTGCTGCCTGGTGTTTACAAGGCGCTCCTGTTTGTCCTGCAGGGCAACAACACAGCTCCAAGTCAATATCTACATCATAAGTTTGTGTAGATCTCTTCCCCACAAACGTCTTGACCTTAATCTGCAAAATCACAAGTCAAACAAGGATACATGTATTTGTTACACAAGTGACATATGTGCGTATTGATTCTGTAGTGATAAACCTATAGCATGTTATGTTTTTTCAGCTGTTATATCCATTACCTGCTGAATACGCGATGCTGCAATGTTGCCATCTTGGGGGAGGAATTTTGCTCGCTGGAATGATTCCCAGCATCCAAGGGCAACATCAACGATGCGTGCCTCATAATAGGTCTCCAGCCTCGAGGTCAGCAGATCAAACAGCTGAGGAAGGTTGAAGGCCTTTGTCCTCTGCAGTATTTTGTCCTTGAGGACACGCATTGCCGCTTCTGCAAAATTGTTGGTATTGTTTCCTCTGGTGAGGAAACTGCCTCTATAACTGAGGGCCCAACACTCTCTTCTGGCGTACAGCCGGTCCAAGTACCTGAGGAACTTTTCATACCTGCAATTGGTTAAAACAAGAAAAAATTATCCAAACAGTAAAGCTTAATCACTTCATTACATTGAGTGTTGGATGTTATTTGATAAGAATAAGTCAATTTCTCTCATATGGCTAAACAAAACATCACTAACTTGTCTGCATTAAACACTAACCTGGCTGCAACTGGATGCCCTCTTGCCTCGCTGTAAAGCCTATCCACACTGCCTATCTCGTGACAGTAAAGCATCTCTTTTACAATGGCAAAAAGTGCCGGTCTGTCTCCGTGAGTGACCCCACTCTCCTTGCTCCACAGCCACCTCCAAACTGCTTGTATCAGATGGAAGGAGCACAGGAGAAATGTGGCCTTAGGAAATGCTTTTCCCAGAGCTCCCCTCTCTGCCCTACAGTCATCTGTGATGACCAGTTGTGGCCCTTCGTGTCCCCTGCCAGCAAAGCCCTTCTCTCCAACAACTTGTTTTAGCTGTTCCAACCCTTGAGCAATAGTCTGCTCATCCTCAGACTGGCAGAGGAGAATGCCCAGAGGGAGGCCACCTGCACAGCTGTGGGTCAGGAGGAGGAATACACTGCAGTTCTACCTGTCCATATTTCCTGAGGAATCTATGAAGCACAGCTCCCCACTGTGCTTCAGTTGGTGCACTTTCTTCATGAGTGGAGAACACACAACCACAAGAGGAGCTCCCTGGGAAGTTGCTCCCAGGAGAGCACAGGTGTCATTACACTTATTGTTGTAAATCTCCACTTGAAGCTTGAGTGCTGCCAACATCGTGGGACCTATTTGCGTGCCATACTCCTCCCTACACACCTTGTGGAACAGTCTGGGTAGAAAATGAATTAGTTGGTATGGGTGTCACTTATATGCAGTAGAAAAGTGTATTTGTATTCACTGAATACATCATAGTTTTTATTGCATCGTTATTTATATAGTGGGTAGTAGGTATCTTGAACATGTTTCCAGATGTGATGCCCACCTCTGTACATAAGGCAGGTCGGGGCAAATCTCCCTGTTGGCCGACACATACACATATTGCTGCCAATACTCCATTTGGAGGTCGTGTTTCAGGACCGCAGTGCAGATGTTGGAGTGTGGCCAATTTCAAAGAGCCCTGTGAGTATGCTGTTTGCCTTTCCCCCAACATCTCGGTGGCGGATGGCATCCGCAACAAAAAGATTGTGGTTGTGCCTGTTTATTAGAATAACCTTAAATGGTAGGTCAGGCATGTGTGGGTCTTCGGTCCTATAACATAAATCAATATATATATCAATATTATGTAAAAAAAGCTAAAGGTGAAATAATAAGTATGTGGATCAGTAAACTCACTTCATTTCCCCACGAGTACTCTTGAGTGTTGTGTGCATTTTTGCTTGACAGCAGGTGTTCTTGCTGCTTTTGGCCGCTCTCGGGTTCACCCCATGCTGACACTTATAACTTGCCTGAACAAAATAAAGCAGATTTATTATAGTGCAGGTCAAAGTAAAAAGGATCATTAAAAGGTAACTTCAAGAAATATCAACAAGACAACACTTACTTTGAAAAGCACCCGCTTCTCCAACCTGGGCCGGGTAACATCCACCCTCCATGTCACCCCTGATGACCCCTTCAGCTTTTGTACCCACTCCTTGACCTGTTCCACAGTGTGGACATCCAGCCTCAAAGTGGCCTCAAAACCAGTGTGGTCCCCCAGTGAAACCACCTCTTCATACTGGCACACGTGGTATCTGAACTCACTTGGTAGCCAACCCTACAAGGAAACAGACAAGGATTAATTAAAATCCACACACATAATACTGTGTCAGCTCAGAATACCAGTAAGAGTTGTGCCATGATCTGAAGAACTAAAGAAGACCATGAGGTTTAAAATGTACTGACTTTACTTCGAACTAGAGTAGAAACACATTATACTGGCAGGCTTAAAAAGTCTGAAAAATAAAAATCCAACCCTCAAAATACTAAAACATTGGTATAGTTATGCTAAAATGTTTATATTCTCTTTAAATGTACTTCATGTGCTTGCATGTTATTCCTTGTAATGCCTTGTCTTTTATCTGGACAATAAGTCTGTTATTAAGTGGTATAGTTTAGACCAGTGGTTCTCAACTGGTCAGGCCTCGGGACCCACTTTTTACTTGGTCAATAAGTAAAAACTCCCGTACCCAACATTTTGAAGCACTCAAATTTATTCAACAAAAAAACGTGCTGTAATATAAACGCTTTTCAGCATACAAAATTAATAAAAGTGAAGTACAGTGCATATATCCCTTATATCCCTTCACAGAACTAAAGTATGCTTTTAAAAAAGGTTTAATGAGATGATGGAATCAAAGCTGAACTATATAAAAAGGCACATGCTGAAAACCCAACCCCAGCAGGGGGTCTGGGGGGATTCTCCCCCAGGAGATTTTTAGAAATACTAACATAAACTATGCATTCTGGTACACTCTGAGAAGAAAATAAATAAATCTATTACTAGCTACCCGTCATATTAATAATATTTTATTCCAATGTTTATTTTTCACTTTGTTCTAACATCTTGCTGCGAGAAGAGTAAAGAGGAGAGAGTCTGTGTGACTTACTTTAAATTGTGGGTAAGGGTAGATAGCTCCCATTGTTCTGTGACCTGTCAATCATCAGACCGGGGGTCATATTTAATTATGTGTTCATTTCTATCTGAAGTTGTAACCATGGATGTATAAAGAAGAGTTCTACTGCTAAGTTATTCTCCGTGGGGACTTCCGGCAACAATCTTGATTCTGATTGGCCAGAAGACTCGAAAAGACATCAGCAAAGATATTTTATTGAGAAGATGTTCACTATGTGACAGAAGTTTTCAAAACCGTTTATGGTCTCCGGTACTTCCAGTCCAACGCCAACCGACTGCTTGCACAGCGTTAGAAAATTGGCCTTCAAAATAAAAGTTTGACTTTTTCCCCCCCAAAAAAAAAAAAGATTCCAATTTTTTCTTTTCAATTTTTTTTTCTTCACCCACACATCCGCGACCCACTCGAAACGGGTCCGCGACCCACTTTTGGGTCGCAACCCACCAGTTGAGAACCACTGGTTTAGACGATGATGATGATGATGATGATGATGATGATGATGATGATGATGTGTAATCAAATCAAATCAAGTTTTATTTATATAACACATTTATAAACGATCTTTGGTCGAGCCAAAGTGCTGTACATATAATAAAAATAGCCTACAGTAGAGACACTTTACAGCAAATACAGTAGCACAGATTGTTCAGAATATCAGTATGAGAAAAAACGACACCCTCTCTATGTGTAGGTGAGGCATTGAATGAGCAAACACATCCAATGTAATTTGATGTTCATCATAGTATTGAGAGATAGGTCTTATCAGATACCTTCAACTGCGGGTACTCCATATTGTTCTGTGTGCCTCCAGAGCACACTAAAACACCAGGTCTGAAATGAAAGCAAAAAAAAGAGCCTATAGTTATTCAGGTACTATTCTGATGCTAATACTTTAGTACAGTGGTTCTCAACTGGTGGGTCGCGACCCAAAAGTGGGTCGCGGACCCGTTTGAAGTGGGTCGCGGATGTGTGAGAAAAAAATGTGGACATTTTTTTTTTTGGAAATATTTTATTTTTTGGGGGGAAAAAGTCAAACTTTTATTTTGAAGGCCCGATTCTCTAACGCTGTGCATGCAGTCGGCGTTGGACTGGAAGTAACGGAGACCATAAACGGTTTTGAAAACTTCTGTCACATAGTGATCATCTTCTCAATCAAATATCTTTGCTGATGTTTTTTCGAGTCTTCTGGCCAATCAGAATCAAGAGTGTTGCCGGAAGTCCCCACGGAGAATAACTTTGCGGTAGAACTCTTCTTTATACATCCATGGTTACAACTTCAGATAAAAATGAACACATAATGAAATATGACTCCCGGTCTGATGACTGACAGGTCACAGAACAATGGGAGCTATCTCCCCTTACCCACAATTTAAAGTAAGTCACACAGACTATCTCCTCTTTGCTCTTCTCGCAGCAAGATGTCAGAACAAAGTGAAAAACAAACAATGGCATAAAATATTATTAATATGTCGGGTAATGATAGATGTATTTATTTTCTTCTCAAAGTGTACCAGAATGCATAGTTTATGTTAGTATTTCTAAAAATCTCCTGGGGGAGATTCCCCCCAGACCCCCTGCTGGGGTTGGGTTTTCAGCATGCGTGCCTTTTTATATAGTTCAGCTTTGATTCCATCATCTCATTAAACCTTTTTTAAAAGCATACTTTAGTTCTGCGAAGGGATATAAGGGATATATGCACTGTACTTCACTTTTATTAATATTGTATGCTTTTATTAATATTGTATGCTGAAAAGCGTATATATTAACGATTGAACGGTTTTTTTGTTGAATAGATTTGAGTGCTTCAAAATGTTGGGTCGCGATGTATTGACCAAGTAAAAAGTGGGTCCCGAGGCCTGACCAGTTGAGAACCACTGCTTTAGTACTTATACTTGAGTATTTCTACACTCTGGTACTTGTACCTTTACTCAAGTACAAGATCTTATCACTTCTTACACCTCTGGAAAGCACTTTTATGTAAAGGAATATATTTTTATAAATGTCTCAACATTTCATTTTTACATGGCAAAACATTAATATGTTATTAATGTCAAATGTTATATGTTGTATTATATAACAAAATAGACATTTATAACATATTATAAATGTCTATCTTTAAATAAAATATTAAATAGATACCTTTACATCCTAAACAGAAGGTCAAAACGTTAATATGTTACATGATAAACAAAAAAACGTAACATTATATAGGCTATATACAGATGTTTGCTAATGTATCCCTCTTACTTCCATCAGGAATTAATATGAAATGATGAATTAACATTACCTCAGCACTGCATAAGTGTGGTCGTCAGTCATATTGACAAAGAAGCACTATTATATTGTATATAATGCAGCGTTTATAAGGACGGTATTTCGCTTTTCAGATTCAGATTTCGCGGGTGTGTCGCGTGAGGCAGTGATGTAACCATAGGGATGTAACGCCAGGTTGATGCTGTGACGTAACGCCGCGTCGATGCTTGCGTAATGCGGAAGTGGGATCTAAACTGGGTTGGAAAAACGATAGATGCGTCCGGGGCTAAAGAAAAAACATCCGGGGCGACGCCCATGGCGCCGATGCTCCTTCAGCTTCATAAATGAACGCAAAGAGCTTTCAACTGGTATTTGACGCTCAGGGAAGCACCGCATCCATTTATGTCGGCAGCTCTTAAAGGCAATGTGAGCGTCCATTCCCATTGGATAACGGAGAATTGTACACCCAGAAGTAAGTATTCTCCTTACTGTCGATTGATTTGAAAGTGATATCTCCACTACTCATCAACTCAAAAACACCAGATTATCCTTGTTAATTAAACGACATTGATAGGTTTAAATTGTGTACAATGCTTTTGTGTTTTTCCCGTTCAATTCTGAGAAACAACTTGTTTTCTCTGAAATGTGGAGCGCCACAGACACTACACTACCCACAATCCCCAGCTATTGTTGTGACGACGCCTGTCCGCTTTGCGACAAACCCCGTGATTAATCTTCAAGCTCTAGGAATGGATGTTGGAGTGGCAGTGCGCCAAGGTTACGCCGAGCATCAAGCTCTTTGAAATGGAACGAAACCACGGCAGACTATTCAAAACTGGAGTCCAACGCCCCCCAGAACTACACATGCTGGCTATTAGGCTTGTTTGAGACAAGCGAGACCTGCGCAGTTGCGATCAACGTCTTGCTAGTGCGTTGCATGATGGTTAGTCATTTTGTCTGACTTGCTCTGGAGGCTCGCCTACATGAGACGTTGGTATGTCCCATTATTACATTACATTGCATTTAGCTGACACTTTTATCCAAAGCGACTTACAATAAGTACATTCGACCAGGAAGACACAACCTTGAAGAAAAAAGAATCATATAAGTACATCAGGTATCATAGAGCCAAACATTTCAAGTGCTACTCAGCTGGCTATAGATAAGCCAGTCCTTTATTAGTATATAAGTGCCTTGTTAGTAATTCTATCGCTCGAAGTAGAGTCGAAAGAGATGAGTTTTCAGTCTGCGCCGGAAGATGTGCAGGCTTTCTGCTGTCCTGATGTCAATGGGGAGCTCATTCCACCATTTTGGAGCCAGGATAGCAAACCCACGTTGTGACGTCATAAGCAAGCGTGGAGCATTATATCTCTTGTTTTTGATTACGCAGCACTGCTATGCTGGTTCATGTTCCTGAATAAATGGATGAGAGAAGAACAATGACTGTGCATGCTTTATTAGTTTAACAGGTTATGGGCCCAGGCAAAGTTGGACTCATGTTAGTTTTCCGGAAGAAGTTTAACGCAAAGTATTACACGGGACTTCTACAAACTATGTGGACCAATAAGTAAAGAAGTGGCGGGAGATATTACACGCAACGTGTTACGTGAGAACCCAATGCTAACAAGCTAGTTTAGCAAGCTAATCGCTGTGCTAACAAGATGGCAAGCAGAGCAACGGGAGTTTTCGCGCCACAGCTTTTGTTCAATGGAACCGACGATAAGTATTACCTTTGGGAAACAAGATTCTTAGGCTGCCTACATATCCTGAAATTAAAAGAAACTATTCTCCATGAACCCACTGGAAATAGTCCTGAACACCTAGCAGAAGACAGGAGAAAGAATGCTGATTGCTATGCTGAGCTAATAAGACTGATAGATGATAAAAGCCTATCACTGATAAGACACGATGCCGCTGATGATGGCAGGAAGGCTCTAAGAATATTGAAAGAACATTATTCTGGAAAAAGTAAACCACGGATAATAAACCTCTACACGTCGTTGACCAAGCTACACATGACAAACAGCGAAAGTGTAACCGACTACCTTATACGGGCGGAGAACATTATCACGGCTTTGAGGGAAACAGGTGAGACCATGAGCGACGGACTCATAATCGCCATGATAATAGGAGGACTACCAGACACCTTTAAGCCACTGGCTGTTCATGTAACGCAGAATGAAGATAACGTTACATTCATAGACTTTAAAAGGAGACTGCGTGTATACGAAGAGGCAGAACAATTTAAGATAAAAGAAACCACAGATAACGTGATGAAAACTAATGTTAGACAAGGCAGAGGCACCAGCAGGATGTCTGCTAACAATAGAAAAGAAGATGCTAACGTTATATGCTACAAATGTGGAATAAGAGGGCACGAGGCAAGAACATGTTACAGAAAAGTGTGGTGTGGTTACTGCAAAAATAACACACACGAAGAATCCCTGTGCAAGAAAAAGGGGGGACAAGATGGTGTCAGAAAAGTGAAAGAGGAGGAAAACATCGAACAAGACCAATTCTTCAAGGCAAAGCACACGAAGAGCTGGAGACCTCCAGACAACGTAGAGATGAGAGGCATCATGGTGGACACCGGAGCAACATCCCACATCGTGAACGATATTTAAAGGTTTGACAGCTTTGATGACTCATTCCTTTCAGGAACACATTCAGTGGAGTTAGCTGACGGGACCAAATGCAGCGGAATAGCACAACGCAGAGGAACAGCGATCGTGCATCTGCTAGACGACACTGGACGACAGCATAGAGCACAGCTACGGGATGCACTGTGCATACCTTCATACCCACATGACATCTTCTCTGTGGCAAGAGCTGCAAATGGAGGAGCGACAATCACCTTCAAGAAAGGAGAAAGCCACATGGTTACCAAGGACAGTAGCAGGTTTGACCTCCACGAGAGTGGACATTTGTATTACTTGCCAACTGTTAAAGAAAATGTTGAAAAATGTAAAGGGAAGCTAGACTCTAGATGTGAGAAAGGGGTTTTCATTGGATATGATAAAAACAGCCCAGCTTATCTGGTGTATTACCCAGAAACAGAGAGGGTGCAAGAGCACAGGTTGGTGAAATTCACAACCAAAAGCGCAAAAGAAAAGGAAACACAAACATCTGAATCACACATAGAATGTGGTCATGTGGAATGTGGTCATGAGGATGCACACTCCAGAGCCGTAGGCAATGATATAAATGTAGAAAATGTATCAAGTCATGGTATTCAGATTTGTGTGCCTGAGACTTTACTTGAAGAGACTGAATGTACACAGCCGAGTAAAGCCACAGAGACTGTAACCAAAAGGTATCCACAGAGAAACAAAAGGAGACCAACTCATCTACGGGATTTTGAGACTGAGGATGCAGAGGACAAAGCACACACATGCATGGACTTTTGCTACAGAGCAGTCTGTGATATCCCTCAAACCTACATTGATGCCATAGTGTCAGCAAAGTCAAGGCAGTGGAAGAATGCCATGGACGAGGAGATGCGATGTCTGGAGGAAAACGAGACCTTCCACCTCACCCAGTTGCCACCAGGTAAAAAGGCAGTAGGGGGAAGATGGGTCTATGCACTCAAAAGTGACATTGATGGATCAGATAAATACAAGGCAAGATTTGTAGCACAAGGCTACAGTCAAAAACCAGGAACAGACTACAAAGAGACATTTTCTCCCACAGCTGATATGACAAGGGTAAGAGTACTCATGCAGAAAGCACATGGAGGGCCTCATTTGACACCAGATGGACGTTAAGACAGCCTATTTGCATGCACCCATTGATGGTGAAATCTATATGGAGCAACCAGAAGGCTATGAAGAAAAGTCAATAACTGGAGAAAACCTAGTTTGTAAGTTGCAAAAGTCTCTCTATGGCAGGGGTCGGCAACCTTTTTGATATGAAGTGCCATTTAAAAAGAAAATTGTTATCAGCGTGCCAAGGATCGAAAATTATCAAGGGGGGGGGGGGGGTTGAGGAGCTTGACGCTCGTCAACTATCAGCAGGAGGGCGGGGAGCCTCGCTGCGGGGAAGCAGTGTGTGGACCTGTCAGCGCAACTTACATGATGCCGAATTTAACAAAAACATTTAAATAATTGGTTTAACGGCATAATAATAAGGACGATCGTCCGTTCTGTGATTCTCCAGAACACACATGTTATGATATTAGGGTCACGCAGAGTGAGATGAGATCGCTGTCCCTTTAAGAGAGAGAGAGAGGGGTGTGGCTTGTGCATGTGTGTGTGTGGATGGTAGAGCGACAGTGAGAGAACCTATGGAGAGAACGTGTGTATGTTTCTGGAAGTGACACGAGGAAGCAGAAAAACAGAGGTCTGTATTTTGTGAAACAGAAGAACAGCTAAATAAATGCAACGAAGAGCTCGCCTCTCTCCAGTCATTGAAGCTAAAGTGGGTTATTGAACCTGAAGCTTGTTGCTTCTGCCCTCTTCGACTAGGCCTACGGTCTGGGAGCCGACAGGAAGGTTCAACACACAGATGGCCAGTCCGCCCCTTTGTAGCATATTATTTCGATGAGAGATGAGCAGATCGCCACTGGGCTTTCAACTAAAGACACAGCCACGCAAAAACTGCGGCATTTGTACAGCTCCTTATGGGAACTGCAATTAGTGAAGTGCTTTCCTCTGTGGTGAAACGATCAGCACCACGGAGGAAAGCAGCAGAAAGTCACCTGGAGTTAAAGAGAGCGGGGCTGCGCTGCGTGCATGGCTTCCTGCTGCGGGTAACGGGGAGACGCGCTCTGGCGGCGGTCTCGTTCAGGATCCGAAAATACAATTTAAATATTTTTGCACACTTATTTCACTTATTCCTAGTGTGCCACTGGTTACGGTGCCGCGTGCCAATGCTGGCACGCGTGCCAGGGGTTGCCGACCCCTGCTCTATGGGGCAGCTTTTAATTGAACTATTCATATCTTAGACTGCACTGTAACTTTTATCCATGTATTTTTTCTTTTAGTGTTTATCCATGTATTTCTTCTTTTAATGTTTATTTTATTAGCTTTCTTTTTAATGACTGATTTTAAATGCCATTTTCTTAATGTCTTTCATTTGTTGTAAAGCACTTTGAATTGCCTTGTGTTGAAAAGTGCTCTATAAATAAACTTGCCTTGCCTTGCCTTGCCTTGCCTTGCCTATGGCCTTAAGCAATCAGGTAGAAACTGGAATGCTATGTTACACACATGTCTGAGTGAGAATGGTTTCATACATCCAGCTGATCAGTGTGTGAATACAAGAGAGAAACATGATGAAAAGGTCATCATGATTGTATGGGTTGATGATCTGATCATAGCAGCAAGCAACACAAATGTACTGGAAGGTGTAAAGATTATGCTTTCTGACAGGTTTAAAATGAAGGACCTGGGAAAGTTGAAACATTTCCTGGGAATTGATTTTTACCAAACAGAAGGTGAAGTTAAAATGTCCCAAAAGAAATATATAGGCAAAATCCTAGAGAGATTTGAAATGCAGGATTGCAAGGCCAGGTGGACCCCATGTGAGCCAAAACTTGAACAAACAGTTGATTCTGAAAAATTGACAGACCCAACTAAATACAGAGAGGCAGTGGGAAGTTTCATTTACTTGTCCACATGTACTAGACCCGATATAGGTTTTGTGATCAGTAAACTATCTCAGCACTTGGCTGAACCAACAGAGGAACATTGGAACACAGTAAGACATGTATTCAGATATCTAAAAGGCACAACAGAACAGGAGTTATGCTTTAAGGGAAATGAAAGAGAGGCACTAGGTCTAAAAGTGTACTGTGATGCTGACTGGGCATCAGATGCAACAGACAGGCGTAGCACATCAGGATATTGTGTCAGTCTAAGTAAAGGAAGCTCTCTGATCTCATGGAAAACAAAGAAACAACCAACAGTGGCATTATCCACCTGTGAGGCAGAATACATGTCTTTAGCATCAGCTATACAAGAATGTATCTATTTAGATCAGCTACTCAAAGGTATAGACACATACCAGTATGCACAAACAAAGGTGTACGAGGACAACCAAGGTACTATAGCCCTCGCCAAAAACCCAGTAAACAGGCAAAGGAGCAAGCACATTGATATTAAGTACCATTTCATTAGGGAAACTGTAAATAACAGAAAGTTAACTTTGGAGTACTGCCCTACTGAGTTAATGATTGCTGATGTCATGACCAAGCCAGCTACAAAGCTACAACTAAAGAGGTTTGCTCAAGACATGTTTGGCACTTAAAAGTGCACAAGTGTATTCACATTGTTAAGGCAAAAGAGAAGCCTTATTATATTGTTGTTTTGTTTTCATGTAACCAATAGAGTTAAGGTTGAGTGGGAGTGTTAAGTATTACTTTGTAATAGCACCCTTACTCCATGTTTAATGGTACGTCCCATTGTGCACCCTTACTCCATGTTTAATGGTATGTCCCATTGTGACGTCATAAGCAAGCGTGGAGCGCTATATCTCTTGTTGTTGATTACACAGCACTGCTATCCTGGTTCATGTCCCTGAATAAATGGATGAGAGAAGAACAATGACTGCGCATACTTTATTAGTTTAACATAGCATATTCATACACACTGTTCATGCTGCTTACAGGCTGCTGTGTGTATCTAGTGTATTCATACCCCTCACTGTTTATTCATCATTCAATTCATTCTATATTTTATTATGTAGATTGTGTACATTACTTTTCACTTTACTGCTTGTTGCACCTAGTTAGAAGCTAAACTGCATTTCGTTGTCTCAGTACCTGTAATATGTGCAATAACAATCAAGTTGAATCTAATCTTGAGCAGGAACACATTTATTTATTTAGTACATATCTGACATTAACGATTAAACACATGTGTGCATTCTTTATAAATGGAAACCAAGTCAAGCCGACTCCGGAGGTGGCGGTATGCACCTTAAAGTTGTTTGCAATCCGCCAAAAAACCGAGAGGAGAAGAAGAAGAAGACGAAGCCGACTCCGAGCTTTCCAACTTCAGGCGAGCTTTTTGAGACCTCCCCCGGCTGCGATCGGCTATTCTCGTCTGCTTTCGAGGCGAGCCGCAACGCGTCTCAAACAAGCCTATTGTGTTTCGCAACATGTCACGCCCCGTCTACACTACAGGCATCGAAAAATGCTTTCAACGCTTCGCCCATTCATTTGAATGGGGTGACATAGAAGATTTTGAATCTTCACTGAACTGCATTGTGGGGAGCATGGCATGGCTTTGCAAGCATCACGAGCATCTATCGGCATCGATGCTTGGCATCAGCCAATCAAATCCCGTTTATGCAATTCCCGCCAGTACAAGCGCTAGCCAATCAAACCTGCGTGCAAGCTGGGAGAGCCAGACCGCGGTTCATTTCCTCATATTCCAAACGAGAAATTACGGTAGCAAATCACCCGGTTCTTTACGACCAGAACTATTTACCGGGATACAAACCGGAGGAACCAGGCATGGAGGGAGGTGGCAGAGACAGTGGGTGAAACTGGTAGGTTTTCGCCTGTTTGGGGAGTTTATATCCAGTTTACTTCGTTTTAACATTGCTATTGCTTTGTATGTCGGGGGCGGGAGATTCATGTGATTGGTTGGTGGTCGCGCTGCTCGCAAAAAATCGCCAAGCTTCAGACACGCCCAGCTTCAAGATTTTGTTATGCCTGTAGTGTAGACGGGCCATTACGGCTCCTACACACGGCGGCGGGCGTTGTCGCCTGCCGGCGGGGGGGGGGCTGAAACTCGACCAACAACCAATCACATGAATCTCCCGCCCCAGACACACAAGCATGCGGTTTGATTGGCTAGAGCTTGCACTGGCATATGATTTGATTGGCTGACGCCTCCGTCGAGGCGGCAAAAGTAGAACATTGCTCTACTTTTGCAGCGAGCACCGCGAGAGAAGCTACGCTTTGCTCCCACAATAAGGGATGGGCGAGTAGTGAGATTTTGTATTCAATCCTGAATGAGACAGGAAGCCAGTGGAGGGAATGAAGGACGGGTGTGATGTGGTTGTATTTTCTCACCCTCATCAGGATCCTAGTGGCACTGTTCTGTACGTATTAGAGCTTCTGAAGGCTCCCGCTAGGAGTCCCGATGAGGAGAGCGTTACAATAGTCAAGCCTTGAGGAAACGAAGGCATGGACCAGTTGTTCAGCATCTGACAGGAGTTTTGCAATGTTCCTGAGATGGTAGTAGGAGGTTTTGAACAGGTGTTTGATGTGGGTGTCAAAGGTCAGATGTCGGTCAAATCTTACACCCAGGTTGGTAACTGATGTGGAGAGGGGTATGTTTTGGCCAGAAAAGGTGATGTGGGTTATGGGGGATGACTGGACCTGGTTTGGTGTGCCAACTAAAATAGCCTCTGTTTTGGAGCTATTTAGCTGCAGGAAGTTTTGTTGCATTACATTACATGTCACTTGTTAGACGCTTTTATCCAAAGCGACTTACATACTCAATACTGTGGGCAATCCCCACAGGAGCAATTTGGGGTGAAGTGTCTTGCCCAGGGACACAACGACATGCTGGCTGCAGTGGGTTTTGAACCTGTGACCCCCTGATCCAAACACCTACGCACAACCCACTACGCCACACGCCTCCCCTGTTGCATCCAATCCTTTATCTCCTCAATGCAGGTGTTAAAGGATATTGATGGGAACGGTGATGATGATGGTGACAGTGAGAATGCATGTGGGATAGGGTCTGTCTTTATATATAGCTGCATGTCATCAGCGTAGCAATGGAATGATATTCCATGCTGGCTGATGACACGGCCAAGGGGCACAGTGTACAGGGTGAACAGAGTGGGCCCGAGGACCGACCCTTGAGGGACACCACAGGTGACAGGGTGTGTCTGGGACCTCGCACCTCCCAAGGAGACGAACTCTGTTCTTCCAGACAGGTAGGACTGGAACAAGCTCAGGGCCGGAGTCAGAGAGTCCGATGGTGAATTGGAGGCGCTGAAGGAGAATGTTATGGCCGACAGTGTCGAATGCTGCAGTCAGATCCAGGAGGATGAGGAGCCATCAGCAGGTCGTTTGTGACCCTGACCAGAGTTGTTTCAGTGCTGTGGGCGGAACGGAAAACGGACTTGAATTTCTCAAAGAGGCCGTTTAGTTGGAGATGGTCCTGAAGCTGGACGGCAACCACATGTCTAACTGTCTACCAGCATGTCATGCACTCACTGGCTGTGGCACAACAAGTAGTTTGTACAGAATAGGAAAGACAACAGCATTCACCAAACTCAAGACCCATCTCAGCGAGCTCAAATATCTGGCCCATTTTGGACTCTCTGACAGCTTGGAAGAGTATTTGCCAGTTGCAAGAGAATTTGCACTTCTGCTATATGGAAAAAAGGAAATTTTGACTGATGTGCACAAACTTGGATGAACTGAGGTTCATAATTGCTACAACAACGGATGCAGCCTCAGGAAAATCTGCCGCCAACAGAGGATGCATTTCAACAACATGTAAAGAGCAATGTTTCAGACAGCGATATGGTGTCACAGCCCGAACCCAAACCCTTATTATGGAGTCCTATTGGCAAGGGATGGATTGTCAGAGATGGGGCTATTCAACCAGTGCTATTTACAAAACCCCAGCACATAGAGAATTGAGAGACATTACTCACTTGTATTGCAAAGATGCAAAGTGTGGAGAGAGTGGAAAGTGCCAGTGCCTCTCTGTTGGCCTTCCCTGTACGGAGTTCTGCACCTGCTGTGCAGAATGTCAAAATGTGTCCCCTAACGTTTCTGAGGAACCTGACATTTAACATTATATTCTAGTATCTATATACTTGACCTCTCACATAATTATTTGATGATGTGTATACTGTACTTTGAATTAATGTTCCAGTTTCAATAAAACCTGTACTATTTACACCTATGTTTTAGAGGCTTGCAATTTAGAACTGATACACTTTATTGTATTGGGTTACTCTTACTCTGACTATTTGGTGATGTAGTTCAGCCACCTGGTATTTCCCTCTCCAAATATAATGACCATCAGAGTGAGCATTCTTAACTTATAGGCTATTATGCCACTTATCCCCTATTCGGAGTTTGACTGTCTCAGAGAAGAGGTAGGCCGATGTCTAATGAAATCTCATTTGCAAAAGAACTGTACCAGATATTTCCATACAACTAGTGGTTAGTGTTCAATAGCACCCTAGACAATTCAGTAATGGTATATTTTTTAGGGATTTCTGTTTTTCTGATAAATGAGAGAAAAGTGATGGAGTCCTATGTTCCTATCAAAAAAAGTACAATTTCCGTCTAAACTAAAGTCAAGTTTACAGGACTATAATTCAGTATTTCTTTAGTTAAATAATTGTCTGACTATTTGGTGATGTAGGACAGCCACCTGGTTCATACCTCAGCAAATCTGAAGAGGAAAATAGTTGTCATTCTCAAATGATGGGCTTTCTTGTCACCTTTCCCATATTCGGCCTGGTCTAATTTGGCTCTTTTTCAGGAATTGGGGTAGTTCTAAAGAACAACCAAAATAAAATTTGACAACAATCAATTTCATTAATGGGAGACCCTAAAGATAAGAAAAATCATTGTTGTCATTTGTTCTACCTCGGGTAGGGGTATCTCAAAATCTGAGGGCCCTTCCTGCTAGACTATAAAGTGAGGGTGCCATGTTTGTACTGTAAAGGGAAAGGATTGTGATTAGTTTTTTTATTTGTTTTTGACAGCATTAACCTTCCTTTCATATAACGAGGATGGTGGGTCATTTTTCCATGCAAAAAAGCTGATTTCCCTTTCTATCCTCTTTTATTAAGCATTTTACAGAATGGTAGATAAATCAAGCAATTTGAACAGAATCTTTCTGGTACCTGGGAAACTAGAACAGGAGTTTTTAAAGTAATTTGACACTTTCACAACAGCAACACAAGACTTTAGGTTATGGCAGTAGACACAATTCATCGTTTAGTCAGAGATGCAAAACAGTGAAGGTTTACAAAAATACAGTAGGTTATTAAATTAAAACCAGAAGACCATACGTAACAAAAAGATTCCTTTAATAATAATAACATACACACAACTTCAGTCTTAACATTAGTGGAGTTGCAACGCTTAGTAAATATACAGAGAAATATTCTGATAATCGATTAATTGCTTAGGTAATTTACAAAAATGGCAAAAATGCTTTTTCCAGCCTTTCAAATGTTGTCCGTTATTCTGTTATATCAAATTAAACTGAATACTTTTGGGTTATTGACTGACAAAACATGACATCTTGAGAAACTGGAATGGACATTTTTCACAATTTTCTTACAATTTATAATCCAGAAGTGGCAGATTAATCGATTATTAAAATAATTTGAATTTTGAGTTGCAACCCTTAACATAAGACAGCATTCTTGCCTTCCCCCCCAAACACTAGTTAGATTGTTTTTTTCAATAATTCAGAGGCATTAAGAGGAGCAGCGGACGGCAGTAGCTCCATGCGTTTCCTTTTGTCCTTCGCACGATTGATAATCATCTTGAATAAGTGACAGTACAACTCCATGGCAATAGGCGTGTCATCATTGCCGGGCACGGGGTACGTCAACAGGCTGGGGTTGCAGTTTGAGTCAACCACTCCAATTGTAGGAATGTTCATCTTTGCTGCATCTCTGATTGCCACGTGCTGCTGAAACACATTGTTGAGAGTGGAGAGGAAGACGATGAGGTCTGGCAGGCGGACCCCAGGGCCGTACTGGATCGGTGCGTTGGTGAGGAGGCCGCCCTGCCAGTAACGGGTGTGAGCGTACTCCCCACATCCCTTAGCAGTGCTCTCCACCAGCTGGCTGAACTGACGCTGGCGACTGACAAACAGTATGACGCCCCCCCGATACGCTACATGTGCGGTGAAGTTCAGGGCCAGCTGAAGGTGCTCCACGGTCTGGTCCAGATCAATAATATCTTGTTCCAATCGGCAGCCATACAGGTATGGTTCCATGAGCCTGTGAACAAAAATAATTACAGTTAGGCTATGTATGATATTGCATACTATTCATTGCCACAGTTTCTGAGTATGATATGTGGGCTTAATGGACGAGATATTTATTTCCCTAGGATGTAGAATGCTTCCTCCTCTTGCCTCAGATTGGGGATTGTGAAATGGTGTTTATTCTGCTTTCCTGAAATAATCTTCAAAGCCATTGCTTTTCTCAAAGTATAGTAAAAAGTGGGCTAGTGCCACAGTTTAAATGTTTGTTAGAGGTGTATGCAGGGTTCCTGCAGGTTTCACCAACTCAAATTTAAGACTTTTTAAGACCACTTTGAAGAGCATTTAAGACCTATTTCACAGCAAGAAAGTATGAAGGAAAATTGCTATGAAAGAAGAAATACGTATACCCATAATTACCTACAAAGTAAATGTATTCATGTTCAACATAAGAACGATGACTGAATATAACACAGGGATGCAAACTCATCAGGTATGGAAAAGGTGACAAGGATCCGAGCCCCACGGAATATCGGCTTTAACATGAAGAATAACAGGATGTTAGCAGTCAGAACAACTAAAGCAGCAGTGTTAATAACAGAAACGCCAAAGAGTCACATCTAATAGAAATATATAAAAGCATTTATTTTAATTGTGGAGCAGTCAGTTTATAATTTTGGCAGCACTGTTGAGCATTTTGAAAATCTATTGTCATGCCTCTGTGCAAGGCTTAGTCTTTCTATCTTTATAGCCAGTGGTGTAAAGTAATTAAGTTCATAAACTCAAGTACTAAACTTGGGTACAATTTTGAGATACTTGTACTTAATTTAGGTATTTTAATGTTTTGCTACTTTGTTCTTCTTCTCCACTACAGTTCAGAGGTACATGGTGTACTTTTACTCCACTACATGTATTTAATACCTTTAGTTACTTTACAGATGTGGATGAATGATGTGAAATATAATCAAGTGTTGAATCAGACTTTAGTTGCACCTGGAGTAAATCCACCAGCTACCCTGCAGTCTACAAAGTCATTCAAACTAGCTGCACCTTCACCAGCTTTGAGAACACTTTCATGATCAATCATTATAAAACATATCATATATATTATTCTGAAATGGACCAATCTGCACAATGACTACTTTACTGTCGCTACTTTCACTATATTTTGATGAGAATACTTTTCTACTTTTACTTGAGAAACATTTTGAATGCAGGACTTTTACTGTAACAGAGTACACTCTGGTACTTCTAGTACAAGACCTGAGTACTTCTACTTTTACTCAAGTACAAGATCTGAGTACTTCTACTTTTACTCACGTACAAGATCTGAGTACTTCTACTTTTACTCACGTACAAGATCTGAGTACTTCTACTTTTACTCACGTACAAGATCTGAGTACTTCTACTTTTACTCACGTACAAGATCTGAGTACTTCTACTTTTACTCAAGTACAAGATCTGAGTACTTCTACTTTTACTCACGTACAAGATCTGAGTACTTCTACTTTTACTCACGTACAAGATCTGAGTACTTCTACTTTTAATCAAGTACAAGGTCTGAGTACTTCTACTTTTACTCTAGTACAAGATCTGAGTACTTCTACTTTTACTCAAGTACAAGATCTATACTTATACCACCTCTGTTTATAGCCTATGAAAAAAACTATTAGAAAACGAAGGCTAAATCTAACGTTAGCAGATAGTGACAATGTATGCTAGTTAGCTAGCTCAACGATAATATTGCGACAGAAAAACTTTTCAGTTCACATCACGCTCTGCCGCTCCGACAGGGAGCTCTGCTCTGAACACCTGAACGGCCCGTTTTAACAGCTGTTCACCAGCGGTCAGTCTGTGCCACAGTGACTCCGGACCACACAGTTAATATTAACGAACGCACCCGTAGGTAATTGAGGTGGTTCGGGCACCTAGTTAGGATGCCACCTGGGCGCCTCCCTAGGGAGGTGTTCCAGGCACGTCCAGCTGGGAAGAGACCGAGGGGTAGACCTAGGACCAGGTGGAGGGATTATATCTCTTCGCTGGCCTGGGAGCGCCTTGGGATCCCCCAGTCAGAGCTGGTTGATGTCGGCAGGGAAAAGGAAGTTTGGGGCTCTCTGCTGGAACTGCTACCCCCGTGACCCGACCACGGATAAGCAGGAGAAGATGGATGGATGGATGGACCCGTAGGTAATGTAGCTGCTCAAGCTAGACCATCATCGCGGAGCAGCAGAGCCTTATTATACATCCATGAGCAGAGCCGACAGGCAGGAAGACTCGAGCACATAGCTTGCGCTTCATTATAATATATAAAAAAAGAACACCATGTATGATGGCACATAACAGCTCGCGGTCGCAGATTACTCCGTGTCCCAGACCCCCCCATACCCCAAAAATATTTTTATTGCAGATCTACATGAATCACACAAACGACCTATTTTGGATTCAAAACGGCGATTATCGCCGAAAGGTGACAAGTTTGCATCCCTGATAACAGTACACAAAACTGTGTTAGCGTGTTAAACAAAAAGTGTGTGTGTGTCTCTCTCTGTGTGTGTGTGTATCTAAGGATAGAGGGTGTCGTTTTTTCTCATACTGATATTCTGAACAATCTGTGCTGTTGTATTTGCTGTAAAGTGTCTCTACTGTAGGCTATTTTTATTTTATGTACAGCACTTTGGCTCCACCAAAGATCGTTTATAAATGTGCTATATAAATAAAACTTGATTTGATTAGATATTAGATTTGTGTGTGTGTGTGTGTGTGTGTGTGTGTGTGAGCGACAAGAGCTATAGTCAGAGCTCTGCTGTCTTCATGCTGTTGTAGGATTGGTGTTTAGCTACGGTATTTAGCGTCCACAGCACCTCTGCTTTTAGGGTTGACGTAGACCCAAACGTCACCCGAAGGCCCCCCGATGTTGTTGCGGGAGCTGCTGTAATAGCCAACGCTGCATTAGCTAACCAAATGCTAATTGTTTGCAAAAGGTGCAGCGGCCTTCAAACACGTTCCCTCCACTGGTTTCAACCAAGCACTAAATTTGATGTTTTCCAACCAAATACGGTTGAACTTACACTTCCCCATTATTTATTTGTAAGTAGATTCGAAGATACCAAGGTTTCTGACTGCCGCTAGCTGAAGCTTGGTTGGTTGCTAGGTTACTAACTGGGTGTTCTCCGATCTGGGGAAACAAAGTTAGTGATTACTGGTTCCATGTTGATTTATTTAAAAACAAATCGTTGGGGGGAACTGAAAGGCTATTACCGTACTGGTTACTTTGCAGCCTGGACATTTCCCACAAAACACATTTAGACGCGATCGCTACACAGAAGTACCTTTCAAATTCGATCATTTTTAAGACCTTCTAAATCATATTTAAGACCTTTCTTATTTTTTGGATCATATTTAAGACCTTTTTAAGGCCTTAAATTCTGATTATCAAATGTAAGACTTTTTAAGACCCCGCGGGAACCCTGTGTATGTATGTATCATGGTTTCCGTTAGCCGGTAATTACCGGTTTTTAGCTGGTAAAATGTAATAAAACTGGTAAATTCAAAACCTGCCAGTCAAAATGTCTGATGCTCCGATCGATTGGCCACCGATCATTATCGGCCGATATTCACTCTTAATAGTTTGATCTGTGCTCTCTATAAAAGCCGATCAGTAGAGCTGGATCTGATCGATATGGATATAAGCGGCGGTACTACACTTCCGTTGTCCCGGAAACACTTTTTCCCATTGACTTACATTGGGAAAGTTTGGAGGATTTAGCAGCCTGGTATATTACACAGTTTTGGCGGCATATATATATATATATATATATATATATATGGTTGGTAGTTAACAAAAAGGGGTGTTTGTGTCTGTGTTGTAGTGTGTGATATTGGTATTTATGGAAACATTTTACACCTTTCCTTCAAGTATTATACGTTTTTGTTACTTGTGGGGTACTTAACATGAATAATCATAGTTACTAGCCTTTTACTCCATCACATTTCAAAGAGAAATAGGCTAATGTTATTTTAACTCCACCACAGTAGTAATCCATCATCAGCTTTACTTTTTAGATAAGATTTAACTCACAATTGATCATAACAGGCTTCAAAATACATACATTTTTATATATTACCAAGTGGTTTCATGTACAACCCACACAAGTATCATGCTAAATTAAGCTCTGTTGCTTGGATATCACTAGATCCTGTTATCAGCGTAATATAAAAGTACGTAACGATTGATGTGTAACTTAGCATAATTACTAGCTAGCCGCTAGCTGACGCCTCGTTAATATCAAATCCATCATAACAAATCCAGTACCATGCTGTCATGAACGCGCGGTGCTGTTACGTGTACGCAAATTGACGTGCTTAATGTGAACGAGCCTTTTTGGGGGCGTGGTTAAAGTTGCGCATGCTCTATGAGCGCACATACGGGTACTTCTCAGGCATGACGGGTAATCTGTGACGTTTCGCTCTCTCAAAAGTTGGCCCATTTTATCTTCATGCGCCATTGAGCAACTCTCATAGGAATGAATGAGGCCCCGCCTCCCACGCTGTATCCAGTTCTTATTATACATCCATGAGTATAACCGGGAGAGAGATCAGATCAGCTGCTGCATAGTCACCTGAAGCCCCGCCCACTACTATTTAGTGTGCTGCCGGGCTGTCAGGAGAGAGAGAGGAAAAGAGAGGATCCGTTTCTCCCGTGTTATTATTCAAAGTTAATTTAAACTTTTGAATAATGTACTTCATCTACTACAAGTAGTTTCTTTGAATGAAATAATGATGTTGTTTGTGGAATCATTTATTAAAAAATGAATCCGAATTTTTCGATCTGTTACGATTATAAAGTGAAGCAATATAAAAATGATTCCCATTAACTGAGTTTTAAACATCAGCATATCCGGTCATATTTACCTGCTAACGGAAACTCTGCCACACAATTGTTATTATTATTATTGAAACATGACCGGTACATTTCAAATTTGTCCGGTAAAATAAATTCTGTCCGGACATTTGACCGGCGAGAAAAAATCCTAGCGGAAACCCTGGTATGTATGTATGTATGTATGTATGTATATATGTATACAGGGCTGTCTCAGAAAATTAGAATATTGTGATAAAGTTCTTTATTTTATGTAATGCAATTAAAAAAACAAAAATGTCATACATTCTGGATTCATTACAGATCAACTGAAATATTGCAAGCCTTTTATTATTTTAATATTGCTGATTATGGCATACAGCTTAAGAAAACTCAAAAATCCTATCTCAAAAAATTAGAATAGTTCCTCAGACCAAGTAAAAAAAAAAGATTTATAACAGCAAAACACAATCAAACATTTGAAAATGTCCATTAATGCACTCAGTACTTGGTTGGGAATCCTTTTGCACGGATTACTGCATCAATGCGGCGTGGCATGGAGGCAATCAGCCTGTGGCATTGCTGAGGTGTTATGGATGCCCAGGATGCTTCAATAGCGGCCTTTAGCTCATTAGCATTGTTGGGTCTGGTGTCTTTCAGCTTCTTCTTCACAATACCCCACATATTCTCTATGGGGTTCAGGTCAGGGGAATTTGCAGGCCAATCGAGGACAGTAATGCCATGGTCAGTACACCAGTTACTGGTGGTTTTGGCACTGTGGGCAGGTGCCAGATCATGCTGGAAAATGAATTCCTCATCTCCATAGAGCTTTTCAGCAGACGGAAGCATGTAGTGCTCTAAAATCTCTTGGTACACAGCTGCATTTACTCTGGGCTTGATGAAACACAGTGGACCAACACCAGCAGCTGACATGGCTCCCCAAACCATCGCTGACTGTGGGAACTTCACACTGGATTTCAAGCAACTTGGATTTTGCTCCTCTCCAGCCTTTCTCCAGACTCTGGCGCCTTGACTTCCAAATGAAATACAAAACTTGCTTTCGTCTGAAAAGAGGACTTTGGACCACTGTGCAACTGTCCAGTGCTTCTTTTCCTTAGCCCAAGTCAGACGCCTCTTCCGTTGTCTTGAGTTCAGAAGTGGCTTGACCATGGGAATACGGCTATTGTAGCCCATTTCCCGGACACGTCTGTGAACAGTGACTTTTGATACCTGGACTCCAGCTTCAGTCCACTGTCTTTGAAGCTCCCCCAAATTCTGGAAGCGACTTTTCTTCACAATGCTGTTAAGGCTGCGGTCATCTCTCTTGGTTGTGCAGCGTTTCCTGCCACATTTCCCCCTTCCAACAGACTTTTTGTGGATGTGCTTTGAAACTGCACTCTGTGAACAGCTTGCTCTTTGAGAAATTTCTTTTTGTGTCTTACCCTCCTGATGGAGGGTGTCAATGACGGTCCTCTGGACAGCAGTCAGATCAGCAGTCTTCCCCATACTTGTGATTTAGTTTACTGAACCAAGCTGAGTGTTTTTCAAGGCTCAGGAAACCCTTGCAGGTGTTTCGAGTTAATTAGACGATTCAAGTGATTCGTTGAACACCCTACTAGTATACTTTTTCATGATATTCTAATATTTAGAGATAGGATATTTGAGTTTTCTTAAGCTGTATGCCATAATCAGCAATATTACATCACCCCCCCCCACCCCCCTTAACCTGTCTGCCTCTTTTCCCCTACTCCCCCCCCTACCCAAATTGTAAAGCGACCTTGGGTTTCCTGAAAGGCGCTATAAAAATATTATTTATTATTTATTATTATTAAAATAATAAAAGGCTTGCAATATTTCAGTTGATTTGTAATGAATCCAGAATGTATGACATTTTTTTTTTTTTTTTTTTAAAATTGCATTACAGAAAATAAAGAACTTTATCACAATATTCTAATTTTCTGAGACAGTCCTGTATATATATGTATATATATATATATATATATATATATATACATACATACATACATACACACACATATACATACAGGGCAGTCCAGAATTTGTACAGTTACCATGCTCTAGATTTACTCCACTGGGTTGAAACTGGTAATTGATTTCATTTGAATCAATATTTCCGAAAATCAAAACAGAAACAAGGTCAATCCAAAGTACAGACAACACTGGTCAATTTCCTTTAGTTGATCAGAAGCTATTTGTTAATTTATTGATTGTTCTTTTTCAGTTGTACAACCAATCGGCAACTAACTAACAAACTGATTAATAGCTGCGTTTTAAAACATTGGCATTGTTGAAGGGAACCTGTGAACAAAGAATTGCATCGCCAATTATAGTTTCACTGGAATCGTAGAGACCTTTCAAATTAATTTAAGGACGACACATTCGGTGCTTAGTGTAGAAAATGTGATATTTCAGTTGTTTGCTTGTTTCTGACATTTAAGAGCCCAAAACGAATCATAAATGTATTTGAAGACAGCCAGCAGATTACTTGATAAGGAACAAAAAGTTGCAGGCCAATCTTTTACACTCAAATGATTGAATAAATAGAGTTGCTTTAACATTATGTATCTCTCTGCACTTATACGGTATGCGGTTATGGTACATGGATGACCCTAACCAAACAATTCCCACCCCAATGTCACTGCAGATCCAACGCAATAAAATACATAAAGAGCTGATGAGCTTTACTAATACCAACCTGTGTCTGCAGCCCTTCTTATGTCCAAGATGCACCCTGGCCTCGAACAGGGATTTGACCGAGAAGAGCTCCGACACACGAAAGAAGTCAGGCTTCTCGAGAGGCAGGGTCATTATCCTTTCTGTATGTAGGAGAAATGACATTGCTTAAAGTCTAACATAAAACAAATCCAACTTGCACACACCTGACCTGATGGTTTAGCATTTGTTCGATTACCTGAAGCATCCTCAACTTGTAGTTGAGGTGATTTGACAGCTGCCTCGGTGCCGTAGAAATGTCCAGAAGCGGGGTATCCGATTGTAACAGCTCTGGACTGTCGTAGCGCCCAAAGCCCTTGAGATAAAACACAAATATCAGTCAAAGAAACCGATATAAGTTAACTTGTGACAAGCGAGTAGTGCTAGCTACGGAGCTTGCTAACGTAACGGACGTTAGCTGTGATGCTAATGTTTCCGTTAGCATTACGAGCAGAACAATGCTACAGCATGTTTATTGTTTGTGATACTCCCACATTATTCAGTTTATAACATTACTTTGTCGGATAGTAAACTATGCTTCCATACCTTTCGTAAGTGCCCGGGCAGCCATGCTTGCTTGAGTACCACGGAAGGTCAGCAAACTGCGACTGCGTGTTTGTAGTTCAGGGATTGCCGTAAAGTCCGTCTGTCGTGAACGCTCTATGCATTAAACTACATCACCCATGACGGAAAATAATTGTCTTTACGTTTAAACTTTATTGAAAAAGAAATACCAACAACTGACAACAACGGCATCGTGTTATTTGGCTTTAAAAGATATACACAATATAAACCAAGGTTACTTTGAAGAAATAACTAATTGAACACGTCGGGCAATAAAGATGACATATCAAAACAAACAATAACAGCTGTAGTATGTTTCATGTCATCTATTTGGTGCAGGAAAATAATAATAATAAGGTAATGTCAATAGGCTACCTTAAAACTAATTATTTTATAAGCAATGTAAAACTGAAGATGTACTGCCAAAACTCAAGAAAAAGGACATCATGGCTAAATAAACAACACATTAACTTCCAAATCTCATTACATATTTTGGAAAATCCTTATTAACATTTGATTAGGAAAAGGATGTTTCTTTTGAAATCCAACTTAAAACAATGCCACCTGCCTTCAACATCAAGTCTAACACCACATTTTCTAACGCTTAATGAAGTGTAAAACAATTATTCAGCAACCCACATATTGCGATATGCATGCCTCAAATGCAAAGGTATGTTTTATTTTGTTACGCTGTGGTGGCTGGATGCTTCACTGTTCCTGAAAAAGATGAAAATCGTCCAAAAATGAATGGGTTTTTATTTGAATGTGATTAGTCACTGTGGAAAAAAACATATAGCTCTAACCACCCACACATACCTGTCGACAGGAATGAACTGAAGCTTTCTCTTGACACATTCCACTGCCTTTCTGTACACAGGAGCACGGCTGTAAGAAGGAACCCCCTGCAACATATTGCAATAATTCTTACTCTGGATATTGACTACTTTGAAGTTGAACTCACATCTAATGAAAATAATAACACAAAAACACTCAAAGATTGCTGATGGATCTGAGCTTTTATGTTGCTAAATATCTGGTTTCAGGTCAAAAGATACAGCGTGTAGAAAGTAGAAACCTACTAACACTGGGGTTTCTATGTAATTGTACCTTCTTGCATGTGCGTGGAAGGAACCCCGTGTCGAACATCCTGACTCTATCCTCCGTGGTTAGAGCTATGCAAGGTCTGAAGGTGATGCCAGGGTCAATAGCACTGGACAAAGACCTGGGCAAAGAGCAGGATACACATCAGACAAATTCCTAGTAATGACTTAATGCTCTATTAATCACAAACTCCATCTTCAAGCAAGTTAACATAGTGTGTCAATTCAAATTGTAGGGGTTCAATGAACCACGATGAGCGTTACAGTGATGCATTTAGAGTTATTATACATTATTAATGAGGACCCAATGTAGCTCGGATTCCAATCTTTATTACACAGATGCACTTAAAAGACACAGCAACATTTTGTTTTCTGAAAGAGTAAAAGAGTAAAAGAAAAAAAGAAACAGATCTTACAAAATATTTACAAAACCTGGCAATGCACAGCATGTTCAGTAACTTCTTTTGTTTGATAAACAAAAATAAATAACCTTTTTCATATAGGAAATTCAAGAAAACGTCAACATGACAAAGAAATGAACACACTAAATATCAATATAATCAACCAGAGAGAAATAACCACGTGGCTTCTGCAAAAACACTTGAGTCATAGAGGTCATAAATCCAGGACTGTCATTGTGGCTTTTATAAGAGCAATACGTTTTAATCTGAGTTTAAACCATAAAAGGGCACTGTGAAAAACAAATGTTGAGAAGATGTGGTTTAATGTTTCTACAGTAGTTAAGAGAGGAAACATGATTGTTCCACTCCAAATGTTATTATAGATTTTGTCTACAAAAGGTGCCTGTCAAGGGGTCAAGGGTATAATCTGTTTTTAAAGTGTACCCTGGCTATTTCCCTTATGTGCAAAAATTAGAAAGGCTATTCTCAATCTATGGGTGAGAGGTCATTGGGTCTGCATTCTGCAAGTGGCCTCCTAGTTTCCATTAGCCATTTATTTATCAACTGATTCATCTTTACCCATCAGAACTTCTCAGAGACCCATGTGATGTTCAAAACCTAAAGTAATGCAATTTACTCTCTGACAAAGAGATGTGTTTTGCATGCAAATCTCTTTTATGCTAAACCAATCAAGTAATGAAACCAAACTGTGCCGTTTTTTGATTTACCGTACTCCAAAACGTGAATTAATTGAACACTGTAATTTAGTTTTTTCTTATGGCTTTTATTGAGATACCCCTGATGAAGGCAATGATGGAAAACATATTACAATAACATCAACAATACTTTTGAACTTTTGCACATTAAATGACTTAAAGTAAGCCCATAAGTTATATTGGGTAAGATTTTGTGATGACAGCATGTATTTTCTGATTACCATTGCTATTTGAGTTTTCTCGGTGGTCAATTTAAAAAGATACATCCACATTTGGTCCTAACCCTAAATCTTTATTTATTCTTTTTAAGTAAAACGTGAAAGATATTTAGCATGATGCTGTTTTTTTCTCCAAGAAAGCCTTTTGATAATCGTACTACTTATTCAGTCTGCCTTCAGTTTGAACATTTAACGGTATTGCTTTCCAAAGGTTTGCTGATATGAAATAACAAAACAAGTTGCCATGGTGGTGCTACTGCGTTACAAGGCCATATAAATGTACAAACACACATAAAAAAAAGCCTGTTTCATCTTATCATATTAACAAACATTCCCTTCCGTCCCATACATGAATGAGCTTGACCATAAACCTACACTATATTTATAAGCAGGTCACAATTGAGAAACTCATTTTAAATAGAATGCATGATGCTATGGGACATAGAGGCCAAAGGAAATACTTACGAATTGGAATAGCCCTGCTTCTGCCCTGGATTTCTGGTGTTGCCCGACTCACAATCTGCCTCGTCTATAAAGTCTTCCTCTCTCCTCTCTAGATGTTCTTCTTTATCGTCTATCTCCATACTCTCACTTTCTCTCTTCATCTCACGTAGCAAGTCCACTTTCTCATTTCCCTCGCTTCTTTCCCTGCTTCGAACCTGGACATGGTTGGTCCTATTAGACTCCAGTTCAACAAACACACTCTTGTCTTTAGATATGTGCACCATACTCTCTGTCTCTCCTTCTATAGGGAACTGAGACCTCTGTGTAAAGGACACTCTTGGATGCTGCCTGGCAGTTGACAAAAGACTCAAACCAGGAGATCTGAACATGGCATTTACATTTGTCTCTGTGGAGCAGGGCAAAGGAGCTCTGCTGGTCCTTGCAGAGGACCAAACAGTGCCTGGAGTTTGTGATTTGGGCCCCTCGCTTTGATAAGCGGGAGATGCTGATGAAGTCTCGCTGATTTTAGAAGATGTGATATGGAATGGAGTTCGACTAGGCATCCTAGAGTCAGTAATGGGAAGTCCGAAGCTCTGGCGCCACTTGTTTGCCTCAGAGCGAGAATGAGCAATGTTAGGACTCAACACAGGCCTAACCTTCGCAATCTGTGGGGTGACATTGTGGAAGATACCTTTTCCAAAGGTAGGCCTCATTTGCTCAGTTCTAGCCGCCCCCGCCCCGTCTGCTGGCTCCAAAGCAGTCGGGCCGCAGGAGTGACGCGATTGTGCGCCGATAGCAGATATGTCTGGCATTAAACCCTTTGGTGTGGGAAGAGGCTGACTCCAGAAAGGAGATTGTCCTGGACTTGGAATTTCAGCCTGCTGATTTTCCTGTTTAATGTCTCTCTCTTGAAGTGGGGCACAAACCGCCGTAGTACCGTTTCTTGATACATCTTCATCTTTACTTTTCTCCGTGGTTGATACTTTCGCCTTTTCAGCCAGAAACCTTCTGATCTCTAGCTCGATGCTATCGTCACTGTCCACTGAACTGCTGTCCTCCTTTGTCTCAACAGCAGTCTGTGTATTGTACGGCAACAGAGTGGCTTGAACACCAGCTGTCAATTCACCTTGTTTGTGTTGTGAAATTCTGTTTTTACTTAATCCAGACCTATCTTTCACCTCAACTTTTCTCTGTTCTACTTTTTTCAGAACCTTTATGGAAATAGGATCCATTTTTAACTTTTTGGTCTCTAAAGTATTTCCCAGCAATGGTTCTCCATCCGTTAGGCTCAGCCTTGATTTCCGCTTAAGATCTCGCTTTTTCTTTGTCTTCTTCTTTGTCTTGAGCAGGTCTTTTATAGCCGTGTCTAGGTCTTCATCACTGTCAAGCGAGCTGCTTTTGTCTCCACTCTGCTCCTTCTTGATTAGTCTAGATATTTGGTGTGTTTGACCACCCTGGGAAAATAATAATGAGCTGGATTCTATTCCACGCTCAGGTGAAGCTTTAGTGGCTGTTTCTTCAACATTGTCATCTGTCCTTGGAGGGTTAGAAATGCTCAGGTTTGCATCTTTTTGTTTTCTTCTCTGAGTCAAAGACAATTTTAGGGGTTTCCTTTGAGTTGCAACTGGTTCTTCTTTCGCTGTCTCTGGCTCATTTATACTTTGAGGCTCTTGAGTCTTAGCAGTGGGCGGTTGTTTGAGCATTTGGGCCTTCTGCTCAAGAAAATTCTTGATTTCTTGCTCTATCCCATCTTCACTATCAATGGAGCTGCCATCACTTTCTTCATCCGGGCAGTTGCCAGGAGGGGATGATTGCACAGAAGATTCGGTGGGGGTGCAACTACTATGGCCAACACTATGATGGAAGACTTCAGGCATGACAGTTTTTGAAATGTCCAGTATTGCCTCAGCACACATGAGCTCTGCAGTAGTATTAATTTTCGAAGGGGACGTAGTAAGTTGCTCCTTAAAACCTTCAACTTGAAACAAAAGCAATTCATTTCCTTTACCCGTCGAGCTCCCGGAGAGTGTATTCTTGGGTATGAAAATGGATGAAGAAGGAGTTTGAACAGATTTGACTTCTTTCTCTGCTACGGTCTTCTTCTTTCTCAGTCTTTTTTTCTTCATTTTTTCAGTGCTCGTACTTCCAACAGCATGCAGTAAAGACTTAGTAAAGTGTTTTGGCTTGTGCAATAATGGATTAAGGACACTCCTATCTTTGAGTTGCTCAAGCTGGAAGGAGCGAATAGCTTCTTCAATCCCATCATCGCTAGTTGAGTCAGACTCTTCTTTTAATGCATGTGGAATGAAGGGTTCTGGTTTGTCCTGTTGCTCCTTTTTCTCCAACTGGTATCTTTGAATGGCTTCCTCGATGCCATCATCACTACTGGAGTCATTGGAGTCTTCCTCCACTTCCGGGAGTTTTGCTTTGTTGAAGAGGTTGATTGTTTTCGAGGGGATCTTCATTGGCTCTGGGGGCATGACTACACTTTTGGTTGTTGAACTTTTATTGAAATCAAATGTATTAGCTGTGTTTTCATTTAGGGAGATTTTGTTTTTGATATACTTTTTTATAGGTATAACAGCTGGTGATGTGGGCTCAGTTTTGACACTTTTTGGGAACTGGCTGCTGGCAATCAAAAATGTATTGGTGTCAGAGTTCTGTTTGGAAACCTCAGGAAAAGGAGGGCTTTTCCTGGGAATGTTGGATGATTCGAGAAAGGTGAAGCATGGTTCCGCCTTGCGTTTGTGATCATCCTTTTCCTTCAAATATTCCAGTATTGCCTCTTCAATTCCTCTGTCCACAGAACTATCGCTGTCAGAGTCACTGCTCTCGTGGTTGATTGGGGAGGAAACATCTGCCTGTTGGTTCTCAGTGGGACTTTTAATTTTGGACTCGGCCCCCACATAAGAACCCATCGTAACCTTGCACACTTGGGGATGAACTTTCTGTCCTGGTGGTACGTTTCCCTCTATCTCGTCGCCCATCTCGAGTGAGGTCTGGGTGCTCCTAAGGCTCTCTATGATCATCTGGACCTTATCTGAGATAGGTGTGCCTCTGGTGGACAACTCTGGGTCAGAGTCATTGAAGCAGACTGGAAGGCTATAGCCTCCAGGTGGGCCACATGTTCTCCATTCTGTTTGCCTCGCTGCGACAGGAGGGACATTCATCAAGTACATTCTAGTGGAGGGGGGGTGAGGTCCTCGACCATTGGAGTGCAGCTGCCTCCAATCAATCACATCGTTCAATCTGAGGAGAGAACAGAAATAGAGAAACAATGACAAGCCCGTCAGACTACATTCAGTATTTCCAAAAATGTCTTAAAGACAACATAAGATGAAATGTATTAAACAATTGTCGTCATTCTGGAGAAATATGAAGGAAAATTAGAATGAATTAAAAATAAATCCAATAATAACTTTCAGTAGATTTTTGATACCCAATGTTTATTATTTAAAAGGTCTGCATACAAAGGCAACATTGGGCTTCCCTTATGGCTTTAAGCATGTATAGTAAAGAGAAATAAACACATTTGTATGTATTGCTTGGCAGGTATAATGGGAAACACTGTGGATCACTCATGCTTACAATGTTGTATACACCTTACACCAGTGCATGACATTAAGGATTTTAGCTTAGATGGCCCACAGGGCCATCTAAGCTAATTTACAGATGGCCCTGAGCCCAATAGAGATTGCCCTGATTTGGGGGGCCTCCCCCTAGAACATTTACATTTGTGCAGGTCTTAGATGCTGTCTGGTGCATTCTCTAGACTGAATTATAAGATGAACCACCACAATATTGTATTGTACAATTTAAATTGTATTCTTCATTTCACTTGTTTGTTTGTTCTTGTTTGTGTTTGCTCGCTTGCATGGCCTGCATAGCTATAAGAAATACTTAAGTTGTTGGTCAAGACCCTTTCCATCTGATGAAGGCGAATGCCTTCCCAGATGTAAAAAAGTAGAAAACATTACATTCAGTTATAACTGCCAAAACAATCATTATTTACACTATTATGGCCCCTGCTAAAAATGTTTGTAATGTTATCTACTGTAAGTTGGTCGAACGAATGCTTCCTCATCCGGAAGCTGACCGAGCAGACCCGAGCAGCAGTCGAGAGGAGCCGAGCGCATCCGCGAAGCACACAAAATGTCAGAGTTCCCGTTAGCCGGCAAATCTAAATCTCTTCAGTCAAAATGTCCGGTCAAAATAATTTCCCTTTAGAGCAATACCGCTTCAGTTACGCCACTTATGTGACAGACAAGAAGAATATGTGACGGACATGAATAGTCAATTCTAATGTCTAACACTTAATATGGAGAAAGAGATGTCCTGTGTGGGTTGATTGTGAGTTGATCTGTTGGTAATACCTCAGGGTTCCGGTGGGCATGTAAACAAATGCATAATGCTGCGCTATACTTTGTGGCCTCACCCAGTTGCATAGCGACGCTTATTGTTTAGATGTCTTTTCATAAGCAGGTAGTCCTATCATTAGCTAGAACTGGATCTGATTGATATGGACATAAACGCGAGTGAAGTCTAATCTGACGGGAGAGAGAGATCAGCTGCTGCAGACGAGTCGACACGCAGCTCTGCATGATCACATGCAGCGGTGAGCGGACAAATCACCCACTTCAGGTTAGAATATCACACGTAGCTATTTTAATTTCCTCTCAAACTACCTCAACTAGTTATAGATATGTTTAGTTTTACTGTCGGATCACTCATTACTGGATCCGCGAGCTGCATGATACTGGCATAATAGATTGCCCGATCGGGCAACCAGCAGGTGAGGCTTCATTGCCCGAGCTAAATACTAGATGGCCCCGGGCCATCGGGCAGTCCTTAATGTCGAGCCCTGCTTACACAATACATATTGTGTAAGGTAGGAGTAGGAACTGAAGTTAAGGGTTGTTTTTACTTTGTTCATGCATTTATTACGAAGCACTAACAATGTCAGAGAGAGTAACGGCTGTACTTTAATACAAAGATGCCCTCTAATTAATGTATAAATTACTTTATATTAAAATCATTATATGATCATGTTTATCCAATAGGTCTTTGTCTCTTGAACAACCTTTGTCTAATTCAGTTTTAACACCACATTGGATTGGATATTGTTTAAACCCTTGTTGATGAACAGCTTTGACTATGCACACATCAAACTGTGTAATGAAGTACAGAATAAATACGGGTGCACAATATTGGACTTTTGTTGGGAAATTAGTTCCCAGCTAATTTTGTCTGATTGTCAATGCATAAAACGGATATTATACAGATTATGTTTTTTCCCTGCGTTGCCTCGAATATAATGGAACAAGATGGCATTTTGCTTTTAAACAAATAAATGTCTCTCTCAAAACCAAGTAACTCGTGATTTTGCACAGAAAGTACCAAAAGTAAAAGTACTCCTTATGTAGAATGCCCTGCTTCATAATATTAACATTACATTATTAAAATACAATTATTCATGCTTTAATGAGACTAACTCATGTTGAGGCTGTTGAAGGAGTAAAACGACTATTTTACTGTACTGTTGGGTGGCCTCATCTGTGATAATACATTTGAATTGATAGTTGATCTATCTTTTGCATTTAGGATCCATCTCAACATCAAAAGTGAATAAAGTTGTTTGAGAAAAGTAGTGAGGTTAAAAGAATAATATTTAGCCTTCCTCTGAAATTAAAAGGAAGTAAAAGTATTAATACTCAAATACTGGAGTAAATGTAACAGTTAAACATCTATTGACTGTAACCCTAACTGTTCCTGTTTCATGGTGCAGACGCAGTTCATGCAAACACATCGAAAATATAACTGGATACCTGCCAGGCTGCGTAGATATTGAATGGTAAGATGGCACCTGGTGAACCATATACTATAATGAGTCATGTCTAGAGATCAACGATGCAAAAGCCAGTATTGTGCAAAAGCCAGTATTGTGCAAAAGCCAGTATTGTGCATCCATGCTACTAGACATTATCCCAGTCGCTATGCAACCGCCTTTAGCCTAGTATCTACCCTAAATGTGAATCCTCCCGAACTCTGCACCCTGCAGGGGGATATGGGCATCCCCTCTACAGCCTGACACCAAGTGACAAAATGCACAACTCCTATTATTAAAACCTGCTAAACGTGTAGAAAATAGCAAACCACTACAGGAAACCAGGATGGGTCACCAAAGACGCCCCGCTGAAAAAAATACGCCGAGAAGCAGAAAAAACGAGCTAAAAACGTAGCATAACGTAGTCGTATGCCAACTTTGTTTGACATATCTAACAAAGTTTAACTACACATTCAAACATAAATGGGTAGCATTTTCTGGATTGGATAAGCAACTGTGTTGTTGGGTGTATTTTTCATTCCGGACCCTTTCCTGTTTGTGACAAAGAAACCCCGGCTGTCACCGTATCCCTCTAGCGGCACGAACTGCACCGATGCCCGGCGTGCAGCGCTAGGAGACTCCGCAGAGCAACCATGTTTCTTCGTACCGGCCACGGTTGTCAAAACGCTCCATATTCAGTCGATATCACCTCTAAACGCGAAAAAGTTCCATAAACACGTCTTTATAAAACAGTATGGCTACATATTTAGTGAGAAAATTGAGCAGATGGTGGTGTGAAACGTTGTAGCGATAACCGTGGCTACTCGGTGACTTGAAAGACACAGGCGGGCCTCCCGGCTGCTGCAGCCCCGGCATTTTCTCCGGCAAAGAAAGCCTTTGTATTGAGTCACAGCTTACCCTCCTAGTCTCGGCTATTTCGCACAAAAACACAAGCGTAGACGTTTAACTCACCTAGATATGACACAAAACAGATCTTCGGTAAGATTGTGTTCAGTGCTGCGTGGATTTTAGGAGGTTTGTAGTGTCGTCGTGGAGATATTTCGGGGTCCGTCGCCAGCTCACACAGCGCCTGTAGCTCGATCCGTCGAGTCTCCCTCCGCTGCAACTGCCGGGCGGACCAGCTTCCTTAAACCCAGAGTCCAGCCAAGCATGGCCCCTTTCAAACTGCATCACACCACCGGAAGACATGCACGCTTTCATTTTAAAGTACACTCTGCCATAACAAAAACACACAGGGATGGGATACGTTTGATTACATTTAGTATTTCTAGATTAAAACATGAAAACTGGCTTTTTCGGGAACAATTTAGTGTAGCCTACACTACAGGTGGAAGAAGTAGCCCACTTTACGTAAATAAACAAAGATAACATAATTATAAATTCGCTGTCGACATCAAAAGTACTGCATTCAAAATCTTATTTAGGTAGTAGGTTAGCATTATCATGCAAATAGTATAGTGTACTTAAATACGTCCAACAATCTTACTTTTAAGTATAAAAGTAATTACAACTTAAAGCCTACCAAAAGTAATTTAGGTTTACTCATTATGCAAAACGGCCTATTTCAGTAGAATATTGGCCAATATATTATTTGATCATAATCATTGATGCATTATTGTGCACTTTAATGTTGCAGAGCTCTGCTAATGGTGAAACATTGTTTTTTTAGGCCTACTGCCAGTGAATTTCACAAAGGTACATTTAACCACAACCTATAATAATAGATGGCAATTCATTTTCTGATTATATTTTGTATTTTTTCCCTGAATCTTCAAAGTAACTGAAGTTATTAAATAAACGTAGTAGAGCAAGTAGTTAGATCTGCCAATTAATAGAAGTAGCAGGGCCGGCCCTGACCAATTTGCTGCCCTAGGCAAGATTTTAGCTGCCCCCCCCCCCCCCCAAATGCAGACACTTACACTTACTATGACTCGCCCGTGCACGGTTGTGGCATGACCACCAAAACAGAAAGACTGTAACTGTACTTAGTATCCTATCCATTTGAACATGATTTAAGTGGGGGGGGGACCTCACCTCCTCTAGGGGGGTCCGGGGGCATGCTCCCCCAGGAAGACTTTTTTTTTTAATATTAAAGTTAAAAGCATCAATCTGGTGCACTTTGAGAGCAACATTAGGAAATGGATACATCTCTCAACATCCATATGAAACAGAACTGTAAGCAGATTTTCTTTTTCTTTATGGATATTTTACAAATCACTCCCCTTTCAAACTGTATTCTTGTTTATTAATAACAACTTTTTTGTACTGTCATATAGTATTTTATACCTGTTTTTCATCTATTCTCTTATTTTTTTATAACTATAATGAGCATATAAAGGTGTGCCTTTACCTCACTGAGCTGAGGTTATCAGAGCCGCTCAGTCTTTCAGGAGAGAGCTCTCTAAAGCTCTCCCCCCCGCGGCCGCTTACACAGTAAATTCCAATGTTAATAAAAGCACACAGAAGCTGTGTACGTTTTTTGGGAGTTTGATTTATTTTAAATTAACACAAATACAAAATTAAAACCTATAATTGCACACTAAAACCATTATTTTAAAAAAAGAACAATTTCACATAAACCTCTGTTTTTTACTGGGGCAGTTCAACTTGATTTTGGGGGGGGTGCCACAGTTTATGGGCGCTGTACGCAATATAGGCGCAGTTCTGTTACTATAAGATAATAAGATGTACTTTGTTGATCCAAAATCGGGAAATTGTGTTGTTATGAAATAAAATAAAAAATGGTTTTTTAATTTCTAACTTTTTTTCTTTTTTTTTTTTCGGCGTCCCCTATGGGTTGATGCGCCCTTAGCATTCGCCTATACTGCCTATGCCGAGGGCCGGCCCTGAGAAGTAGGCTATAATGTTGCAAGATTAAATACTTAATACAAAGTACAAAATCTTATCTATACGTAAATGTACTTAAATA
Organism: Harpagifer antarcticus; assembly: GCA_902827135.1. NCBI lineage: Eukaryota > Metazoa > Chordata > Actinopteri > Perciformes > Harpagiferidae > Harpagifer > Harpagifer antarcticus. The sequence continues at coordinate 236,568 of CADEHL010001048.1, read as the reverse complement.
CTATACACCACTGCATTAGTATTATGCAGAATTGCCCTTTAAAAAATATATCGCTTTTATATAACATAATTTATCATATGAGCACTAATGATGCTGTGATTTACTATCGTGCTGCTTTACATTTTAAGAATGTTGTCAATCTGGCGCTTCACGACTTGTCCACTTCCAATGCTCACTGTATATGACACTGGACCTGATGAGCTCTCGATGACCGCAGGGATCCATTTAGGTCTATAAGAGTAGTTTCTGATGAGAAACTTCTCAGTTTCCTGTTTGTGTCATGGGACTGTTTCTGTTTTAGTTGTTTTTGCTGCACTCTTGTTTTCACATCTGGCAGGAGCAGGTCAAGTGCAGATCTGAGTCTCCTTGACATCATCAACTCTGCAGACGACAGGCCTGTGGTCGCGTGCGGTGTGATGCGGTAACTGAACAGAAACCTTGACAGTCTAGTTTGCAATGTTTCACCTTTCATCTTTTGAAGGTTTGGACCGCCCTCTCTGCCAGCCCATTAGAAGACGGGTGAAACGGTGCTGACCTCACATGGCAGATGCCATTTTGTTTCATGAAAGTCTCAAATTCAGCACTTGTAAAACAGGTTCCGTTGTCTGACACCAACATTTTTGGCAGTCCAAAAACACTGAAACTCTGACGCAGCTTTTCAATGGTCACCTGTGATGTAGCTGACTTCACTGGATAAATATCCATCCATTTTCAGTGAGCATCCACTATCAGTAGAAACATCTCTCCCAGGAAAGAACCTGCAGAGTCCACATGAATTCTCGTCCAGGGAGACTCCGGCCACTCCCAGGGATGTAATGGTGCTGATGGTGGTGACTTGTGGTGCTTTTGGCACTCCTCACAAGACTGCACTTCCTTTTCTACATCCTGGTCCATCCCCGGCCACCATACATAAGATCTAGCCAGACCTTTCATCCTTGACATGCGGGAATGTGTTTGGTGCAGTACTTTCAATATCTTTTCCCTGCCTTTGTTTGGTACGATAACTCTGGCTCCCCAGAGCATGCAGCCATCCCTCACACTCAGTTCCTCTCTCCTCTGATGATACGGCTTGAGAGGAGCCTCAGTCACTGAAGGCCATCCCGACAGGACATAACCATGAACTTGAGACAATATTACATACACAGAGGGAGGCTGTGGCTCAGTGGATAGTGCGCTGAACTTCTAATCAGGGGGTTGCAAGTTCCAGTCCCACTGCAGTCAGCATGTCGTTGTGTCCCTGGGCAAGACACTTCACCCCAAATTGCTCCTGTGGGGATTGTTCACAGTACTGAACGTATGTAAGTCGCTTTGGATAAAAGCGTCTAACAAGTGAAATGTAATGTAATCCTTATGTCACGGTTGAGTGAAGGAAGCAGGACCCAAATGCAGATAACTCTGATAATCCTTTATTTCAAGGATAATGAAACTAATACATACAAAACAGAACACTCACCGGGGTGAATTCAGTCACCAACAAAAGAAGCACCAACACTGAACACAGGACGAGACAAGACTAAATACAGGGAGGGATAATTACAAGACGAGACACAGCCGGGCAGGGGAGGAGAAACACAAGGGCCACAGGTGAACACAATCAGCTAACGAGACACACCAGGGAAACTAACGACAGGAGGAAAACATGACATAGAGAACAGCGAAAACACCCAAACCAAGACAGAACTGTGACATGACATGATAACCGTGACAGAACCCCCCCCTCAAGGGACGGATTCTAGACGTCCCTAACACCAAAACAAAAATCCACCAACGTCCAGCAGGGTGGGTGGAGGGGGTCCGGAGGACGGGACTGAGCTGACCGCCCAGGAGCCCAGTAGAGGACCAGGAAGGAATCTCGGGCGGACGGCCCGGGGGCAAGGCAGAAGCCGAGAAGGAGGACTCGGGCGGACGGCCTGGGGGCAAGGCAGAGTCCAAGGTGGGGGACTCGGGCGGACGGCCCGGGGGCAAGGCAGAGTCCATGGTGGGGGTCTCGGGCGGACGGCCCGGGGGCAAGGCAGAGTCCATGGTGGGGCGAAGGCCACAGCGGGCGAACTCAGGGGGCCGAGCATGAGGGCGAAGGCAGCGGCAGGAAGAGTCAGGGGGCCGGGCTCGAGGACGAGGGCAGCGGCAGGAAGAGTCAGGAGGCCGGGCCGCGGACGAAGACCGCGGCTCACAGAGGGTCGGGATCGAGGGCGAAGACCAGACAGCTCCGGAGGCCGGGCAGGACCCGGTGTCGGCCGGACAGGAACCGGAGCCGGCGGGACAGGCTTCGGCAGGATCCCCCACGGAAGAGGACCAGGAGTTGGCAGGACCCCCAGCAGGAGAGCGGTTGGCGGGACCTCCGACGAGACAGGACAAAGGGTTGGCAGTACCCCCGGCAGGAGAGTAGACGGCGGGACCTCCAACGGGACAGGACACAGGGTTGGCAGGACCCCCGGCAGGTGAGTAGACGGCGGGACCTCCAACGGGACAGGACATAGGGTTGGCAGGATCCCCGGCAGGAGAGTAGTCGGCGGGGCCTCCAACGGGACAGGACATAGGGTTGGCAGGATCCCCGGCAGGTGAGTAGACGGCGGGACCTCCAACGGGACAGGACACAGGGTTGGCAGTACCCCCGGCAGGAGAGTAGTCGGCGGGACCTCCAACGGGACAGGACACAGGGTTGGCAGGACCCCCGGCAGGTGAGTAGACGGCGGGACCTCCAACGGGACAGGACATAGGGTTGGCAGGACCCCCGGCAGGAGAGTAGTCGGCGGGACCTCCAACGGGACAGGACATGGGGTTGGCAGGACCCCCGGCAGGAGAGTAGTCGGCGGGGCCTCCAACGGGACAGGACATAGGGTTGGCAGGACCCCCGGCAGGAGAGTAGTCGGCGGGGCCTCCAACGGGACAGGACACAGGGTTGGCAGGACCCCTGGCAGGAGAGTAGTCGGCGGGGCCTCCAACGAGACAGGACAAAGGGTTGGCAGGACCCCCGGCAGGAGAGTAGTCGGCGGGACCTCCAACGGCACAGGACATGGGGTTGGCAGGACCCCCGGCAGGAGAGTAGTCGGCGGGGCCTCCAACGGGACAGGACACAGGATTGGCAGGACCCCCGGCAGGAGAGTAGTCGGCGGGGCCTCCAACGGGACAGGACACAGGGTTGGCAGGACCCCCGGCAGGAGAGTAGTCGGCGGGGCCTCCAACGGGACAGGACACAGGGTTGGCAGGACCCCCGGCAGGAGAGTAGTCGGCGGGGCCTCCAACGGGACAGGACACAGGGTTGGCAGGACCCCCGGCAGGAGAGTAGTCGGCGGGGCCTCCAACGAGACAGGACATGGGGTTGGCAGGACCCCCAGCGGAACCTCCAACGGTACAGGACATGGGGTTGGCAGGACCCCCGGCAGAAGACTAGTCTGCGGGACCTCCAACGGGACAGGACATGGGGTTGGCAGGACCCCCGGCAGAAGACTAGTCTGCGGGACCTCCAACGGGACAGGACACAGGGTTGGCAGGACCCCCAGCGGAACCTCCAACGGTACAGGACATGGGGTTGGCAGGACCCCCGGCAGAAGACTAGTCTGCGGGACCTCCAACGGGACAGGACATGGGGTTGGCAGGACCCCCGGCAGGAGAGTAGTCGGCGGGGCCTCCAACGAGACAGGACAAAGGGTTGGCAGGACCCCCGGCAGGAGAGTAGTCGGCGGGACCTCCAACGGCACAGGACATGGGGTTGGCAGGACCCCCGGCAGGAGAGTTGTCTGCGGGACCTCCAACGGCACATGAGTAGGAGCTTGAGAGGGGACTCGAGAGGGAACTCGAGAGGAGACTCGAGAGATGACTTGAGAGGGATCTTGAGAGGGATCTTGAGAGGGGACTTGAGAGGGGACTCGAGAGGTGGCTTGAGAGGGACCTCGAGAGGTGACTTGAGAGGGATCTAGAAAGGGGACTCGAGAGGTAGCTCGAGAGGAGACTTGAGAGGGAACTAGAGAGGGGACTCGAGAGGGAACTTGAGATGGGATGAGGGAAGGGACTAGAGAAGTGACTCGAGGTGGGACTAGAGAAGGGGCTCGGGAAGGGGCCAGAGAGGTGACTAAAGGAGGGACTGGAGAAGGGACTAGGGAAGTGACTAGAGGAGGGACTTGAGAAAGGACTTGAGAAAGGAATTGAGTAGGGACTTGAGATGGGACTAGAGAAGTGACTAGAGGTGGGACTGGAGAAGGGACTAGAGAAGGGACTAGGAAAGTGACCTGAGGAGGGACTAGGGAAGGGACAAGAGGAGGGACTCGAGAAGAGACTAGAGAAGGGACCAGAGATGGGACTATGGCAGCTGGGGCCAGAGCTAAGGCTGGAACCATGGCTGCTGGGGCCGGGACCATGGCTGCTGGGGCCAGAACTAGGTCTGGAACCATGGCTGCTGGGGCCAGAACTGGGGCCGGAATGATGGCTGCTGGGGCCAGAACTGGAGCCGGAATGATGGCTGCTGGGGCCAGAACTGGGGCTGGGACCATGGCTGCTGGGGCCAGAACTGGGGCTGGAACCATGGCTGCTGGGGCCTGTACTGGGGCCGGAACCATGGCTGTGTGGGCCGGTTCTGTAGCCGGAACCATGGCTCTTGGGGCTCGGATTGCTAGCCTGGACTTGCGACTCCTTCTCTTAGAAGCCGCCTGAAGGCTCCGTGGACCTCCAAAAGCCAGCCGAGTTCCAGAAAACGACTCTTGGACAGGAGCAGGAACTGGGGCGGAAGCACTGGTTGACTCCAGACGGAACACACCGAGACGTTTATAGTCAGCAGGCTGGAAATCACACACCCAGATGAAGTTCAAAATCCAGCCAGGTAAGAATTTCACCAAGTCTGGTTTCTCCATAGCCAACCGGTGCGCCTCTACCAGAGCGGCCTCCTTCTGCAGAACACTGGACGCTCCCCTCCACCAATCATAGCAGCAAGCCAAAGCAAAGGAAAAATGTTGTAGTTCCACCTCAAATGGATCATCTGCTGGGTCCATTTCTGGTTGGTGCTTTCTGTCACGGTTGAGTGAAGGAAGCAGGACCCAAATGCAGATAACTCTGATAATCCTTTATTTCAAGGATAATGAAACTAATACATACAAAACAGAACACTCACCGGGGTGAATTCAGTCACCAACAAAAGAAGCACCAACACTGAACACAGGACGAGACAAGACTAAATACAGGGAGGGATAATTACAAGACGAGACACAGCCGGGCAGGGGAGGAGAAACACAAGGGCCACAGGTGAACACAATCAGCTAACGAGACACACCAGGGAAACTAACGACAGGAGGAAAACATGACATAGAGAACAGCGAAAACACCCAAACCAAGACAGAACTGTGACATGACATGATAACCGTGACACCTTAGCTGTCCAGTGTTTTATTTTGGCTGTGTCCACGAGTGTGTCATCTAGAAGATCAATCATGAGCACTTGTTCTGCGGTCTCACTCTCTCGCACATCTTCCGTCAGCGGCAGTTTGCTTAATGCGTCCGCATTAGCGTTGTTCTTTCCTGGTTTGTACACAATGTGATACTCATAGGCACAGGAAAGTGCACTTGTGCTCCTTCTCAGACGCAATCCTGCCTCCTCCAGCTTTGCCAACACTGTCTCGAGGTTCTGCAGATGGTCTTCCTCAGCCACACCGCTCACCAGGATGTCATCTAAATACACTGCCACGAAAGGAATGCCTCGCAGGAGACCTTCCATTGTCCTCTGAAATATAGCTGGGGCTGATGCTACTCCAAAAGGCAGTCTGTTGTATGTGAATAAGCCTGCGTGTTCACTGTTAAGTATTTCTTTGATTCATCATCCATGAGTATTTGCTGGTATGCATAACTCATAACCAACTTTATGAACTGTTTTCCTCCTGCAAACAGATCTTCCATTCGGGGTATGGGGTATTGTTCAAGTGAGGAAACCGTATTTACAGTGAGCTTGTAGTCTCCACATAGCCTTACTGTCCCAACAGGCTTCAGTATTGGAACCTGGTGCTGCCCATTCTGCATGTTTAACAGGTGAGATTACTCCTTCTTTCAACAATCTGTCTATTTCTTCATCTACTTTGGTGCGCATGGCGTACGGGACAGACCTTGGACGGAAGAAACGAGGGACTGCATCAGCCTGTACATGGATGGTAGCTTTCATACCTTTCAATGCACCAAGCTCCTCTTTGAAGACTTTTTCATGTATGCTCAGTACTTGCTGCAGCGATGTGTCCTCTGTCTTCAGGTGTTTCAGGACTCGGGATTTGTGTCTGAGCTTGATTTCTTTCCAACTCAGATGTATTTCCTCCAGCCAGCCTCTTCCCAGCAGGCTTTGGCCGTCCCCTTTAACCACAATGAGGGGCAGGTATCACCTTTGATGTTTGTATTTCACTTTAACAATGGCAGCTCCGACCACATTAACAGGGTCACCTGTATAAGACTCGATGTGGATTTTGGTTGGTCTCAAACATGGACTTTGTGTGTCTTTCCATAGTCTTTGAAATGTCTGTTCATTCATTATTGTGAGACTACAGCCAGTGTCTATTAAGTTAACAAACTTACTATCCAGCTTCACTTCAACCATGTATAGGTCTACTCGTCTCAGGTGCACTTCACTCATGCGTCCCAATCTGAACCTCATCTTATTCACAAAGAATGTATCTTCTTCTGAGCTATCACGTTGGCTCTGTTGCTCTTGTACTTTATGAGAACGGTGATATGTGGTTTGCCTCCTTTCCCTCTTTGGGTCTGCATTTTTGTTGCTGTTTCCATTCTGTGTAGATCTACAACGACAAGCTCTGGCAATGTGTCCTATTTGACCACATGCATGACATTTCTCTTGTTTAAACTTACAGTCTGCTGCTTCGTGCTTGGTTCCCTTGCATCTGAAACACTCTTTGGTAGGTTCTCTGTGTGCATAAGCCTCCTGTGGCTTTTTATCCATTTTGAAGCATTTAGCTGTGGCCCCTTGGTTTTGTATCTCCTGTGCATTTTTATTTGCAGTCTCTGACGCCACAGCAATTGACAATGCTTTTTCAAATGTTAAATCCGCTTCTGATAAGTCGTCTCTGAATCCGATCTTCATTTATTCCACAGACGATCCTGTCTCTCAACCTCTGCTGCAAAGTGTTACCATAGTTGCAATCCTGCGCTAACCGACGCAGCTCAGCCACGTATTCCATTACTGACTCATTGGGCTCACGGTTGCGGGAGTCAAACTTGTACCTTTGCACAATTTCACTAGGCTTTGGGTCAAAGTGATTTTTTAGCAGCTCCACAAGTTGTGTGTAAGTTTTATCCTTGGGCTTATCTGGACTCAGGAGGTTTTTCATAAGGCTGTATGTTGATGATCCCACAACACTTGGGACATATGGCCCTTTGTCTGTCTCCATTATCAATTTCATTAGCCTCAAAAAACTGTTCCAATAGGTTCTGTGCACAAGATGGCGTCTATCAACTTCCGGCGGGTGAGTGTGAGGGTGAGTACTTCCGGTTTGAGTACAGTTTTGACAGCTTGTTATGACACACCAAGAGCAAGAATGTGCGGATTTTGGGGTAAAGAACAGCGTTTGGCCTTCCAGCGGGTAAGAAAGTCAGCACTACATTGCTGTGTGCCCGTGTACGAATTTGTCCCGTTATAATCGGGGGATAAGTTTCCATTTATTTCCTATTGATGCTGAGGTAAAGGCTCAGTGGCTGATCAAGGTCCATAGGGACAATTTCAGCCCCACAAAAAATATCCGTGTGCAGTAGGCATTTTCGACCAGGAGACTTATTGGTCACAGCTGGAGGACTGCACAGAGTACAGAAAGGAGCTACACCTGTTATCTTTTCATGGAATAACTACGAGCTACCTACACCAAGACGTAATGTTTGGGAGCGTCGGCCGAGGGCAGAGAGCCCCACCCCGGACTTGACAGCTGAGTACGAGGTGGAAACAGTTGCGCTGCCTGATCATGAGTACTGTTTAAATCCAGCGACGGCAGTGATGGCAAATCAGGTGGCCGACGAGGACGAAGCCTTGAAAAGTCAGATTAGGGAGCTCCAACACAGCAGTTACCATACTATGTTTAGGTACTAATGAATTATAACCTCAAAACAAATGCACACAAAAATAACATAGGACAATACATAATATAATAAATCCACAATATGATAACATTTTACAGATTCATTTAATAAACTTTTACAAAACATATGTTGATGTTATATCGGGGGGAAAAATACATATTTAAACATTTCAATTAGTCTCTGCATATTTAAGTAATGCTACTTTATGTAACAGATGAACAGATCAAGGCAAGATAAGTTAGTTAGCATCCACAACATTTGTTAATGAATAACGTCATATGACATTAAATGTCTGCCAATGAGCGCTCAGCTCGAGATACCAGCGAGTCGTTTCCCATCAAGAATTTCGCTTCCGCAGCCCGTGGAGAGAAACTGCGCCGCCTCGCCGCACCTCGCTCTCAAGTCCGCGGGCGTCTTTGTCCCGCGAGATTTCAACATCTCATAGGCGAGCCTCCAGAGCAAGTCGAACAAAATGACTAACCATCATGCATCATCACGCACTAGCAAGACGTTGATCGCAATTGCGCAGGTCTGCGCAGGTCTCGCTTGTCTCAAACAAGCCTAGTGAATACTGCTGAATACACACACTTTACAGAGATGTTGTATGAGAAACCAATGTGAGTTTGGAAAGATGCACGGTATAAATCTATTTTAGTATACCTCAACAATGGAATTATGATCAGTAGAAATGGCCATGACATGGGACCTTTAATAGAAACTACAGATATAACAACAAAGTCTGGCATTGTGTGCAATATCTAAGCTTGTATTGAAATATTCTTATTCTAGAAAATATTTTGCCGAAACACAACAGCGACATCAACTCTGGTCAGGCCCCTGTCTATTGAGGGAAAATATCATGTGTTTTTAAAATAAAATTCACCCAAATATTTCTGCACAGCCATCTTGTTAGCTTTTCAATCATTATTAGCCGCTTTTAGAGTTCTTTAGATAAAAGTTGCCTTTTATTCTTGAAATAAAATATGGGATGCGTCTCTGAAAGAAAAAAACTATAACTCCCTACTATCTTCTGGATTGCTTGGTCTATAAAATGTAAAAAAAAAAGAAAATTGAACATGCCAGTTTATCAAAGTCTAAAGGTTGTCCTTAATTATATTGTCAGGTATTCAGTTTACTATGATATAGAAGAGAGAAAAGCCAGACATCCATAATCATTGCTATTTGAGAGACATTGACATCAATTACTTTACTTTATAATTAATACATTATCAAAATCATCATTAAGTCCAGAGGTCTGTACTATGAAGCCGGATTTTCACTTAGCGAGTATCAAGCACAAGTACGGGAAAAAAATAGGATGTGACAGTACCCCCGCCTCAACGACCGGCACCGGACGGTCCAGGCTTGTTTGGATGATGCCTGTGGAAATCCCGGATGAGGTCTGGGTCGACAATGTTCTTTGAAGATACCCATTCCCTCTCCTCAAGACCATAGCCCTCCCAATCCACCAGATACTAGCATCCACGACCCCGCCGGCGAGCCACCAAGAGCCGCTTGACAGAATAAACTGGCCCTCCATCGATGAACCGGGGAGGCGGTGGGGGTCTGGAGGCAGGGACCAGAGGGCTCTCTTTGACCGGCTTGATCCGAACCACATGGAACGTTGGGTGCGACCTCATGGACCTGGGAAGCTTGAGTCTCACAGCAACAGGATTAATAATCTTTGAGACAGGGAAGGGACCAACAAAGCAAAACAGGAAAGACGAGAAGCTCAGTGTGACCGTCCTGGAAACTTAGCTGAAGAGGTTGGGTGTGGTGAGTTACCCTACAGAGAAGACGTCATCCAAGGCACTTGCTTCCATTGGTCTTGGAAGGGGAAAGGTCTCAAGGTTCAGCTTCTTAGCCAACTCAAAGTCTATAAAACTGGCATCTGAGCCAGAGTCTACCAAAACAGGATGCCTAAGAACCACAGAAGACGAAGAAAGAGTGACATTCTTTACTGGCGAGCCAGATCTTTTAGTAGGCGACAGTTGGCGACTGAGTGTCCCCGTTCACCACAGTAGAATAACCTGCCCTCCCGCAGGCGGCGCTGTCGCTCCTCGGGAGTCAGCTTGGTCCTGCCGAGCTGCATGGGCTCCTCCGGAACAGCAGGGGGCGACAGAGGCCCAGTAGACGGAAGCCAGGGCCTGGGGTGATTCCATGAGGACGAAGAGCTGGGCGAAGACTGCCTCTTGTGGGAGAAATAGGGAATCGCAGTGTCTCTCTCTCGCTCCCACTCTATCAGTCGCTTGTCAATCTTAATAGTCAATGAAATTAGGGAGTCCAAATCAGCTGGAAGCTCAAGGGGAGCTAACTGATCCTTTAATGTGCCGGACAATCCATAAAGGAAAGCATCAAACAATGCCGATTGGTTCCAGTCACTGTACGCTGCCAGGGTACGGAACTTTATAGCATAGTCAGAAACCCTCTGTTTACCCTGGCGCAACCCAACGAGTGCTCTGGCTGCCTCCCGCCCTGGTGGGATGTGCTGGAAGATCTTGGTGAAGGTCTCAGAGAAGAGATCGAGGGAGTCACAAACAGGAGACCTTCACACCCACTCTGCCGTTGCCCAAGCCTCAGCTCGACCAGAAAGGTGGGAGACAATGTATGCCACCCTTGAGCGCTCAGATGGGTAGCATGCAGCCTGGAGCTCAAAGTGGAGGCCGCACTGAGCCAGGAAAGCCCGATAATCACCGGAATCCCCAGAAAACCGCTCTGGTCGGGAGAGGTGAGGGGACAGGGTCGGAGTTGGAGCCTGGACTGGAGTAGGATCCACTGGGATAACAGGCAATGGGGGAGCTGGAAGACTTGGCTGGAGCAGTGGCGAACTCTGTGAGGGCCTAAGATATTCTAAAAAATTATATTTGAAAATATATTTGAAAACATTAAAAAAAAACATTTTTTTTAAAATATTTTTTTTAATGTTTTTGTTGTTACTTTTTTCATTAGTTTTACCAAAATAACTTGATTTAATTGTATTTAAATTAATATTTCCAAAGAAATAAATCCTTCGAATCTGCCTGTTCAGTTTCTGTTGGAATGTGAAGGGTTAAATGCGTCTCTTCGAGTTACTGTGAAGACGGGAGAGCTTGTTGGTCCCTCTCTACATTCACAGAGGGCCCGCTATAGTAACTCAACGAGAGAGTAATGTCAAATGACAGTACAATTGACCAATCATATGTTCCCTCTAAATGGGCGGGCTTTATTTTCGCGGACTTTATGACAAGTTCAGAGGGCCTAGGTATAAAAGTCACGGCTCGCCACTGGGCTGGAGTAATAATTTTTGGATATTTTCGACCAAATAACAGACTTGCCCACCAAAAGACGACAAAACAGACTCCTGTCTCTCGGCCATCAACTTTAATTCCTGGCGAAGCCCGGTAAGTTCCTGCTTACTCAGCCCGCACAGAAAATCCTGGTCGGCTGAGTCCATGCTGGCCAGTTCGTACTATCAAGCACAAGTACGGGCACAAGCAAAAAATAGGACTCAAGAGCACAACCAGGCAATAAGGTCTTTAGTCAAGCGTTTAATCAAAAAGGTAAAAATAAAACAGGCAATGATCAAAAAATGTACTGACTGGAAGTAACGAAAAACAACCAACTAAGTTGGCGGAAAACTACTAGAGAAGCAACAAAAAAACAACCAAATAGGTTGGTACAAATGCTAAGCAGCTAGAACAATAGCTTACGTCAGAAGAGAAACATGGAGCACTTTCTGCTATGAACTGGCACTGACCAAGGAAACAGCACAGACTAAATACACAGGTGAGGAGTGATCATTAGGGACAGCTGAGGCTCATTGAGGCCAGGCAGGTGATTAACAGAGAGCGAAAATACACAGGTGAGGGAGTGAGGCGATCAGCCAGGGCCAGGATGTGACAGCGAGCTAACTTCAGGGGAAACTCTGGGTTTCCGGTCCTACGATGCCAGTTCACTTTTTATCGGGCTAGATCTCCATGGTAACTTATGCTGAGCGGCTAACCTGGGGTCTATACTACGAATCAGGATTTTCGTTTAGCAAGCTAACTTCCGGGATTTCCGGTCCTACGAAGCTGGTTCACTTTTTAGCGGGTTAGATAACTTATTCTGAACGGCTATCCTGGAGCAGGATAGGTTCCAGGATAAGAGATCAAATCAGTGAAAGCACCGCCTGCTGACCAATCAGAGCTCAGTGTGCGGAGTTTAAAGCGATCAAGTCATATTATAGGATAAAGGAAATACAGTTTAGACTGCCGTTGCAGGAAAGACGGCCAGCAAAAATCACCGACTGTGAACGTGAAAATGAATAGAACATCACCTCCCATCTTCAGAGCAATCTGACTATTGTAACATTAGCGTTAAGAAAGCTTACTTAAATATCTGCCACAACATAAGTAACCGGATCAAAGTAACATTAAGTACAGTCCGCGGCACTGTGAGTGCAGACGTCGATGTGTCCCATTATCATATCACATAATGTATCATATGTTTCCTTATCTGAGTCAGTTGAGCCGTATCTGGCCGTGTAACACTCACAGTGTCACATACTGTATGCAGAAGTAATATTTTAAGCAACACATTAAGTTGAAGAAACACTCGAGTCAAATGTAATTAAAGTCAGATCCACTCGTGTCTTATACGGGGCAGTGATATCATAAACCTGTTAATGTATGCATTCAAACACTTTTTCTTTTACCAGCTGTATTCACCTTGCAGGTGCAGCTATGTGGCTTTTATCCTGGATAAAATGTTTAAGTCATGGATGTTTAAAGTTTAACGTCTTCATATTTGTCTAATTATATAGTTGACTTTTCATTCAGGAAGTATGACGCTGCACTGTCAGTACGCTTGTCCATGTTTGTGATTGGTCGAATGCTCCAGATACCACCCCTTTTATGTGAACGCGCACCTAACTAGATCGGACACGGCTGGTTTGAGCGATCCACACACGTCGTAGGACCGTTTAGCGAGAGCGTTTATGTTTTGGATTAGGCCAACCGGCTAACTCAAACATATCCTGGTTAGGTTGAACCGGCTTCGTAGTACAGGCCTCAGGACTCACTGCAGCTCTAATTTACACATATTCATAATGTACATACAGGTTTGAGGAGTAACAGATTACATGTAATGTGGATTACATAATCTGGATACAAAAAAAAGGGTAACTGTATTCCTTTACAGTTACATTAAAAAAAGATGTAATGAGATATCTGTTACATTTCTAAAACATTTGGATTACTAGCAGGATTACAATGTCACTAAAAACCTAAAAAGAGCATTATTTGTTGTAAAAAATCAGATGTTATCTCTTCTCTGTAAACTACTGTTCTGTAGTGTAGGTCTTACAGTTTTTCTTGATTGCTAAAACACACACATTATACATAAAGCACAATTATTTTAACTGACACTCAAAGAGCAAAACATCGGCTCAAATCTCCAAAACTCTAAACACGTTTTCAGCTTTTCACACAATTTGCAAATCAACATGGCACTTTGTGCAAACCACTGCACACGTTTCTCCACGTAAGACACAGGAATCTGACATACAGTCACGTGTTAGCTGGTTTAAAACACTGATATTCAAAATGCCTCACACATGGACCAATGATCAAGAAACACGTTCCACCTGACCAAACACCTGATTGCATAATTGTTGGCTCATCAATCAGGATGTTAGCACTATAAAAAGACCACAGGTGAGTACTTTCTTACAGCAACAATGGAAGCCAACAAGGAAGCAAGAGCAAGAAGAAGAGGAAGAAGAAGAGCTGGGCTGAGAGTGAGAGGAGGAGGAAGAGGTGGGTGAGAGTGAGAGGAGGAAGAATGAGAGGTATAGGTAGAGCTGGAGGAAGAGGAGAGGAGGAGGAAGAGTATTCTCTAATGAAATGAAATGTTATCAACCATGGTGTGACGATGAGAGGAGAGAGGCTGGACGGAGGGTTCAGCCTAATCTGAGCCGATGTACTGTCGCCTCTGTAATCCGGACACTTAGACTTGAAAACAGGTTAGTTACCAGTTTGTAGCTCTGCATAATTCATGATATATCAGTGCTTATATCTGTTGTGTGAAACGTATTTACTTCATTACTGTAATTTAATTGTTGGCATGTTGCAGACTATAACTGTACAGAAATCCTGCACAATGTACTGTGGTAAACTCACTTTTATGCAACACAGACACTGAACAACACTATATCTTTGTTGTTTATCTGAAGGACTGAGAAACAAAGAGGTGCAGGTGGAAGGCTAAGGGTTTTCAATGAGGCACAGGAAGCAGCAGTTACAAACTGGGTTTTGGCAAACAATTACTAAGAGTAGGTTACTGATTACCATTGTTTAAGGTCACTGGTAATTGTAACAGATTCCACTTTTACAGTTTTTCTCACATTCCCGCATTGTGTTTTGCGGGAACCAATCTTTCTTTTTATTATAATTATCTGCACATTTGGGGCAAGACACAATAAATAAAGCTTCGCCAGTTTGGGTCCTTATCACAACTGATCAAGATAGCCAAAAGATTCGCCCTGCTCAGAGGGCCTTGCATATGATTTCGGAAAAGAGACAACCATTTGATGATGATGTAGAGGAAGAGGAAGATGTTTTAGAATGTGAGGATCAGATTTCTAAGAATTCTGAGTCTGACAGTGACTTTGAAGACGAGGATGAGATTGAGCATCAGCTAGTTTCAAAATAAAGACGAGCCACAGGACCAGCCGGTCAAAAAACAAGTATCAGCATTATTCATGTGATATAACAAATGTAAAAGGGGTTCATATTGCTTGTAATTGAGATGAAGTCTGTTGAGTATTTTAATATAAAATTATTTGATTGTGTTGAATTGAAACCCAATAATATTTAAGAAACCTATTAATGTGTTATACCAGATTAATGGGAATAATCTCAGCTAACTGACGATACAAACCATTTTTACCAAAACAAAACACAAGTCTCATAAGAAGCATCTAAATGACCCCTGAGCGAAAAATGCTAACGCACTTTGGCACAGAACTCAAGATAAAAGATACCCTTATTACTTATCGTAGCTGCACATACAAGATATCCGATTAAAGCTGAGGTTCCAGATTATTTAGGTATATACAGGACTGTCTCAGAAAATTAGAATATTGTGATAAAGTTCTTTATTTTCTGTAATGCAATTAAAAAAACAAAAATGTCATACATTCTGGATTCATTACAAATCAACTGAAATATTGCAAGCCTTTTATTATTTTAATATTGCTGATTATGGCATACAGCTTAAGAAAACTCAAAAATCCTATCTCAAAAAATTTGAATAGTTCCTCAGACCAAATTAAAAAAAAAAGATTTATAACAGCAAAACACAATCAAACATTTGAAAATGTCCATTAATGCACTCAGTACTTGGTTGGGAATCCTTTTGCACGGATTACTGCATCAATGCGGCGTGGCATGGAGGCAATCAGCCTGTGGCATTGCTGAGGTGTTATGGATGCCCAGGATGCTTCAATAGCGGCCTTTAGCTCATTAGCATTGTTGGGTCTGGTGTCTTTCAGCTTCTTCTTCACAATACCCCACATATTCTCTATGGGGTTCAGGTCAGGGGAATTTGCAGGCCAATCGAGGACAGTAATGCCATGGTCAGTACACCAGTTACTGGTGGTTTTGGCACTGTGGGCAGGTGCCAGATCATGCTGGAAAATGAATTCCTCATCTCCATAGAGCTTTTCAGCAGACGGAAGCATGTAGTGCTCTAAAATCTCTTGGTACACAGCTGCATTTACTCTGGGCTTGATGAAACACAGTGGACCAACACCAGCAGCTGACATGGCTCCCCAAACCATCGCTGACTGTGGGAACTTCACACTGGATTTCAAGCAACTTGGATTTTGCTCCTCTCCAGCCTTTCTCCAGACTCTGGCGCCTTGACTTCCAAATGAAATACAAAACTTGCTTTCGTCTGAAAAGAGGACTTTGGACCACTGTGCAACTGTCCAGTGCTTCTTTTCCTTAGCCCAAGTCAGACGCCTCTTCCGTTGTCTTGAGTTCAGAAGTGGCTTGACCATGGGAATACGGCTATTGTAGCCCATTTCCCGGACACGTCTGTGAACAGTGACTTTTGATACCTGGACTCCAGCTTCAGTTCTGTCACGGTTGAGTGAAGGAAGCAGGACCCAAATGCAGATAACTCTGATAAACCTTTATTTCAAGGAAATGAAACTAATACCGACAAAACAGAACACTCACCGGGGTGAATTCAGTCACCAACAAAAGAAGCACCAACACTGAACACAGGACGAGACAAGACTAAATACAGGGAGGGATAATTACAAGACGAGACACAGCCGGGCAGGGGAGGAGAAACACAAGGGCCACAGGTGAACACAATCAGCTAACGAGACACACCAGGGAAACTAACGACAGGAGGAAAACATGACAGAGAACAGCGAAAACACCCAAACCAAGACAGAACTGTGACATGACATGATAACCGTGACAGAACCCCCCCCTCAAGGGACGGATTCTAGACGTCCCTAACACCAAAACAAAAATCCAACAACGTCCAGCAGGGTGGGTGGAGGGGGTCCGGAGGACGGGACCGAGCTGACTGCCCAGGAGCACAGCAGAGGACCAGGAAGGGATCTCGGGCGGACGGCCCGGGGGCAAGGCAGAAGCCGAGAAGGAGGACTCGGGCGGACGGCCTGGGGGCAAGGCAGAGTCCAAGGTGGGGGACTCGGGCGGACGGCCCGGGGGCAAGGCAGAGTCCATGGTGGGGGTCTCGGGCGGACGGCCCGGGGGCAAGGCAGAGTCCATGGTGGGGCGAAGGCCACAGCGGGCGAACTCAGGGGGCCGAGCATGAGGGCGAAGGCAGCGGCAGGAAGAGTCAGGGGGCCGGGCTCGAGGACGAGGGCAGCGGCAGGAAGAGTCAGGGGGCCAGGCCCGAGGACGAGGGCAGCGGCAGGAAAAGTCAGGAGGCCGGGCCCGCGGGCGAAGACCGCGGCTCACAGAGGGTCGGGATCGAGGGCGAAGGCAGCGGCAGGAAGAGTCAGGGGGCCGGGCTCGAGGACGAGGGCAGCGGCAGGAAGAGTCAGGGGACCGGGCCCGAGGACGAGGGCAGCGGCAGGAAGAGTCAGGAGGCCGGGCCCGCGGACGAAGACCGCGGCTCACAGAGGGTCGGGATCGAGGGCGAAGACCAGACAGCTCCGGAGGCCGGGCAGGACCCGGTGTCGGCCGGACAGGAACCGGAGCCGGCGGGACAGGCTTCGGCAGGATCCCCCACGGAAGAGGACCAGGAGTTGGCAGGACCCCCAGCAGGAGAGCGGTTGGCGAGACCTCCGACGAGACAGGACAAAGGGTTGGCAGTACCCCCGGCAGGAGAGTAGACGGCGGGACCTCCAACGGCACAGGACACAGGGTTGGCAGTACCCCTGGCAGGAGAGTAGTCGGCGGGGCCTCCAACGGGACAGGACATAGGGTTGGCAGGACCCCCGGCAGGAGAGTAGTCGGCGGGACCTCCAACGGGACAGGACACAGGGTTGGCAGGACCCCCGGCAGGAGAGTTGTCGGCGGGGCCTCCAACGGCACAGGACATGGGGTTGGCAGGACCCCCGGCAGGAGAGTAGTCGGCGGGGCCTCCAACGGGACAGGACACAGGGTTGGCAGGACCCCCGGCAGGAGAGTAGTCGGCGGGGCCTCCAACGGGACAGGACACAGGGTTGGCAGGACCCCCGGCAGGAGAGTAGTCGGCGGGGCCTCCAACGGGACAGGACACAGGGTTGGCAGGACCCCCGGCAGGAGAGTAGTCGGCGGGGCCTCCAACGAGACAGGACATGGGGTTGGCAGGACCCCCAGCGGAACCTCCAACGGTACAGGACACAGGGTTGGCAGGACCCCCGGCAGGAGAGTTGTCGGCGGGGCCACCCACAGCACAGGACATAGGATTGGCAGGACCCCCGGCAGGAGAGTAGTCGGCGGGACCTCCAACGGGACAGGACACAGGGTTGGCAGGACCCCCGGCAGGAGAGTTGTCGGCGGGGCCTCCCACAGCACAGGACATAGGATTGGCAGGACCCCCGGCAGGAGAGTAGACGGCGGGACCTCCAACGGCACAGGACACAGGGTTGGCAGTACCCCCGGCAGGAGAGTAGTCGGCGGGGCCTCCAACGGGACAGGACATAGGGTTGGCAGGACCCCCGGCAGGAGAGTAGTCGGCGGGACCTCCAACGGGACAGGACATGGGGTTGGCAGGACCCCCGGCAGGAGAGTAGTCGGCGGGGCCTCCAACGGGACAGGACATAGGGTTGGCAGGACCCCCGGCAGGAGAGTAGTCGGCGGGGCCTCCAACGGGACAGGACACAGGGTTGGCAGGACCCCCGGCAGGAGAGTAGTCGGCGGGACCTCCAACGGGACAGGACACAGGGTTGGCAGGACCCCCGGCAGGAGAGTTGTCGGCGGGGCCTCCCACAGCACAGGACATAGGATTGGCAGGACCCCCGGCAGGAGAGTAGACGGCGGGACCTCCAACGGCACAGGACACAGGGTTGGCAGTACCCCCGGCAGGAGAGTAGTCGGCGGGGCCTCCAACGGGACAGGACATAGGGTTGGCAGGACCCCCGGCAGGAGAGTAGTCGGCGGGACCTCCAACGGGACAGGACATGGGGTTGGCAGGACCCCCGGCAGGAGAGTAGTCGGCGGGGCCTCCAACGGGACAGGACATAGGGTTGGCAGGACCCCCGGCAGGAGAGTAGTCGGCGGGGCCTCCAACGGGACAGGACACAGGGTTGGCAGGACCCCCGGCAGGAGAGTAGTCTGCGGGACCTCCAACGGCACAGGACATGGGGTTGGCAGGACCCCCGGCAGGAGAGTAGTCGGCGGGGCCTCCAACGGGACAGGACACAGGGTTGGCAGGACCCCCGGCAGGAGAGTAGTCGGCGGGGCCTCCAACGGGACAGGACACAGGGTTGGCAGGACCCCCGGCAGGAGAGTAGTCGGCGGGGCCTCCAACGGGACAGGACACAGGGTTGGCAGGACCCCCGGCAGGAGAGTAGTCGGCGGGGCCTCCAACGGGACAGGAGACAGGGTTGGCAGGACCCCCGGCAGGAGAGTAGTCGGCGGGGCCTCCAACGAGACAGGACATGGGGTTGGCAGGACCCCCAGCGGAACCTCCAACGGTACAGGACACAGGGTTGGAAGGACCCCCGGCAGGAGAGTAGTCGGCGGGGCCTCCAACGGGACAGGACACAGGGTTGGCAGGACCCCCGGCAGGAGAGTAGTCGGCGGGGCCTCCAACGAGACAGGACAAAGGGTTGGCAGGACCCCCGGCAGGAGAGTAGTCGGCGGGGCCTCCAACGGGACAGGACACAGGGTTGGCAGGACCCCCGGCAGGAGACTAGTCTGCGGGACCTCCAACGGGACAGGACATGGGGCTTGAGTGGGGACTCGAGAGAGGGCTTGAGAGGGAACTCGAGAGGAAACTGGAGAGTCGACTGGAGAGGTGACTCGAGAGGGGACTCGAGAAGGAACTCGAGAGGTGACTCGAGAGGTAACTCGAGAGGGGACCTGAGAGGGGACTTGAGAGGGAACTCGAGAGGAGACCTGAGGGGAAACTAGAGAGGGGACTTGAGAAGGGACTCGAGAGAGGGCTTGAGAGGGAACTCGAGAGGAAACTGGAGAGTTGACTTGAGAGGTGACTCGAGAGGGAACTGGAGAGTTGACTTGAGAGGTGACTCGAGAGGGGACTCGAGAAGTGACTAGAGGTGGGACTGGAGAAGGGACTAGAGAAGGGACTAGGAAAGTGACCTGAGGAGGGACTAGGGAAGGGACAAGAGGAGAGACTAGAGAAGGGACCAGGGATGGGACTATGGCAGCTGGGGCCAGAACTGGGGCTGGAACCATGGCTGCTGGGGCCGGGACCATGGCTGCTGGGGCCAGAACTAGGTCTGGAACCATGGCTGCTGGGGCCAGAACTGGGGCTGGAACCATGGCTGCTGGGGCCGGAATGATGGCTGCTGGGGCCAGAACTGGGGCCGGAATGATGGCTGCTGGGGCCAGAACTGGGGCCGGAATGATGGCTGCTGGGGCCAGAACTGGGGCTGGAACCATGGCTGCTGGGGCCTGTACTGGGGCCGGAACCATGGCTGTGTGGGCCGGTTCTGTAGCCGGAACCATGGCTCTTGGGGCTCGGATTGCTAGCCTGGACTTGCGACTCCTTCTCTTAGAAGCCGCCTGAAGACTCCGTGGACCTCCAAAAGCCAGCCGAGTTCCAGAAAACGACTCTTGGACAGGAGCAGGAACTGGGGCGGAAGCACTGGTTGACTCCAGACGGAACACACCGAGACGTTTATAGTCAGCAGGCTGGAAATCACACACCCAGATGAAGTTCAAAATCCAGCCAGGTAAGAATTTCACCAAGTCTGGTTTCTCCATAGCCAACCGGTGCGCCTCTACCAGAGCGGCCTCCTTCTGCAGAACACTGGACGCTCCCTTCCACCAATCATAGCAGCAAGCCAAATCAAAGGAAAAATGTTGTAGTTCCACCTCAAATGGATCATCTGCTGGGTCCATTTCTGGTTGGTGCTTTCTGTCACGGTTGAGTGAAGGAAGCAGGACCCAAATGCAGATAACTCTGATAAACCTTTATTTCAAGGAAATGAAACTAATACCGACAAAACAGAACACTCACCGGGGTGAATTCAGTCACCAACAAAAGAAGCACCAACACTGAACACAGGACGAGACAAGACTAAATACAGGGAGGGATAATTACAAGACGAGACACAGCCGGGCAGGGGAGGAGAAACACAAGGGCCACAGGTGAACACAATCAGCTAACGAGACACACCAGGGAAACTAACGACAGGAGGAAAACATGACATAGAGAACAGCGAAAACACCCAAACCAAGACAGAACTGTGACATGACATGATAACCGTGACAAGTCCACTGTCTTTGAAGCTCCCCCAAATTCTGGAAGCGACTTTTCTTCACAATGCTGTTAAGGCTGCGGTCATCTCTCTTGGTTGTGCAGCGTTTCCTGCCACATTTCCCCCTTCCAACAGACTTTTTGTGGATGTGCTTTGAAACTGCACTCTGTGAACAGCTTGCTCTTTGAGAAATTTCTTTTTGTGTCTTACCCTCCTGATGGAGGGTGTCAATGACGGTCCTCTGGACAGCAGTCAGATCAGCAGTCTTCCCCATACTTGTGATTTAGTTTACTGAACCAAGCTGAGTGTTTTTCAAGGCTCAGGAAACCCTTGCAGGTGTTTCGAGTTAATTAGACGATTCAAGTGATTCGTTGAACACCCTACTAGTATACTTTTTCATGATATTCTAATATTTAGAGATAGGATATTTGAGTTTTCTTAAGCTGTATGCCATAATCAGCAATATTAAAATAATAAAAGGCTTGCAATATTTCAGTTGATTTGTAATGAATCCAGAATGTATGACATTTTTGTTTTTTTAATTGCATTACAGAAAATAAAGAACTTTATCACAATATTCTAATTTTCTGAGACAGTCCTGTATATCATCACTGAGTGCTCCGAACTCGCGACAGGGGAAGCAAACACAGACATCAGAACACGTACCTTTTACGGGAGATCGTCTCACCGTAGCTGTCAATCTGATAAAAAGACGTGTTCAATGGCATTAACACCAGAAAAAACGCAGCTGAATCGGTTAATCCATAGGTTGATAATGTTTCTGTGTAATATTTTTTTTAATTTATAATGCATAATTACATTTTGAAAAAATCGGAGAGTAAAAGTTAGCTGCTAATGGTAGCCACCAGAATTATCGCAGCTTCCGGTCTTGGCTATGCGGCAGTCTCACACACACACATTACCAAATAAGGAGTATGTGGGAGTTCCCCTCGAATCCATTGGCTCTGACGGTTAGGAAGAGATGTCAATCAGCAAAATCGAGCAAGGGGGGGCCAGAGATAGGTTTTGCATCAATCTTGATACAGGGTACTTATTATATGTTGTAGTTTGGATTCCTAAAGCTTTTAGTCTACCTTCCCATCATTCAAGGGTGGTTTTCACTCGAAGTCTTTTTTTTTTTTGGACGGACACAATCATTTACATGTTTTTACTATGTTCAATCTGAATTTACTTTAAAATAAAAACATCTATATTGATTCTGACACTTCTTCATCCAACTCACAGGTGTAACCTTGCTTTGAGAAAAAAGATTATTAATTTAACCCTTTTAGAAGGGAAGATATGGTCATTTGTTCTGGGAATGTAATTCTCGAGCCTGAGACCTGAAAAACAGGCTCGGGGCTAAACAAGCATTAGCTTCCAATAGCAATTTAAATGGCTATGACTTTGACAGTAGCTGGAAAATGAATGTGTATCTTAATTCAGTTATGTTTAATAAAAAGAGCAATTCAACTTTGACTTGGAGACAGTTATGAGGCTTTTAAAGGGTGTCAATATTCTGCTCACATTGTGTTATGATCAGTCTGTGCCTTCAGACACTTCAGAAATGATTGAGGACAAGGAGCCAATATATTTGAACTACACTATACTGAATGCATACTGAGCAGGATCCTATGTCTGTTTCGCAGCAAGAAATGAAGTGATTTGAGTGGCAATAATATTAATGTGACTCAACCAATTGGCCCCATTTTCATAATGACGCGAAGCCTGGCACAAGCAGCACCACCACATATTGTTCCTGACCTTGAAATGCCCTTTCCCTGGTCATTTGGTGTTTCCATTTGCATGTAAATGAGGAGGTGATGAGCTGGTTCTTGGTACTTGGTGATAATTGAGTCTGCCATTGCAGAACAGAACAGGCACGTAAGTTCTCAGACCAACATCATTCATTTGATAATAAAACAAAAGACATAATGAAAATACAAAGCAGCTTCTCTATTTTCTCTCTTAATATCAATTTATATCTTTAAATCTGCTGTTCATTTCCTGTCTGCTGTGGATACTCAGCCCTGCAGACACGGAAGTTAGGCCTAACAAGAGAAAAGGACTTCAGCACCATGGACAGCAACCATGCTCTCTTCAGCCTTAGGCCCCGGCCACACGAGGACGATAACGGTGGTATCTGCTACAGTTCACTATCAGATAGACGGTTGGGCCACACGAGGCCGACATGGAAATGCATAAAACGATAACGGGTCCGAACATGTTGAAGGTCCCGCTGCTGCTTAATAATGCTGCTAGATGTATGAATAATGGGTAGACCATGGTTAAAGAAGGTAATCAAACTGTTTCCCAAACGTAGGCACAACTTGACATTGCAGACTATCTTGTGCTGACTTGGATTTCTCTTTACACATCTTGATAGCTAATCTACCAGGATACAGAGAAAAGGATGACAACACACACAAACAGACTGAACACAATGATGCAACATGGCCATACAGTACCTAAAGGCAGCCTGCTACTGCTTTTACATATTTAATGTGCACTGAAAAGTCAGTCATTCATCTATTCAATACGGGTTTACAAAGGAAGCAAGTTGTCATAGATCCTTGGCTTAACACAAATCTGGAACAGGTGTCCCGGACAATGCAACAATATCAGCATACATCTACAATAGGTGGCTGTGTGACATCGTATTTGGAACTGTTTATTGTTGATTGGGAAGTCCCCGCAACAGTTAAACAAATTGTATTCCAACTTCCTTTCTGTGCTCATTAAAGCTGGACCTAATGAAGTCCATCATTTGAGGAGTAAAAACAAGTCATACCTCCAAGGACAGTCGAGAAAACATCGATACAGCATCTGACCTCTATAGACTTCTTCAAGTGTCTACTGTAGCAGTGAGCACACGCCTGAATAAACGAGACTTGGATTATAATGCACAAATTCTGCGAGAGTTTGAAAACAGACGATTAACACTGTATTGTTTGGCTGTTGTTAAACGCAGCAAACATCTATTATATTCATGAGTAGTTTCTGTCGATGCATACTAGAAAGAAACACAAATGTTCACCAAGAATTCAAGACGGAATGGGTTAAGTAATAGATGACCAGAACCCCCTCCATTAACCACATCACTCCTGTTGTTCAGCAGCTTCCCTGGCTCCCCGTCAAATCCATAACCTCACTCCTCTGTACCTCTCCGACCTCCTGCAACACACCCATCCTCACTCTCAGGTCTTCTGCTTCCCTCAGCCTCACTGCACCCCCCTTCTGTTTAACCACCATGGGGTCTAGAGCCTTCAGCCGCTCTGCACCCCACCTCTGGAACTCCCTCCCACCTGACATCTGCAACACTGACTCTCTCCATTTTCAAATCACGTCTCAAAACACATCTCTTCCCACTCGCATGTCCACCACCCTGCTCATTATCCATCACACATCCTCTGTTTGATTTATTTGATGATTTGATTGATTTATTTACTGCATCGTCTTGTTTATGTTTCTTATGCTGGTGTTATGTATTGTGTATCTTGTTTTTTATGTGTCTGTACGGCGACCTTTAGAGCCTTGAAAGGCACCTATATAAAATAAATGCATTATTATTTATGTATATCATCTTTTTGGGGAGTCGCACGTGAAAGCCGTTGTCAATAGCTAAGGCGCCTAATTAAACTCTCTTTAACTAAATCCTTATCATCAGCTTCTTAACACAGCAGCAGTCTTCTCCTGCACGTGTTTACACCGTTTGTTCACAACAGTTAATACAGATGTCATAGAAAGACCCCAACATCTACTGAATGAAGTAGATGTAGCACAAATTAAAACATCTATCCACAGTTTATTCAAATGACTTGCAATTATCATGTGATGAGAGTGTAGCTCAACTGCACAACTTTGTAATATGCACTCAGTCTGTGTTCATCTATAACATATGAGTAGCCTATTCCTGAGTTGAGGTGAAATTATGTATTGCTTCTTTTGTAAAGTATGAAGTGCAAGAGCTGTCCCGTAGTATGTGCTTAGCTGCCAATTGACGCACATACACAAGAGTTTAAATGCAGTAAAGAGTCTACCTATTTATTTGATGTTTAACAGTGTTTCAACAGGAAATCTAATGTGTAAAATGTGCTTCCGAAAATGCATCAGGGTTGGTTTTTTCTTACAAAATCATCTTTAGAATACAATTCATACTATTATGTATGCCTGCATAAAATAGCATGCATCCTTAAGTCTATAGGTGAAGTATGGCACAGGCAAATAGCCCAAATTATGTTGGCAGTGGCTCAGTCAGTAGGGGCTTGGACTGTGAGCCGTAGGGTCGCTGGTTCAAGTCTCCGAACAGACCTAAATATGCAGTGTGGACTGCTACTTGGAGAGGTCCCAGTTCACTTCCTGCCCTGCCGTGGTGCCCTTGAGCAAGGCACCGGACTACCCCCCACTCCCATTGCTCCCCGGGCGCTGTACACCAGCTGCCCACTGCTCCTAGTACTTGACTCCTGGTACTAGGATGGATTAAAAGCAGAGAACACATTTCACATGTGTGACCATTAGAGAGGGTTTCATCCCTCCAATTCTATCTATTTTATTAAATTAGTCCATATTGAAAGATGTACTTTGTCATGATTTGTGTAGTGAATGACTGAAAGAATATATTTGATTTTGGCACTATTACTTTAATATTTTTGTAAAAGTGAGAGCACTCTGCAAATACATTGGCCAATTATTTTCAGTTCAGGCCTGTGGGTGTCGGAACTGTTTTGAAAATATAACATGACAAATGGGATTAAGCTAATAAATAAAAAAAACATTTATCCATCCATCCATCCATCTTCTTCCGCTTATCCGTGGTCGGGTCGCGGGGGTAGCAGTTCCAGCAGAGAGCCCCAAACTTCCTTTTCCCTGGCGACATCAACCAGCTCTGACTGGGGGATCCCAAGGCGCTCCCAGGCCAGCGAAGAGATGTAATCCCTCCACCTGGTCCTAGGTCTACCCCTTGGTCTCTTCCCAGCTGGACGTGCCTGGAACACCTCCCTAGGGAGGCGCCCAGGTGGCATCCTAACTAGGTGCCCGAACCACCTCAACTGGCTCATAAAAACATTTATGCAAAATATAATTACATAATGTTCATGTAGGTCTTCCTGCAATGTGCCACCAGATGGCAGTGTAGACCTGTGTAGAAACACAATATACTTCCTCAACTTGAGAATAGGTCAAATATAATTGATGATAATAAATAAAAACACAGCATAATATAAGATGTACTTACACAAAAAAAAATCAGTTTTTCTTTGCTGTACTTTACATTTATTTTGTGTCCGAATGATCAACAGGACAATTGTGCATCTTCTCCATGCAGGCTTTGTATCCGAGCAGCCCATAATGCCTTGGGTTGCTTTATTTAATTTTTAAATGATCTATATTTCATGCAGTCATGTGATGTGAGGGGCAGACGCATAAAACGCACGGATACCCTGAACTATAAAAAGCAGTATGCTCTTTATGTTCTACATAATTAATTTTATTAACACGAAAACCTTTCCATTTTAGTATATTTTTGTATGACCTCCTAAGTGATATTTTTCAAAGGAGACATTAAGTGTTATTGTAGTACGAAATCCGAGTGTGTTGTTCCTACAGGGGGCAGCACAGACTCACTGTGGAGCTACAGCTTTTTTCCCTGACTGTATTTCGAGTGTTCAAATGAGAGAAAGATGGTATTACATCACAAAGTTCAATCTTAATTTGTCTGCTCTCATCCTGCATTATCTCCTCAGAGGAGCCAAACTGATACGATGGCTGAAGTTTATTAACCAAAATGAAACTGATCCAGGGCTCGAAATGCCACTCGGCAGAGATATTATTTGTCCTAATGGGCCTGTCAAGTACTACAATTGTTGGCATGTGTGTGCATTCAGAGCTGGTGGTCTGGGAAAGAAGGATTCAGCGGGTTCAAATGCAGGCAGGCAGGTTAAGTGTACAGATGAGGGTGCAGGATTCTGCTGCTACTTGTTAGTCGACCCGTCAGTTTCTGCTGTTTCCTCCCTGAAGCATGTTTCTCACAAGGGGTATAAGTACTCCTACAGGTAGTTTAGAGTACTGCATGGGCATTTGAATAAAAAGGAAAAGCAGTTATGCATTGGTCCCTAAAGAGTTCATTATTCTTTTAATACAAAATTATACAGGGATTACAATTTAAATGCAATTGGTAGCTACCATACTCAGTCAACTACCGCAACAAACACACATTCATGATCACGTTTGTTCAGGGTAAACGGGAAGCAAATTTCAATGTTGAATGATGGATATAAGGTGTTGTCGAAACCATAGTCTGTTAGTCCATGTAGTTATCGAGATTGTTGGTGTTGAACCCTCCAATTCTGAATCACTATCACCATTTTTTTTTTGGAACCAGAAGTGACATGAGAGGGTCGAACACTGAAAGAGAAGTTCCCAGGTTGAAGTTGTTAGATGACTTCATTGACTTCTACACAAACAGACTGCTTACTGCCACCTGCTGGATAGTATAAATAATGCAGGTTTCAGGTAGGCAACTTCCACATTGGCTTTACTTTTCAGACTCTGAGAATGCTGCTTGGTTAAAACAAAGCAACACAGCTGAAAACATGGATGAGGAAGTAAAACTAAAAGTCTGTCTTGGTATTATTGTATGATTACAACACATTTGCAATGCAGCATTTAAGAGTTTTCAGCTACGATGTTGTTTAGCTAATTAGACACTGATGGCACAGAGATTATAAACCGATAAGTATTGTGCATATTTATAGGCTTTTATTCAATTTAAGATGTTTTATGCTGGTTAGGGGGTACAGAGGCGCGGGAAGGTATTTTGAGTGGGGGTGCTGAGGTGCTGGACTCCAGTGAACACTATTACGGGCACTATAGAGCACGCACAAAAGCACTCCCCACGCGCAAACACACAGTACACCCGCGACTATTACAATGAAGGCTCGCTAATCAGCTCACGGCATATAGGCAGGGGTAAAACTGCGGTCAAGCCAGCCGGCACGTGATATTGCGGTGCGCGAATAACCTATGCATTACGGTAGAATCCTGGAAACACTGCCTCTGTGTTTAGATGAGAATAAAACAAAAACTGTCCAGTATCAAAGAATCATTTCACTTCAGGGTCATAGCAGGACATCACATCTAGTCACTTAGAAAAAAATCAGGACATTCTGATGTCTCATCTAAAAACAGGGATGATAGCTCTTATATTTGACTTCAAAGGTATTTTATTTTGAAACTCTACATCAGAATGTCCTGATTTTTTCGAAGTGACTAGATGGGGTGTCCTGCCATCACCCTGGAGTGAGATGAGTCTTTGATACTGGACAGTTTTTGTTTTATTCTCATCTAAACACAGAGGCAGTGTTTCCAGGATTCTACCGTAATGCATAGGATATTCGCGCACCGCAATATCACGTGCGGGCTGGCTTGACCAAGTTTTCCCGAGTGGAGGCTGGCTTGACCGCATTGGGGTAAAGTGCTATTTTTTACGAGTGGGGAGCGGACCTCACCTCCTCCTCCGCGGCAGGCAGGGGAGCTCCGCACCCCCTGCCTGCCGCTAGGGGGTGCTGCAGCGCCCTCAGCACCCCCCTTCCCGCGCCCATGGGTACCAGTGGAAAAAACGGAATTCAAAAGAGTGAACATTTTTGGTAAAACGTTTCAGAAACCCTGCAGTAGTCGATAGTAAGAGGAGTCAGGGAATAAATGACTGAAGCATGAAGTGTGCTTGAGCCCGTCACAGATGTTGCAGCGAGCAGAGCTGAGGAGTCGGTAAGCGGATGTTTCACAATGAGATGTAAAAAGGCTTGAAGATGGTGTTCAGAGGGAAAGCCAGGACTCCAGCTGTGCCCCCTCTCCCACTCAGCACACATATGCACATATGCAGGTCCACCCACACACAAACACAGTGGGTGAAGGGCTGTGTTAAAAAACAACACATTTAAGCCAACCAGATATGCTTCTTACATTTCATTGAGTGTAAACAGCAGAGCGATCGAAGAGGAGAATCATTTTCACAAATTTGCATCAAGTCCAGAATTGGCAATCACGCACAATATATCTCACAGGAGAAAGCCAACATTATAACTGTTCAAAATAGTGTGCAAGTCAAGCACAATAATTGCATTTAATTATGTTTCTCCAGCTAACTGATAAACCGGCAGTGACGTGACCCTGTGAGTGTGTTGCATTTCAATAGTCAGTTTTACACATGAACTAAAATGGATAATGTTTTATGCATACCCTGATGGGAGGATACATTTATGTTGGCACATTAATACACATCAGCTATCACAGAAGCTTCAAGAGAATGCATTATGTTGTTTTCTGATTGATTTACATCCTGGCAGCTTATTGTCCCCTGAGAGATTTTATTCTTAGAGATACTGTAACTGTCTAAAAAGAAACACAATGTTTTCTGATTGACAGGTGGGATGATTCAGTGATCCACTGACCTCTGACATACCAGAAATGTTTTCAATCAATACTGAACCTGAGCTTTGCATATGGTATGGGATGAAAAGGTAAACGAATACCTCAGGAAATTAAACCTATTTTCAATTCACATTATGTAAATATATATATATATACATTTTATTCATTGGGATAAACCCCTTGAGATGCACCATCTCGTTTTCAAGGGGGTCCCGACAATAGCAACAACTTACAGACATACACAAACAAAAAGACATGCAAAACATGACACACAAGACAAACCACATACTGTACAGTCTGTTAAGTGAAATTCAAGCAATGCACACAATCATTACAATTTGAGACAGTCAAGCAAATCAGTTTCATCAATATCAGTTAATAACAAGTGCAGACCAGATCCAGGAATCTGCTTAATTCAGCTCTGAGTCTGTATAATGTGTTCTTGTTCCCCACTCAGGGGAGAGCAAAGTGTTTGTCAGCATGTTTGCTCTTGACCAACAAGTGAGTTGCCTTGTTGTGTTTGGCTCTCCTGCTATTTCCACGCTCTCAGACTTTAACCGCATGCTTAGGCTTATTTGCTTTTACATGTTTATGTCCTTGCTTTTTTTCCTAGCTGGGGCGCTTTGCAAAGTTGAACAGAGGCCGTGTTGCATAACCATATTTCACTGAGGCAACCTTTTTCTTGATGCACCCAATAATCTTCCTCACAGATATTGTAGGATTTTTACATTTTCACCAAGAAGCCATTTTGACTTTCTTACCTTGTCTGTTTTTGAATCCCACTTTTTTATTTTTTTCATGCTGCCTATATTCACCTGATGGCTTTAGAAGCATGCACATTTGATGATTATGGGTACCGTTGTTGGACATGTGCCTTGAGGCATATAAGCAATCAAGAACATTATGACATACAGAGACTGGATAAAGGAGTAGCATGAAAAAACAAATGATGTTGGAGCCACCAAAAGGATGAATGAGAACAATTTAGTTTCATTACCTTCACCAAGGGAAGATATGTTTTCAGTTTGGTTTGTTGTCAACTATATTAAAGGTCCCCTATTATACTGTTTTTCATCAATATATTAAAGGTCTCAGATATATACAGAACATGTCTCTGAAGTGTTTGGCTCCAAACACCAAACGGATCATTGCAGCATTACCCATAATCCCCTCTGTTTCAGCCCTGTTTCCAAAGTGCTGATTCTCTGTCTGTTACTTTAGATGAAAATAAGGACCCCCTCCCCACGCCCCTCTGAGAGACATTTGGTTACAAAGAACTCAATGGTGCTCTAGGAGGAGATTCAGGTGATAGGTGGGGGGGTTACCTTGGTTGGTTATTGGCTAATGGTTACACAAGACAAAACATCGTTATGACATCATAAAGTGGCCAAAATGGTGGACAGGTTTTTATATAAATGGATCAGGACAAAAAGAGAGAGAATCTTTTTTCCCGAAACTTTCAGAATCTCTTTCCACAGAGGGGACACATGTTGATGTGGAAGAGACATGAAGAGGAGGGGACACATGTTGATGTGGAAGAGACATGAAGAAGAGGGGACACATGTTGATGTATAAAAGACATGAACAAGTGGATTTTGCATAATAGGTGACCTTTAAGAAAAAAACTTGTCCAGTTTTCTTTAAACTTGGTGGAAAGATGTAGCATGGGGAGGAACCCATTACATTTTGGACTGAATCCGAAACAAACGGTGCATTATTTTTCACTAATGAAAACAGCCTTGGCAGATGCCTGTGCTCTCAGAGTGCCCTTACAGATCAAATACATATGTTAGAGGTCACCCAGAGACAGATGAGAAATAGGCTGATTTAGCAAACATATAATGCTCTTAATCTAAAGTTTGCAGATACCAAGTGCGCAATGCGCCTCGAGGACAAAGCCATGTCATTTTGTTCCAACCCCAATAACCCTCTATCATCTCCACACAGTGGGTATTGATTGGGGGTAGAAAGTACATTACATTTTTCTCTCAGCAGGTTGTCTGAGCACAGCTGAATGGAATATTCCAGTAAGAAAAAGACACATACAGAAAGATAGAGGTCAGAGGGAGAGAGTGTGTGTGTGTGTGTGTGTGTGTGTGTATATATGTGTGTGCGTGTGTTTGTGTTTGTGTGTGTGTGTGTGTTTTCAACACCTCCTCTCCACATGGAATACTGATTTGATGAGTTCCTGTCACATGGCAGTAATTCACTTGGGATTCTTTTTTCCACAGCTCATTCGGTAACTTGAATGATTACTTTTGTGCAAGATGATGCCTAGTAGATCATCTGCATTTTAAAATGTAGCCTTTAATCCCCTTTACAATGTAAATAATTCCAAAATGGTACAACAGAGAAAAATACAAAAAACAGAAGTATCTCTTTTTACAATATTAAATATCCTTCCCCCCTGGACATGCCTACTTTGATATGTCCGGTGTTTTTCAAGCATAAAGAACGAAATGCATAATTTAGTATTTTTCTCATGAAATCAAACGCCTGATGTTTAACAAAGTTAAAATATTCATGAAGAGTGTGCTTAAGTCAGCAGTGTGTTTTATCTATGTGCTTTTACAGATGGGTGACACTTCAAAGAGGCCTTATTCTGCTAATGTTCAGGCGTATATTAGTATGTAGTGTCTCTACTGTGACATGTCTCCATGCTCTAATGTTCACAAAGCTCCTTATTTGTCTCATACTGCCTGTGCTGCAGCACCTCTTTTCACCCTCTGTCTAAAACCAGAGGCCAGTCTGCTCTGATTGGTTAGCTGGCCAGCGCTGTTCTGATTGGTCAACCGCAGATGTCTCGCCCCTAACCCCCAGTTTCCACCGGGTCCGTCTGCGCCGCGTTACGGCTCAGAAGCGTCCCAGAAGCGTCTCGCCGCTGGGCTCCGCTCGAAATAGGATTCAAGTCTATTTTTCGATGCAACGCAAGGCCTTGCAGAGGCGCCCGGTCAGAGCATCCGGCCCATCCCCCAAATAAACTAATTTGCAGACCCTATCCCTCCGTAGTCTTTCAAGTAGGAGGAGAAATGCCAGTGTTCTCCTCCGGTTTACAGTCACTGTGTAAATTATATATATATATATATATATATAGAATAATTATGATGATGAATGCATTTTTTTACCACTAAAATACAGCAACACATCTTTGATTCATGTCGTTTATAACTGGGATATTACAAGTATTATTAACTTTGTCTGTACAAAGTAGCCTGTCCAGGAAATATGCCCAAATCAACAAAAACTGCGAGCCGGCAGGCAAGACGCTCCGCTTCTGAAATGCTTCTGAAACGCGCCCGGTAGGGTATGACACCGGTGCAGCCGTAACGCGACACAGACGGACCCGGTGGAATCTAGGGGTTAGCCTATCATGTACAATGTGTTGGAGCGCTAGCCAATAGGAGCGTGAGTGTTACATAGTGATGTTAATATGTTCTAGAAGTAAAAACAGTCCAATGGAGGCGTTTCATGTGTAAAAAGGTAATTCACCTTTAACCTCAAAAGGTGTTTGTTCCTGAGGTGGGAATTATATTTCAGATGCTCTGAGCATCAGCAGTTCACACCTTGTGCCTTTGAGACTATTTGTGAATTTCAAACTATAACCAAATGTGTCCTTAAGGGGTTGTATCCCCATGTGTCCTTTATGTTTTCCTGTATCCCCTCCTCTGGGACTGACAACCACATCCAACCTCATTAAAGTAAGGATGACATCATGTGCAGTCCTTCTCTGTCCCTAAAGGCCCAGTGTCAAACAGTTTCCTAGGGTCACTGATAAACAAAGCAGAGTTATATAACAAAGAGGTCAATGTGCACATCTGTTGGATGAAGAGAATCCTTGCTGTTATTGAAAGTCAGGCAAGTTACATTGAGCTGTATCATCAAATAAAATGAATGAAAGAATTTAAAGGTCCCATGATGGTAATTTCTACTGATCATAATTCCATTGTTGAGGTCTACTAGAATAGATTGACATTGTTCAATGTTCCAAACTCACATTGGTTTCTCATACAGCATTTCTATGTGTATTCACTCTGTCCTAAACGGCTTGTTGGAGCTCCTACACCCCCCTCCCTGTGAGCCCACTGTGCTCTGATTGGTCAGCTCACCCACTCTGTTCTGATGAGTCTACCACCGTTACAGAGGAACATCAGTGATTATGTGTTACAATGGCGTTAGCAACCAGAACATGACACCAGTAATGACAAACAGCTGAGAATGCTGCGTGGGGTCTGGGTGCCGTGTTGGCGGGACGTTGCGCGGCTTGCTGCTGCGAGGAGCGGACAGTGTGAGCTGAATTACTGGTGTCGTTTCCTGGTTGCTGCGTGGGGTCTGCGAGACAGCGAGACACCGCGAAACTCAGCCTGAGCACGCACGCACGCACGCACGCACGCACGCACGCACGCACGCACGCACGCACGCACGCACACACACACACACACACACACACACACACACACACACACACACACACACACACACACACACACACACACACACACACACGTAGCCTGGCTGTTTTACTCGCTACAGGGTGTACTTTGAGTGTTTGTGACTCTGCAGACCGTTTACATGCATACAAAGCTACATAACACACAAGGGGACGGGTAATAACCGGAAAAGCATGACATGGGACCTTTAAAGAAACACAAAAATATAATATTGTCAATTTTCAAAGTAGATATATAATAGGATATAGTAGGATAGTATCATTTTAAAACTAAATACACTGGGCACTTATATATATAAAGAAATATCTATCTTTACAAAATTATAAAAATGTACAGATAATATATAACTTAATATTGGTCAATTATTGTTACATATTGTCGATAAATATAAAGTATGATTGCACATATCAGTTTGTTTTTTTAGTTAGATTGCCTGAAACACTTGTATAATCCAATACATCGGGCATATTAACACAGGTGGAAGTTAACACACATCCTGCTGAGTTCTTGGCAGCCGGAAAGAAAATGTTTGCCTAGTCGATGTGACTTTTAACCAGAATGCTCCCCCGGGCTCAGGCCTGGGATTGGAGTGAAAGGTTGTCTATAAAATATGCATGTCACACTTGGGGCTAGCGGTGAAGTCAGTCAGTGTAGGTGTGTGTGTGTGTGTGTTTTCCTGTGTGTTTGTGTGTGATGGGCAGTTTGCTAAGGGGCTCCTTGAGACCAGAGGTGTTGATGTGTATTTTAAAATACACTTACATTCTGGGAGTGGATTTATGCTGCAGTGAACATATGGAGTTATAATGGGGCCATAATTCAACTGAAAACCCACAACAGCATTTTGTGCAAAAAAAAACAGGATGTAAAAGCCCTCAAGTCTCCTTTTAACTCCAACAGCTTTTTATTTTTGCATTATTTAGATCCTAGTTGTAGCCCTCAGTTTGGCTTTTAAATGATAGTGGTGCAGTGTCTTGGTTGGCCGATTGCTTAGCCCCCCGTGTTGCTGATTGCAGCTTTTTCGAGAATCGCTCATACAAACAACCTCACACTGCGCTGTGTGGAGCACTTAGCAATACACCCGCTAAGTGTGAAGTCATTTGGATGAACGGTTGTGGAGAAAATGGAGGGACAGACAGTCTCCTTCCATTTTAGTAAGATCATGTTTCCAAATAATCTCCTCAAATTAATGCAGCATTGTCATATTTTATTATATAAAGACATTTCCCCCATTTGATTGATTAAACAAATAACAAATTGAGTTTGTGAGCAAGCAGTTGTTCATTTAAATATTCAGCAGACACATAGCATCATAAGCAAATATTTAGAGTTGTGTTCTTGATGAATAATAGAATAATCACTCTCGTTTTAGCTCTATTTCTCCTCAGGAAAATGGTGGCCCTTAAGCTGCTAAACCATATTTACTTGCTTTACTTCCTGAAAACAGCTTCCTGATGCAGCTGCAGAAAGGGTTTAGGAGAGGGGTGAACCAAAATGCATTTCACATAGCTATTTAATTGATTGTTGCACCTTTAAACTGTGCAGCTTGAATGTGAAATGGACTTCACAGTTGCATTTTGATATTGGCAGATAATTGCTTCTTTATCCTCAGGTGTCTGCCTGCTCCTGTGACCCTGAGAGCTATGGAGTCAAGGGCAACAGCCCCTGAAAGGGTCTCAATATAACGCGCTCCTCAGCCCCCATGAATTTTCTCCTGCTGCCTGTAAGGGTCCCGGTCAGGGTCAGCCCATCAAAACAACATGCAGCTACTTCCATATGAGCTCGTGACCCTCCAGACGGAGTACAGTGCTGGATGACAGGAGAGGGCGGGGCATAGGTTGATTGATCCCTGGATTAAAACTGACTGATGGGACAATGAACATCCTCTCAGTACTAGTTCACCATGACCTCAACACATTTGCAATTAGGCAAAGCCTGCAGAAACACTACTTTCTGCAGAGACTGAGGCAAGACACTGATTGGTTCATTTTAACACACACTTTGTTGTGGCCTTACTGAGCATTTGTTTGATATTTTGGTATGGGAACCTTAAAGTGCAAAAATAAATTGTTAACAATAAAGTTTTTTGGAAGAGAGGGAGGTGTAAAAACCAATTTGTTTAAATGTTTGTTTGTTCCAAGTGTAGTAAATGTGCCCTATACTTTGCATGCACATTATGATGGCTACCATTATAATGGTTTTAAAACTTGAAATGAACAGGTAAATCTTTTTTAACAGCCCCAACAGAGGCGCTAGTGTTGTTTCCACCTGGTGTGTGTGTCATCTTGGCAAAATGTGCTCTATGAGACTTAAGGACTTTGCCAGGTGTTTATATTTCTGTCCGTGGAAAGATTTTTGAACGGCAATGGACTCCCAACCATGCAAGATAGTCACAAAACTTTACAGATGTGTAGAATTTATATTTCGGAGGCTCCTGGCGGGCAAGGTGAAAGTCTGAAGCCCCTGGGCAAAGTGTACGCAGCCGTTCAATGTTTTCACATATGCCCAACTGCATAACAGCACCAAGCCAAGTCAACAATTAGAAAAGGAGAAAAAGAAATCTCAGGAGACTGCTGTACTGTCAGCGAGAAAATACAATCTCTATTGAAAAGAGATCCTTGAGCTCAGGATTGCAACTGGCATAAAATATCAATTCAGCAGTAAAAATAGAGAGCTCCTTGCTTCCTCTTCTGTATGTCAGGCCATGTGCATATTCATTGGGGCTCAAAGCTTTTATAGTTGATATTCTTTAGTGCTTATTCAAGAAGAAATTACAACCATAATAACAAGGAGACAATCTGTGCATAATGGTCATATGAAAAAGACAAAAGCTAATAAGCTATAATGCACCATGTGGTTCAGGTGAAACAAACATTGAATGTAGTCTTTATCAATGTCTTATAATGGTTTAGAGAAAAAGCAGTAGCTTGGTAAGCTGATCCATTAATTAAACATTTAATTTTCTTTATTTGACAGCTCCTGTGGATCTAAACTAAACGAAAAACTGAAAAAAACACATGTTCCCTGTGGGCTTCAGCCACATATTCCCCTTAATAAAACACGGACGCGCATGCTCTCCAGTATACAGATTGAATCACTGGATGGTGGTTTGGGATAATGTCACCTCTCACTGCACTGCCAACCCTTTTGTTGGTTGCTAGGAGACAACACTGTAGTGCCTAAAGGTTTCCAGAGATAGTGTAATGATCCAGAGACCTACTTTCCCAGCTCAAGTGTGAGAAGCATGTGCACAAAGATGGAGGAATTTTCAATGCATCAGTCAAAGGAAAGAACAACTGACAATTCGTGTAAAATATCAGGTGTGGGTTATTCAAGAATTTGGCAATAATATTATTCTGTTAAGAGAGTACAAGCAAAAAGGTTTTTCCATGCACTGTTCAATCGAGGGGATTTAAGGCAATTGCATTTTACACATTTTGTCTATTTTTGTCTCTGAATTTCTCCTAAATTCACTCAAAGACATCATAGGATATCGCATAATTTCCGTATAAACATAACATTTCAGAAAACCTGGAATCCAACATTTTTTTTGTTAATGTAAGTTATCAACTGGGGAAGTTTTGTTGCGATATCTATTATTATTATTATTCATTTACACTTTTTTCTAAATCTCACAATATATTCACCTCTACTGTCTCCACTTCAGTAGCTCCACCTTTTCCAGTTTCAAATCTATATTCTGAAAGTTTAGGCTTCTTGATGCATCATTCATAGCCGGATTTATGTAACATACCAAAATATGTCAGTGTTTGATATTCAATCAGTTTGCACCAATGGGGGGCAGTAAAGGTCTGCATCAGGTTGCACTCCTTCATTCAAGAATTGTTTATTTCCCCCTTGCCTTTCTCCTCCTTATTTTTTAATTTAATTTTCTGCCCTTCCACGGAAACCGTTCTCACAACAGAAGTGGAAACAAAACACAATGCGTTGGAGAGGACCTATTCCAAACACAAATTTGGACAAAGAGGGAATATCCCAGGATGCCTTTTTATGTTCATAAAACTCCTCTCAACCCTTCCTAAAAAAGTGTGTGCAAATATACTGTTGGTTCAAACTGCTCTGAAGACATTAAGACTGTTTATCCATCCACCCATCCACCAGACAGTGCTTCTCAAAGTGTGGTCCGCGGACCACTGGTGGTCCGTGAGCGCCCCCTAGTGGTCCGTGAGTATATTGGTAAAATCTCACATTTGAAATAAATTATTTAATTTAAGTTTTCCTCACTCTCGCGGGAATATCTCCACAATGGAGCGAGCTTAAGTTTCACTTTTGATTGCATGATATAGCCCAGATAAACACCTTCATCACACATGTTGCCACTTGTTTGTACCATTTTCAGGCGATTTGTAAAAAACGATGTGTTTTTGGATATTTGTGGAGTTAGGTGGTCCGCGAGTGTTTTTTTATTGGTTAAGTGGTCCTTGGTATGAAAAAGTTTGAGAAACACTGCCCTAAGACAATCAAACACGAATCCACAAACAAGCAATAAAAGCTTAATCGTAGCTTCAGACCTCAGAAGCTAACACTATCTCGCCCAGTGGCGAGCCGTCACGGCCCTCTAGGCCCTCTGTGAGGGCCTAAGATATTCTAAAAAATAATATTTGAAAACATTAAAAAAAAAATTAAATATATTTTTTTAATATGTTTTTGTTGTTAAATTTTTCATTAGTTTTACCAAAATAACTTTATTTAATTGTATTTAAAATAATATTTCCAAGGAAATAAATCCTTCGAATCTGCCTGTTCAGTTTCTGTTGGAATGTGAAGGGTTAAATGCCGTCTCTGCGAGTTACTGTGAAGACGGGATGGCTTGTTGGTCCCTCTCTACATTCACAGAGGGCCAGCTATAGTAACTGAACGAGAGAGTAATGTCAAATGACAGTACAATTGACCAATCATATCTTCCCTCTAAATGGGCGGGCTTTATTTTCGCGGACTTTATGACAAGTTCCGCCCGCTGTGAGGTCTATGTCACTACCCGATCCGTCCCCCTGCCTGATCGGTACTGCGCATGTGCGAGATGGTCCGCCATATTGGACAACTCCGGACGGCAAACCAAGTTGGACACTTGACACAGTGGCTTTTAGCAAAGCTCAAAAAGAAAACTCCAGAGAGAGATGAGTTATTGTTATTACAACGTGACTTCAGTATTATTTAACAACTCTTTTTATTGGGTTCTTTTATTTGGTCATTGATGCGTTTTGCACCCTGGGCCGCTGTTTTGATATTCCGCTGAAGCAGGGGCGGATCTAGATAAATATTCATGGGGTGGCAAGAGGGTGGCAGGAGAATTTGAGGGGTGGCATCCCCTGGCAGAAGTATATGCTGATTTAATCGCAGTCATATCAATCAATGTTAACTTGGAAAGCCACAATATTAATATTTTAACTCAATGACATAAGTGACATTATTGTGGCACATCAGTAAAGCCATAAATATAACTATATAAGGTGGCAGACGTAATTTAATGAATTTTAACTGAATGAGTTGGTTTCACTCTTAGACCAGCAGGGGTACAAAATCTACGCAGACAGCTGCAATAAGTACATTAATTAACTGTCTCATCGATGTGTGTCTGTATGAATATGATACTATTAACAATCATATTATTCCTATCAGCTGTCAATCACTGTTATGATTCACATATTCAGTGTTATTATTAAATAAACTATATTTTTTGGAGGAGTTAATGATGAATGTTCCTCAAGATGCTTGCTCACCCTCCTTCAAATTTGGTTTGAACCAGCTTTATTGGAGGCAATAGGCTGGTAGGAGACAAAACGGCAGATAGTAGGCAAAGGGCTGGTCGGGGACAGGCGAGGGTTCCGGGAGAAGGCAGGACGGGAGTCGCAGGTACAGAACGGGTCAGGGAGCAGGCGAGGCAGGCTGGTCAGGGACAGGCAGGGTCGAAACCGGGAGAGCAATCTGAAGAGTAATGCGGGAAAGACTGGCATGCTGCAAAGTACGATCTGGCACTGAGGTGAAAGTGAAGTGGGCCTAAATACTAATGGAGCTGATGGGTGTAACAGAGTGAGAGAGAGACAGGGTGTGACTACCAGGTGACTAAGGAATGATAATGCAGAAAATAGGTGAGTGAGAAAGCAGACTGTGACAAAGACAGCCCACACACACCTATCAATCATCAAACCATGGGGTCTTATTTCATTACGTGTTGATTTCTATCAACACGTAATGTTGTATCGATGTATATAGTGTACTACCGCAAAAGTATTCTCCGTCGGG
This sequence comes from Harpagifer antarcticus, assembly GCA_902827135.1. NCBI lineage: Eukaryota > Metazoa > Chordata > Actinopteri > Perciformes > Harpagiferidae > Harpagifer > Harpagifer antarcticus. Next base: position 196,503 of record CADEHL010001048.1, on the reverse strand, counting down.
ACTTCCTGCAACAACACCACGCCGTTATCGTGATTCTGATTGGTCAGAAGACATTATCAAAGAAGTTCTCTCGAGAAGGTGATCACTACGTGACAAAAGTTTTCAAAACTGTTTCTAGTCTTCGGTATTTCCAGACAAGTGGCTGAAATCAATCTTACTAACTGCTGTCAGTGCAATTTACTCCGAGCGAGTTGGCGGACTTTATTTTGCTTACTTTAACATCATTGTTCATGGTGGGGCTAAGGTGGGGCATTTATTGGTATAAATAATCCCTTTCAAGATTTCAAGATTTTCTAAGGTTTATTGACATATCATATACACATATGGTGTAGTTATGCAATGAATGAAAAACTTGGGTCACAGGTTCCTCAACATCTATCAATATGTGTGTATACCTCCACCATTAAACTGTCATATTCTGCACATTTCTTATACTATCTACATACATAAGAGTATAATTCATATGTATAATATCAGTTAAAAATAAGTGCTTCAACATAGTTAACATTGCAGGAAAGAAATATATTAGACGTCAAGTACTTTGTCAGGCTTAATAGTTATCTGTAGATAGATACCCCGAAAGCTTTTTTCTTATTTGAAAGAAGACCTTAACCTAAAGTATTATTTAATGTTTAAATAGAGGTTAATTAGTTTGTCTGTTTTGCACATCCTCCTATTAATATCTTTGTACATCGTAATGACCTTCTACTTTCTCCCTATGAAAGTATGTACTCTTAATATTTTGTTCATCAAATAACATTATTCAACAAAAATAACATTATTCAACAAAAATAATTCAATAGCGTGCTTTAACCACTAGGCGGTGCACACAAGGTACACACAGCATACTAATAATAACTTTGTATTATTAGCGTAGGACACTTATGTATGTATAACATCTGAAGATGTGTAGTTTTATTCATGTTTTTAAATAATTTTACAGGATATTGCTATACTGTTTCTCATTTTTTACTTCTACACATTAATATCTGATTTGTAAAACATCACAGACAGAAAGGCATACCCGTCATTTAATGGTCAGCTATTGAAATTGTGATTCCATAGATGTGTCTGCCATCACCCAAAACCCCTGACTATTCTCTCAACTCAGTATTTACATTCTTATATTCAAAGAAAATCAGTAATATCTTTAAAAACTACAAGTCCTTTTCTATCAGCTGTGCACCGTTGGTGTACATATAAACCTATCTACCAATTGGATCAAATATAAAAGTCAGCCGAATTACTATTGATACTGCAAGGAGACGTATTTTGTGAAAAGAAATGCAAGATGTTGTTTAATTGTTGATATATTTATGATCCACGTCACATATTCAGTTTTGGCGGCAGTTCTCCTGTTTGTCTAGAAGTCTTCACATCAGGGCTCTATAAATAATGAACTACGGCAGATGTGTTTTTGTAAAATGTTTTCGGATATCATATCGCATTAACATCATATCCCAACATGCATTGCGGCTAAAACATCCAATCAACGAGCTTCAAACTGAGGATCTTGGGTAATCTGTTCAGTGGGTTTGTGGTGTGTATCGCTCGAAATATCCCTTATAGGCCTACGTCTGTTTCCGGTGACTTTATTTATGGCTAAAAAGCATGCTAAAAAGCCCAATATTACAGAATTAAACGAATAAATAAAAGCAAGGATAAGTGTGTGTTATTGTTGAGTAAAAAAACAGTGTGTTATTTAGAAAAGAATAACAAATTAGAAGGAAAGAAAGATTTTCGCGAACTTGAGGATGACGTTCTGGTATCACTCGAGGCGGCGGGAAGATGGGGGCATGGTGGCACCCCGAAAACACATGAGCATCCAACACTGGAACGTGCTCTGGAGCTGGGGAACAGGGAACTTCCAGCTCCTTCATCGAGGAGAGGAGAGGAGGCTGTCAGGCCGCCCGCTTCTTCTTCCTCGCCTGGTGGCTGAAAACCAGGGTCGGCTGCACTTGAGCGGCAGCTGCCGGGACCGGAGATTTTCTTGGCCAGCTCCCTCTTGCCTCGTGCCTGGGCTGGGGACCCGGGACGGGCTGCGGTCTCTGCTGCTTCGGTATTTTGAACCGGGCAGGACGTGAGACAGCTTGGGCGAAGGCCTGCCGCGGGACCATTGGAGGTGGCGGCTGGACCCTTCGGGGGAGACAGAGCTGGAGAGCCTCGTCTCCCTTCCTTTTTGACTCGCACCTCAGCTGCATTGAAGCTAGAGCGGAGCCAAATATGCCTTCGGGAACAATAGGCATGTCCAGAACTTCCTCTTTTTCCCGGTCTGGAAGGTTGCTCAGGTTGAGCCACCTGGCTCTCTCCTGTACCACCATCATTCCCAGCGCTTTGCCCGTGGCTTGGACTGCGCAGCGCGGCACACGGAGGCAAATATCCGTGATCGCTGCGATCTCGTCCCACACGGCAGGCTCAGGTCTGCTCGACATGTCCTCGCAAAGCTCCGCCTGGTAGGTGGTCAGCAGCGAGGAGACGTTGAGAGCCCTGGCGGACAAAGCTGCGGCTTTATAGGCCCGTTCGGTCATCGCTGACTGGAACCGGTCTGCCTTTGCCGGTAGCATGGGGTTCCTGCTTGGTGTCGAAACCAGCCTCGGTTGGAGGTGGGCTGCCACCAGCGGTTCCATGGGCAGCATGCGGAGCAGGCCAAGCCTCTCCATACCGTCACAGTCCAGGGAGGAGGCACCCTGGATTGGGGCCTTGTTGCTGAAGGGACGGTCTCTCCACGAGACCGACACCTCGTCCAGCATCTCCGGAAAGACTGGAAGGAGCTGCTTGGGGCAAGTTCTTCCCCTCGTAGAGAGATCTGGAGGTCTCCTTGGCCACTTCAGGCAATGGGATGTCCAGCCTGGACGCAGCGCGTTGACACACGGCCTGCAAGTCCATGCTTAGGACGGGCGAAGCTGGTGTGCTCTCGACGGGGGAGCGGACATCGCTCCCGGCTTTGTAGCCTGAGCCGATGAAACGAAGATGTCATCCCCATCCAAGTCAGACAGGAGGAACTCAGAGGTATCCTCTTCGTCCTCCATGTCGTCCAACTCCAGGACAACCTCCGCGGGTGGAACCATGGTGAGGTCCAATGGGAGCCCCAGCTTGACACAGCGCGGGGCTCCGCTCTCGCGGCTCTTGCCACCACCGGGTCCCAGCCTGAAACGGCGTGGGGCTCCGGTTCAGCGGCTGTCGCTGTTGTTGAGCCTCAGTCTGACACAGCGCGGGGCTCAATCTCTGCGGCGGACGCCACCATGTCTTGATTGCCGGACGTGGAATCAGCGGACATGAGGGGGTCCTGTCCCGACAAGCTAGCTTGGCGTGCTACCCGTCGTATGAAGCTCTTCATGGTGAAGCGGGTACAATGCCGAGCCGGGGTTATCGATAGCCTCCCGGGCGTGTTCCAGCCCGAGGCAGGACGAGCAGACCTTGTGTGAGTCTTTGCCTGAAATCTTAAACCCGCAGCGGCATAGCCGAGCATCCAAGTCCCTGACTCCTCTGGTGTGAGGGAGAGAAGTGTCCATCTTCGATCGCCGGGGTGTCGGCGTGGAGTGGACGCGCTAGTAACAGGTACGTTACTGAGAAAAAATCCAACCTTGCCGTTAGTCCGAAAGGAAAAAAGGCGACGGTGTAGATTTTATTCTTTAAAGAATATTAACTGGTGTGTTAATACCTTTTTTTTATCTGTCTCCTCTGGTGTGAGAGAGAAAAGAGAACGTCCTCTTTACCGTGGTGTCGGTGTGGAGGGAAGAACAAACTAGCAACAGGTATATTACTTGCTTGAAGAAAAAATCAAACCTTACCGTTATTTCGACAGAAAGAACAGCGAGGCAGATTACAATATTAACTGGTGTGTTAATATTGCTCAGTCTTCTTGCAAAGCAAAAAAAGTAACCGGCAAGCGCCCGTCGACCGAATGTTAGCTTTGGGTTCAGTCTGTGGACCGTTAAGCTAGCCCGGTTACTGATAAATCGAGATGTGCTCTGAAGCGAGAAGAGGTGTTTGAATGACGCTGCATCGTAGCGCAAGCTACTTAAAGGGTGGGTGGATTCCCTGACGTAGACGTCAAGATCACCAGCCAATCAGGATTGGCGTAATGAGATTGATGCTTCTGTTTGCATACGCGTTGAGGCGCATCTCATAGTGAGACATCGAACGGAGTGTTATGAATGAGAACCAACGCTGTCATTTGAACGGCGATCAAGCCTGAAGCCACAGAGATCTTCTGTTACTGTCCTTTCTTCTTAGAGGAAGTACAGAAACACGTAACTCTGGATTTGTTTTAATGTCTGAGGTGCAATAAACGACACAGCAGCTTTTTGGCATGTTAAAACTATTATTTTCTGCCTCGCTCATGAGAGTAACAGCTGGCGAAATTACAGCCTCGCCTACTGATTTCAAATGTGTGCTCTAAAATTATATTTATAAATGACTATTATCATTATTATAAGCAAGACAATAAATGGCAAAGATATGTAGAAAATAAACGTATTTAAGACACGTGCATAAGAAACGTAACGTGGGAGAAAATATGTTTCTAGAACATATGTAGAAAATAAACGTATTTAAGATACGTTCATAACGAACGTAACGTGGGAGAAAATAAGTTTCTAGCTAAACGTAATTGAGAATGCAGTTTAGTTCTGTGGGAAGGTAATTTTTAGGAGACAGGGTTGAGCCTCAGAAAATAAAGGATGCCCAGCAGAAAGATGCAGTGTGAACCATCACAGTTAACATTTAATATCCGCTCTGTAGACTCACAAACATGCCTGCTAGGAAGAAGGACTCAGAGAGAATGAGCACTGAAAGCATACGGTTTCCTTGCAGTTTGAAAACATCTCCTAAACCTGACTGAGAGGAACAGAGTGTGCACAAAAGCACAGAGAAGAGCTCAAAAGGGCAATGATCTGGGTACTATATTCCCATATAGAGTAGGTGTTACTGTATATTTCATCCTCCGCCTGATAAAAAATACTTTGACCAGTTTTTGCACAAAATTGAGGTATATAAAGTATGCATTAGCTATATCAGAATTATGACAAACCATCCTCAGCTTTGACCTTTAAGGTGTCCATTCTCTTAACTTCTCCTTGATCTCGAATGTTAGTCAGATGTGACATTTCCGGCAGTCAAGTGGCAACATTGGTTTGATTTTTACGACTGTAACAGCTTTCTAGCTTCAGTGTTTGTAAAAATTGGTGTCAACCGTGTCAACATAAGAAAGTAAATAACATATTTTATTTTCATGGCTGTCGGCTGTGATTTTGTTTGAAGAATAACTATTTCTCTATCCATCTCAGTTGAAGAGAAAGAGAAACAGAAAAGCCCACAGCTAACATGAATGCTGAAGATGGAGATTGGAAGATTTCACTGAGACGAGTGCACACAGTAATTTTTAACTGTTTCCAGTTACCTATAGATACATTTCACAGGCCTTTTCATTACATTATATATCTGAATGCAAACACAACAAAGGTCGACAGCCATGCAAGGGCAGTGCTTTGGCATGCTAACATGCTCATATGACAATGCCAAAATGCTGATGTTCAGGAGGTATACAGTTACACTGAACAAAAATATAAACGCAACACTTTTGTTTTTGCTCCCATTTTTCATGAGATGAACTCAAAGATCTAAAACATTTTCTATATACACAAAATAACCATTTCTCTTAAATATTGTTCACAAATCTGAAAAAATCTGTGATAGTGAGCACTTCTCCTTTGCCGAGATAATCCATCCCACCTCACAGGTGTGGCATATCAAGATGTTGATTAGACAGCATGATTATTGCACAGGTGTGCCTTAGGCTGGCCACAATAAAAGGCCACTCTGAAACGTGCAGTTTTGCTTTTTTGGGGGGGTCTCGGGGGGACCGAAAACCAGGCAGTATCTGGTGTGAGGGGTAGGGGTAGGGTTAGGGTTAGGGTAATGTTGTGAATCGAGTGGCCCATGGTGGTGGTGGGGTTATGGTATGGGCAGGCGTATGTAATGGACGACGAACACAGGCCACTCGATTCACAACATTACCCTAACCCTAACCCTACCCCTCACACCAGATACTACCTGGTTTTCGGACCCCCCCAGACCCCCCCAATAAAGCAAAAATGCACATTTCAGAGTGGCCTTTTTTTTTCAGATTTGTGAACAATATTTGAGAGAAATGGTTATTTTGTGTATATAAAAAATGTTTTAGATCTTTGAGTTCATCTCATAAAAAATGGGAGCAAAAACAAAAGTGTTGCGTTTATATTTTTCTTCAGTGTATATATGTTCACCATCTCTGTTTAGTATGTTTGCATGCTAATTTAACACTAAACACAAAGTGTAGCTGAAGCTAATGGGAATGTTTACTTTTGAAGTTATGAACCAAGTATTCACTGATAATTGTCCCAGATGAAAAACTAAGGGTTCACCAATGCGTTACAATTCATTCTGAGGAGGGCATTCATGCATATACCACATCTTTTGTCAATCCATTCAATGGTTGTTGACCAATTTCAGTAAAAATCTGTGGCACTAAAGGAAAAGTCAGAGGATCACCAAGGTCATCAGGTTAATCGTCATGAACCTTGGTGCCAATACATCAATAAGAAATGGAAATATATTTCAATGATAAGTGAAAACTTGACCAGCTGGTGGTGCTAAAATTCCAAGCATTATGTAACTCGTATTTCAGTCTGGACCAAAGTGGTGAACTGAAAGACACCCATAGAGTCACACTGCAGACACAGTGAGAAGGGATGTGTTATGTGTAAGCAGTAAACACTATTATGTTTGCTGAACAAGGCTTGTTAATAAAAGTTTGTGTTGGAGTGCAATCTCCAAGCAGTTTAATAAAGTTGTAATAACCCCACTGAAAAATATACAAAAGGACAACTTCAACTAGCATTTTTGGATTCCAAAATGAAAAAGCAATTCCTTACAAGAACACAGTACATTCCTCTGCTATAAACAAATAGTATTTCAGAAAAATACAAAATAACACAAACCCATAAAGCAATAGTTATCTTTTAGGATTCGTCATGCTTGTGTATCAATTGTTATTCCTAGGTTTAGTATCTGTCTTGAATTCATTATTATTGGAATTGACAGATACATACAATGATGGCAGTTATTTTTTGAAGCCTTATTCATTGTTCATATTTCCAAAGAATATGCTGCATGAATATAAATGGCAATGCTGTCTGTAAAACACATTTTGGACAGGATATGACAAAAGGCAATTTAATCTGATTTGTGATGGTCAAAAAATATCAGAGAAGAAAACTTTCTTTTTCTTTCTTCCTGGTATTTATTTGGTATTCTCTGTGAATTCTGGGTATTACTTCTCCCAGTTGTGCAGCGGCCCCCTGTGCTTTCTCTGATGTGATCTTCATCTGTGGGGAATAGAAGTAGAGCACTCCCCTCAGCTGGCGGGGCTTAGAACTTCTTGGCTTGCCTGGAGGCCCGTGTAGCTGAGGTGATTTGGGATTTGTTGGGAGAGACTTTGCTGTGGTGGCGGTGGATGGGAGGTGAAGAAGTTTCACAGAACTAATGGCCCATTCATATTTTTTGACAGTACGCCGGTGAATCTGGACTCAGGCCATGTGCTGAGGTATTGTTAGGTCTTCTACAGCCACACTTCTAGGAAGCAGAGTTTAATCCTCTGCGGATCAAAGCCTGAAAACACATTTGTTGAAAAGGAGCAATTTGTTTAGTGGTGTGCTGGCTCTCCTGAGGAAACTCATAGATTAAAAACTAAAATGGAAGCCTGCATTCTGAATAAAAGGGAGAGCAGCTGAACTACAACTAGATTTTTAATAATGAATCACTCCCATATGATTGTTGCCAATTCCAGCTACATAATTGAAATTTTAAGTGTCAGATACTTTTAAGACATCACCATTTTGAGCATTTTTAGGATGATTGACCACATCACTTTTAATGGGTTTTTTCTAGTTTCTTAACTATTAGCAAAGACACAGTGGACTGAAAATACCCACTTTTCCTGTTAAGACACATCAGGTGGATGAAGTAAAGCTAGAGCACCATTTTGGCAACGAAACCTTGCTTTTGACTTGTTGTCATTAATCTTGCAGGAAAGAAAGTGTGCTTCCAAAAGTAAGAGTTCACATGAGGAATGGCCCATTTCAATACATATTCTAAAATATAGAAATGTACTGCTTGGTAGTTTCTGATTTTCAACATAGGACCAATAAAGTCCTTTCTTTATCAATAATATATTGTTATAGCTTATTTGGTGATTCTATTCTGTTAGTATAATAATAAAGTAAATAAAACGCACTTTAATCCTGGTGGTGAATCTCAAATTACAATATCGTGGAAAAGTTAATTAATTTCCGAATTCAATTTAAAAAGGTGAAAGTCGTATATTGTATAGATTCATTACACAAAGTGAATTATTTCCAGCATTTATTTGTTTTAATCTTGATGATTGCGGCTTACAGCAAATGAAAACCCCAAATTAAGTAAGTGTGTATGAGTTTCACCTTTTAAATGTAATTCTAAAATGAATGAACTTTTCCACAATGTTCTTATTTATTGAGATTCGTATTTAGGTACAGTACTAGAGTAAATATAAACTATAAATATTATTTCCACCACTGCAGAGATGCACTGTACGCTGCGCCTCAACAAAACTGCCACTGAATTATTAATGTACATAAGCTTCAAAAGACAGCCTGCTTTGCTGTGATCCTATAGTCAGTTCTGATTGTGTGTAATCATGCTATATTTATAATGTTGCTGTTGTATATGTGTGTACTGGACAGTGCTGGTGTGTACGTGGCGGCAGAGGGTAGTCAGGTGGAGGCCGAGCTGTCAAACCTGGAAACACTTTACCAGGCTGCATCTGTCATGGCGGTGTCAGAGCACTCGGTGCAAGAGCGAAATAAAGGGCGAGGAAGCATTTTCCAGCACAATGCCCTGCTGTTTATACATCACTCAGAGGCCACTCTACTCCAATGTCCATCTGTATTCTGACAAAGATGTTGAGCTCCAAAGCCTACAGCTCTGAGCATTTAATAAAACCCTCGCTCCCAAGAATGGCAGAAAACACTGAGCTGGGAGGGAGAATAAATCAAACGCTAGCCGAGTGAAACCATTCATGTGCTGTATACTTCTCTGAGAGCTATGAGCAGTGGACACGGTGTGAAATCTCAGCTGGTGCTTTGAGGAATCGATGGTAGCCTTTACTATGACTTTAGGGAAAGTAATGTTTGATCATTTCATATTAAAAAGTTTTGTACTCAACCCTAAATAAATAGTATACACTTTTCAAATGTTGCGATCTTTAATCTTTAATCAAGGTAAAGGCTTGTTTCAAATCACATTTTACATTCAGCACACCTTTTTAAGATCTTGTTTAACTTAATATTTGAGCCGCATGAAGGATTTCAGTTAGCTGACGTTTTGATTTTAAGTTTTCAGGGAAACAAACAAACATTAGCATTTAGCTTGCAGCTGCTCTGTCCTTGCCTGCCGGGAAAACACTTAGTGTTTTAATTGGTTTAAACAACTAATCAAACTCAGTCTGTTCCTATTGTTTTGATTAAGAGCATCCTATTCAAAATTCCATTTAAAAATAATTACATATTGTCTTTGTTTATTTTGTAGAGAACTTCTCTTTTGATTGACATTTTGGCAGAGATAGGACACATATTCAGAAAAGGGAGAGAAGAGGGGACTATCTATTTTTTCCTTGCTGTCATAAGAACAAGTACATTGTCGCCAAAGTCTGATACTCACTCGTTTGTGCAATTAAGATTAATTGTTGACCCAAAACGTATTAAAAAAAAATGTTCCTTCATTTATCACAAACAAGGGCATTGTAATTTATTTCAATCAATCCCTGTTGTTGTTAAATCTAAGTAGTGACCCAAATGCCTTGCCAACAAGAACATCACTTTTTAAGCAATTTTTTAAGATGAATGCCTTCAGTAGGAAGTAATGGGCTTCAGAGACAAAGTAGATCATTGGGAAAGTGTTGAGAGACGATGTTAGATCATGTCTTTACATTGAATTGTTTAAAACTAAGAATGTCTCTGGCTTTTTCCTATGGCATGTGTAATTCAAAAGAAAATATGATTTCACATTAAAGTTTCATATTATACTAATTTATTAATCGAAATGTAGCACTATGTCATATTCCTAACAAACCAACACACACATACTAACACATACTCGAGCCATCTTTAGATGTTTTAGTTCTACTGATGGGCCGATCAAATCTAAAATCTTGTTATGTATTTATTCCCGGTACAGTGAATTAACATGAAACTGTAATGATCCTTGTAGAAACTGGGTCATTGCAGCAACTGTGAATGTGTAGAATAAGACGGAGAGGACTGAGAGAAGCAGCACAGGTTTAAACAGCACTGCAACATAATGAGCATATACACATGTACAAGTGCACATTCAGCATGACGGAGGGTTAACTATTATCTGTATGTTATGACATGACTGTCACCATTTTTACTGTTAGGTTTAGAGATGATTGCAGTTTTCCGTCTGTCTGTTTCTTTGTCCATTGGTAAGCAAAGCAGTATGTTTGGGGCCTACATCATGTCAAATTCTAATATCCCTCATTTTTAACAGTTTTCTCAAACATTGAAATCCTCTCCACCTGACACGAAGGACTCACAAAGACTCAAATGCACGATTCTTCCTTGATTTCCTTTTATTATCCAAAAAAGGGTTTCTAGGATCTACTAGGACTACTAAATAGTTCACTAGGTTCGACTAGCTCAACGTGTGCATGAGAGAGTACAGACATGGACTTGGTAGACAAGACGAACCGACAAAAGACAACAGGAGAACCGGGCTACATATACACAATAATTAATGAGACACAGGTGCAAACAATCCAGAACAGGAGATCACCAAGACAGGAAGTGATGACACTTGAAACGAGAGGACAGAGCCAACATCAAAATAAACTGCAAGGCCACCAGAATAAACACAAAACAATAAGCTCACAGACTCTAACGCTGAAACCTTACAGTACCCCCCCTCTTACGGACGGCTCCAGACATCGCTGAAGCCTGAGCTCTATCGAAGTCAGATATAAGGGTCTTGTCCACAATGAAGCTGCCTGGGATCCAACAGCTCTCCTCTAATCCATACCCTACCCAGTCGACCAGGAACTGTCTACCTCTGCCCCTCTTCCTTTCCGACAGTATTTGTCCACAGTGTACACTTGACCTCCGTCGACAATCCGGGGAGGTGGAGGGGGCGTGGAGGCGGGGACCAGTCTGCTCTCTTTGACTGGTTTCAACTTGTTGACATGGAACGTGGGGTGGACCTTGATGGACTTTGGAAGACATAAACGGACAGCAACAGGGTTAATCACTTTGGCTATGGGAAAAGGACCCACGAACCAGGGAGCCAGCTTCCTGGAGGCGACATGGAGAGGAAGATCCTTGGTAGATAGCCACACTCGTTGTCCGGCCTGGTACTTGGGGGCTGGACGTCGTTTCCGGTCGGCCAATACTTTCATGCGAACGGCACTCCTCTGCAACATATGGCGAACTCCTGCCCAGACCCGACGGCAGCGTCGAACCAGAGCATGGGCTGATGGTACCGTGACCTCCTTCTCGAGCTCCGAAAACAATGGAGGTTGGTACCCATGGACACATTGAAACGGGGAGATACCAGTGGCTGATGTGGGTAAAGTGTTGTGTGCATACTCCACCCAAATCAGACTCTTACTCCAGGTGGTGGGTTTCTCGGACGCTAGGCATCTCAAACAGGTCTCCAAATCCTGATTCATCCTCTCCGCTTGTCCATTTGACTGTGGGTGGTATCCGGAGGTCAGACTAACAGTGGCTTGGATTAGGCGACAAAACTCCTTCCAAAAACGTGACACGAACTGTGGGCCTCGGTCTGAAATGACATCACTGGGAAAACCATGGATCCTGAACACATGGGACAACATGGCCTCTGCCGTTTCTTTGGCATTAGGTAACTTGGGCATGGCGACAAAGTGTGCCATTTTAGAAAAACGATCAACCACAGTGAGTATGGTGGTATTACCTGCCGATGTTGGTAATCCTGTCACGAAATCCAACGCAATGTGAGACCATGGTCTGTTGGGAATGGGCAGAGGTTGGAGAAGACCTGCCGCAGCTTGCCGAGAAGTTTTGTTCCTGGCGCACACAGGACACGCTGCTACATATTCTGCAACATCCTTCCACATCCCCGGCCACCAGAATCTGTGTCTCACCATGAAAAGGGTCCTTTTGTTTCCAGGATGACAGGTAAGTACCGACGTATGGGCCCAATGAACAACTTGCCCTCGAAGTTGCTCCGGCACAAACAAGCGATTCTGAGGACACCCTCTTGGGACCGGATTTCCAACATTTGCCTGTTTGACCTTGGCTTCAATGGGCCAGGTCACACTCCCTATCACTCGGTCTGGCCGCAGAATGGGATCTGGACTCTTGGGGACTGGCTCAGGATCATACATTCTGGAGAGTGCATCAGGCTTTCCATTCTGCGAACCAGGTCGATATGACAGAGTGAACCTAAATCTATTAAAGAACAAAGCCCATCTGGCCTGCCTAGAGTTCAGACGTTTGACCTTCCTGATGTATTGCAGGTTTTTATGATCCGTCCAGACCAGGAAATCCTGCTCCGCTCCCTCCAACCAGTGCCGCCACTCCTCCAAAGCAATCTTCACAGCCAACAGTTCCCGATTTCCCACGTTGTAATTCCTCTCAGCAGACGATAGCTTACGGGAGAGGTATGCACACAGATGAAGCTTGTTGTCCCCCGCTGACCTCTGGGACAGTATAGCTCCAACGCCGTCGTTGGAGGCGTCCACTTCCACCACAAACTGTCGGTGGTGATCAGGTACAGTCAGGATGGGAGCTGTGGTGAACCTCCTCTTCAGTTCCAGGAAAGATTTCTCTGCCTGTGGATTCCACACAAACTGAACATGGGGAGAGGTAAGGGCATGGAGAGGAGAGGCAATAGCACTGAAATTGCGTATGAACCGTCTGTAAAAGTTAGAAACCCCAAGAATTGCTGAACTTTCTTTCTAGAGTCTGGCGTGGGCCAATTCTCCACGTCACTGACCTTAGCTGGGTCCATTTCCACCTTGTTAGGGGAAATCACAAAGCCCAAAAATGCCACAGAGTTCACATGAAACTCGCATTTCTCGGCTTTTACAAACAAATGGTTAGCCAGGAGTCTCTGAAGAACAAGGTGAACATGGTTAACATGAGTATTCTCATCTGGAGAAAAGATGAGAATATCATCGAGATACACAAAACAGAAAACATTCAGGAAATCTCTTAACTAATCATTAATGAGGGCTTGGAAAACAGCAGGTGCATTACAAAGTCCAAAAGGCATCACCAAATATTCGTAATGTCCCGTCGGTGTATTGAAACCTGTTTTCCACTCATCCCCCTCCCGGATGCGCACAAGGTGATATGCATTCCTTAAGTCAAGCTTGGTAAATACCATGGCTCCCTGTAACAGTTCGAATGCCGTAGAGATGAGTGGAAGGGGATATCTGTTCTTAACTGTGATCTGATTAAGTGGACTGTAATCAATACAGGGCCTTAATGAACCGTCCTTTTTCTCTACAAAAAAGAAACCTGCTGCTGCTGGGGATGATGATGGCCGAATCAACCCAGCTTTGAGTGATGATCCGATATACTCTTCCATGGCCTCCCTTTCAGGACCAGAAAGAGAATACAACCGTCCTTTGGGGATAGTAGAGCCCGAGAGAAGGTCTATAGGGCAATCATACGGTCTATGGGGAGGCAAGGAAGTAGCTCGTGTCTTGTTAAACACCTCCTTAATGTCAAGGTAACACTCTGGCACTTTGGATAAGTCAGGAAAGTCAGACTGTTTAGAAGAAGTGACACTGTCCCTATCTGACGCCTGTTTAAAGTTCCCAGATCTGTGCGGTCCACTCGAAACTGTATGAGAGGCTAAACATGAACGAGAGCACTCACTCCCCCACCCCTTAACTTTTCCTGTAAGCCAGTCCATGTGAGGGTTATGTTTAACAAGCCAAGGGTAACCCAAAATGAGAGGCTGTTGAGCTGAGTTAAATAAATGAAAGCTAATATGCTCACGGTGCTCCTGATCTATGACAATTTCTATGGGTTCCGTGCGATGATTAACTGTACATAAAAGGCGGCCATCCAACGCGCTAGCTTCTAATGGCTGATCTAAAAGGACAATGTTTAAGTTCAACTCTTTAGCCAGCTCCCAGTCTAACAAGCAGCCCCAGAATCAATTAATGCATCCTGAGTTACAGTTTTATCCTTCAGTTTCATTTGTACCTGAGTCAGTCTTCTCGAGGAAGGGTCGAAAGAAGTCACTCGGCTCACCAGCGTCCCTCTTCCCACTGATGAGACTGATCTTTTGCCGGACAGGCTGCCAGAACATGACCCTGCTGGCCGCAGTAGAAACACCGCCGCTCCCGTAGGCGGCGCTGACGCTCCTCCGGGGTGAGTTTGGCTCTTCCGAGCTGCATCGGTTCCTCCGCGGCGCTAGGGGGCGCTGGTCGCTCTGGAGTCGAAGTCCGGGTATTCCTCCGCCAACGTAGTGTTCCCTCTGTAACTCCCGTCCGAAGAGTGAAGTGGAAGCTGCTTTCTCCCCTCTCTCCCGACGTCTCTCTGCTAGACGTTGGTCCACCCGGATAGCCATGGCGATGAGTGAGTCCAATTCTACAGGCAACTCTAATGGAGCTAACTGATCCTTTATGGGATCCGCTAATCTATGCAGAAACGCATCAAAAAGAGCCGCGGAGTTCCATCCGCTCTCCGCTGCCAGGGTCTGGAATTCGATCGCGTAATCCGCCACTCTCCTCTGCCGTTGTTTGATGTTCACCAGGGCTCTCGCTGACTCTCTCCCAGGTGCTGTCTGGTCAAAAATGTTTTTCATAGAAGCCATGAATAACCTTAACGACTGGCAAACAGGCGAGTCTCGGGCCCATTCTGCTGTTGCCCAGGCTCCTGCTCTTCCCGTCAAGTGAGATACTATGAAAGCTACCTTAGCTTGATCTGTGGGAAATGCTGCGGGCTGATGTTTGAAATGGAGATCGCACTGTATCAGGAATGGATGACAGTTTCCAGAATCCCCGGAGAACTTCTCCGGTGAAGCGAGGCGGAGTGAAGACGATGGCATGGGTATTTGAACGGGGATCTCAGCAAACCCGACCTCCGCTGGACCGGAAAACTCTGCCGCAGGAATAGCAGGACGTGCCTCGAGGTGCGTAAGTATGTCACGCATTTTCTCTGCCAGGTGATTTATTTCCGTTGTCACTGTTAACTGGAAGTTGTGCTGACGGGCATTTACGTCCTGAACCCCCTGCTTCATTGTTGTCAGCTGTTCCCCCTGTTGACGCAGGCGTGTTCCTTGCACCTGCAAAGCAGTCTTGAACACGGTGGAATCGGCTGAGTCCATCTTGTTAGGTCGGTTCGTTCTGACACGAGGGACTCACAAAGACTCAAATGCACGATTCTTCCTTGATTTCCTTTTATTATCCAAAAAAGGGTTTCTAGGATCTACTAGGACTACTAAATAGTTCACTAGGTTCGACTAGCTCAACGTGTGCATGAGCGAGTACAGACATGGACTTGGTAGACAAGACGAACCGACAAAAGACAACAGGAGAACCGGGCTACATATACACAATAATTAATGAGACACAGGTGCAAACAATCCAGAACAGGAGATCACCAAGACAGGAAGTGATGACACCTGAAACGAGAGGACAGAGCCAACATCAAAATAAACTGCAAGGCCACCAGAATAAACACAAAACAATAAGCTCACAGACTCTAACGCTGAAACCTTACACCACCTCCTTCACTCTGCTGTCATTCCACCCACATTATCTGCTCCTCTCTATCTACCAGTCTTCTTTTTTAAAATTATTTTATTATTATTTTGATCTCTCTTCCTCCAGGTCCTCAGTCCTGGAGGACCCTTGGTTTTGCATATAGCCTAAGCTCAGCTCAGAGGGAAGAGAAACAGAAACATCTCTCTCTGGGGTAAATTAATAATGACATGGAGGAGGGGTTGTGTCCTGCGGCCTGATCTTGACGTCCAAACTTGAGTAGACAGTAGAAATGGAGAGGGAACTGCCTCTGTGGATTTTGGAAATTGTACCCCACAGTGAATTCATGCACAGAGAGCAGTGTGAGAGGAGAGACTGGAAGGGACATGTTTGATATAAAAACGCAGGTGCAAAATAAAAAATGCAAGGTCATGGCTAAAAGATTAAAGGTCCCATGTCATGCTTTTCCGGTTATTACCCGTCCCCTTGTGTGTTATGAAGGTTTTTATGCATGTAAATGGTGTGCAGAGTCAAAACCCTCAAAGTACACCCTGTAGCGAGTACAACTCTAAAACAGAAAATACCTCCCCAAAACGCCTCGTTGGAGATACGTCACTGTCCATTTGATTCTTCCGGGTACATCATCATGTCATGTCGTCCCCGGAACGAAATGGACCAATCCGTGGAGCCGTTACGTTACGTCCGCGGAGCCGCTACGTTAAGCCCCCGCTGATTGGTCCAAATTGACCAATCCACGGACTTCCTCACACACTCAGTGCAGGCAGCTCTGCTGATTTCTCCTCCCTGGCTGCAGGCTGATAACTAGGGTTGGGTATCGTTTGAATTTCCACGATTCTGATTCCGATTCCGATTCTACTTTTCGATTCCGGTTCTTAACGGTTCTCAATTCCGATTCTTTGAGGGGCAGGGTAAAACAATTATACATGCTTCTTCCCCCAAAAAAATTACATTTATTCGAGAAACTTTTACTCAGGTTAGTTTACAGTAATATTCACATTAATCAGTCTGTTTATATTCACTACTATGTAACTGTAACCTGAGAACCACTGAAGCTACAACAGTCCAACTTTTAAAGGAAACCCCCCCCCCATTTAAAAAAAGTTCTTGTTGAGAAAAACAAGCATATCTCATTCTCAGGCATCCCGGGAAGAAATGTTTGAACATTTTAATGTAAAATGCTTCAATCTGGTGCACTTTAAGCAGAATTACTAGAGACTAGATCTAGGGGGTACAACTCTAAACACCCATATGAAAAAGATCGGTTTACATTTTAATAATTAAATAAGTATGTGAACATAACCAATAACCTACCATAGCCAATAACAAATACATGTCACTTATTTTATTTTTGTTGTTCATTCAGGTCTTATTTTACTATTTTATTTATGCATATGTTTTTATCTCTCCAGTTTAAAACGATATGTCTGGTTTACTGTCCGATAGTATACATTGGAATTATTTCAAACCTGTTTTATCTGGTTTTATCCCAATAATTATAAAGGAGTACCTTGGAAATATGTGTTTACATAAATTGTGATCAAAACGTTTGAGACTCACTGAGATAACTTAGACCAGGGGTGGGGAACCTCCGGCCCCCGGGCCGTATATGGCCCGCGAGACAATTCGATACGGCCCTCGAGGTAACACACGCAAAAAAGAAAAAAAATTAAGAAATCTAGACAGCAAAATAATTAAACAAGCGAGTGCCTGTTTTTCCTGGCCAAGGTCAGGGTCCTTGAACACAACACGAGCCTAACGTGTCATCACCATTGACTGTATATATAAAGGTCATCACGTGGTATATGTCTCGTCCGACAGGGGTTTAGAGCTGCCGGAGATTAGAGCACCAGAACGCCGCTCCGGGCCGGGACTTCACAAATGTCAGTAGCCATACGGAGCCGTACACATGCCGCAGTTTTTGCGTGGCTGCGTCTTTAGTTGAAAGCCCAGTGGCGACCTGTTCATCTGTCATACTGAGCATACAGTCAATAACTTTGTTGTTATTAGCATCTGGTTAGCTAGCTATGCTAACGAATATAAGAAGCTTTTTCTCCAACCAGTGAGGTAAAGGCACATCTTTATATGATCATTATAGTTATAAAAAAATAAGAGAATAAAGTAAACAGGTATAAAATACTATACGACAGTAAAAAAAAGTTGTTATTAATAAACAAGAATACAGTTTGAAAGGGGAGTGATTTGTAAAATATCCATGAAGAAAATCTGCTTCCAGTTCTGTTTCATATGGGTGTTGAGAGAGGTATCCATAGATCTCTTAATGTTGCTCTCAAAGTGGACCAGATTTATGCTTTTAACTTCAATATTTAAAAAAAAAATCTTCCCGGGGGAACATGCCCCCGGACCCCCCTAGAGGAGGTTAGGTCCCCCCCCACTTAAATCATGTTCACATGGATAGGAAACTAAATTGCACACATCTTGTGTCCATATCTTTCTGTTTTGGTGGTCATGCCACAACAGTGCACGTGCATGCATGCGCGAATCATGGTAAAATATCTGGATTAAGAAATTGCTTTTTCTTTGCACAGCATGAAAGAAAGGCCAAATGAATGGGCTGTGATTTTAGTATTTTTAAGCAGAGGTCAATCATTTGTAAGGCCCTCGGAGGATGTTGAAAAAATTGAAATGGCCCTTGAGAGGAAAAAGGTTCCCCACCCCTGACTAAAGACTAAAGTGAACTACCTAAATAGTCCTTTACCTCACTGAGCTGTAGTTATCAGCCTCTCAGTCTGACTGGACTGAAGAGGACTCTCTCTCCACATCATTGTAGAAACATCTTCTTCTTCCGTTAGAGCAGCTAGCACCAGATGCTAATAACAACAGCGCCCTCCCTTTCTCCCTCGCTCGCTCCCACGCTCATTCGCATTTTGGCTGTGAGCTGCGGGTGCCGATAAGCCAACATCCCCCATTTTCATCACTTACAGCGCCCATCGTACAGGGCAAATTAAAAGTGTAACCGGGATGAAAAGGGTGTTACATTTACTTAATAATTATGAATGTTGTTACATCAAGGCCGAACATTAGGATGAGCACCAACGGTCAAAACATTTTTTTTTCCTCCCAGAGCTGTCAGCGCAGCGCCTCCACAGATCTGGCGCCCTAGGCGAACATCTATAACGCCAGTGCGATGGGCCGGCCCTGGTCTCAGGTTACGCTGTAGGAAGTGGAGGTACAACGCTACATTTCCCGCCCCGCAGCAGTCATACAGTAGGCTACGGAGAGCGGCGAGAAACATTTCCTCAGGCATCGAAAAGCGGAACCGAAATTCACATGTCTAAATGATGCCGTTGGAATCGAAATGTTGGAACCGGTTCCGAACCGGAACCGATTCTCGGTACCCAACCCTACTGATAACAGACAATTTGGAAATTCTCTCTGCAGACCCATTCTCACAGCGTTTATCAACCTTTTTCTTACTCAATATCAAGCCACACTTATTGTTTTTACTTCGGCTGTGACTTTGTGTGTGCTCAGGGTGAGTTTGGCTGTGTATCGCTAAACAAGGAAATCACACCTCCACGGAGCTCAGCGCGATTCACAACGTCCCGACTGGTCCCGACCAATCGGAGCACACTGGGCTCACAGGGAGGGGGGGGGGCGGCGCAAGAGCTGCAACGAGCCGTTTAGTGGAGAGTGAATACAGCTGAATACACATACTTTACAGAGATGCTGTATGCGAAACCAATGTGAGTTTGGAAAATTGCACAGTATAATTCTATTCTAGTAGACCTCAACAATGGAATTATGATCAGTGGAAATGGCCATGACATGGGACCTTTAAAACAACTCTCACACCCAATACCACTGTAGAAACACCTGTATTTTGTATACATTTGTGTTTAAATGTTTGTGTCTTTAAACTAACTAACTAAGGCTACAAGGCAAACACACTGGGTGTTTCTCAATGTCGTGTAAAGCTGCTCCAGAGCCACTATTTCAAGCATGCTACGTCATCGAGTGCCGCCGAAGGACTGTTCCAATGTCCAGCATACTTGTAATTTTACCGAGCCGGGCGTACTTCGTTTGGAGACATTTCGAGGCTGCACATGCGTAGACTCCGCAGTCTTAAAATCCCCACAATGCTTTGCGCACGGATCAATTTCCCCAAATCTGTGACGGAAAATGTAAGACGGGGCCTCTCATATGACGCACACCTGCACACTTGCTCGCCTGTTCCACTCTTCGTTTTCCGAATGCCAGGAAGTATTCTTGCCAGGCCCGGTTCCAGAACAAAATGACTCAGGGTTCATCTGAGATTAGAGAGGGTGCAGGGGTAAAGTGCTATTTTTCTAAGTGGGGAGTGGACCTAACACCCTCTAGGGGGGTCCTCACCTCCTCTAGGAGGGTCCTCACCTCCTCTAGGGGGGTCCGGGGGCATGCTCCCCCGGGAAGATTTATTTTTTAAATATTGAAGTTAAAAGCATCAATCTGGTGCACTTTGAGAGCAAAATGAAGAGATCTATGGATCTATGTGCTCTTTGCATGATTCATGCCTTCCCAGTCCCTTATCACGTATAAGAGCATGGCGCCAGTTGTTGTAGCCAGTTGTGGTGAAGGCATCTGACTTACTTGAACCAAAATGTCTACATGCATAGCAGAAGATGGCATCTTTTTCACATGAATATTCCAGCCAATCTCTGTTTTGAAACCGTGAGCTGCAAAATGAGTGCCTTACCCCACTGTACAGGCGAGTTGGGTACTTTCTTAAATACCTGGGCAGGCTCTGTTTTGCCGAGGTCCACGACAGTGGCCGCGGGTAACGCAATGTCCCCATGATCTGAACTGTTATTACCTGCAGTAGATGCAGTGTTACTGCTAGCGATAAGGGCTGGTTGTTTTAACCATTTTCTGATGTCCATCATTGACTGCTGTGTAAGCACCTTGCAGATGATGAACGCGCAGCGGCACAGGTCACGCGCACCTGACATAATAACGTTACCGTTTAAATTGACCAAATAAATGCAGCAGACAATGTTATTTAACCACAATTACAATTTATTTTATTTCAACTATCTTCTTCTTCTTCTCACTACTATTATTATTATTATTATTATATATGTAATATTTTTGACTTTTCATTTTTTTTTCTTACTTTTCATTTTTCAAATGAGGGTGCATAATGACTCAACTGAGGGTACAATGCACCCTTATGCACCCCCGTAGAACCGGGCCTGATTCTTGCCTCGCTTCTGAAGCAAGTGACTCGGAAGACATGTGCTACCAAGCAAACGTACTTGACATTGAGAAACACCCACACATACTTTTCCATTTTTCCTATTTTCATCCCCACACATGAAGTATATACAGTGTGCTTTACATTTCAAATACAATGTCAAATATAATGGAGAGATGAAATAAAGAATATAAAAAAGCAAATTAATAAAAAGGATGCTATGTTCTTATCTCAGTTTTCAAAATAATCTGCAATGTGTCCAGTTACTATAAATTAATCAATACCTACAGCCAAAAAGAATTCATAACTAATGGATAAAGAGAGCAAAAAAAACCTTTCTGGGTTGGAGTTATATCTGTGTCTTTAAATATTTCAGTAGCTGCTACTGCTTCAGAAACTAGAATTCAAAATATAACAGTCCCAAGTTAGTTGGTAAACCTGCACAATTCAAGACACTGTTAAGTTATTAGAGAGCATTATAAAAAAATCAACATCCCAGATCCATTTACTGTACCTCTGGGAGAACGGCACATACATAATATGGCTCATACACAGCTCATAATGTCATTCCCTGAGAAAAGCACAAAGCATTTCTTATTACTTAAAGATCTCCCATCATGCTATTTTTAGGCATATATTATGGGTCTCAGATATATACAAATATATAAAAAACATGTCTATTATGTATTTTGCTCAAAATACTAAACAGATCCTGCATTTTAGACATCCCTGTATTTCAGCCCTGTTAGAGAAGGGAAGGATTCTGGGTCCTTAGCTTTAAAAAGAAAAGAAGCAAACAACAGTATGGAGCTCAAATGCTTATTTTCTTGCGGGTTTACTACAAGGTGAGTTCCTTTTTATTTCCTGCTTTTAGACACATACTCTCTCCAGTACAGGTTAGCTCTGAGTGTTAGCGTTGCTTGCTAATTGTCAGGGATGAGCGAAGCAGGCAGGACCCAAACGCAGATTTCTCAGAAAAAAACAAACCAAACCAAACAGAACTCTTCCCCGTGAACAACGTCAACCTACAACAAGGAACTCACAAAGACTAACAGAAAACACAGAACCTAAATGCACACAGGACTAAACAAACAAACAAGAGACAGGTGAGGAGAGAGGAGAAAACACAGGGGCACCAGGTGAACACAATCGGGTAATCAGGGAGGGAAAACAGACAGAAAGCAACAGGCAAAACAGGAGGTGAACACTTTTCAAAATAAAACAGGAAACCAAAGACAGAAAAAGACAAGACAAAACACAACACAGACAGATCGTGACACTAATGTAAACAAAGACCATATTACTTCCAAAACACGTCGTGCATTGTTTCTGATAGCGAATTTCTGATAGGGCCGTGGGTCTAAAGCCAGCCCACATTTTCGATATTACGTCATATCAGCAGTAAATCTGAATCAGCTCCGTTGTACCCCCGTTTTTAGAGATTTGAGTACGGAGGAAAAGAGAGAGGGTTTTGTTTTCTGACACTTTGTGAGTTCCCTGACACACAGGGGACACATATTCATGTATACAAGAAAATGCATTTTGCATGATAGGAGACCTTTAAATCTTGCAAGAAAGAATCTGATAAGACTCCTCTCCTTTATTTGGTTTTCAGATCCCATAGCTAAGTGCTTCCTGTTTGTGGGCCACATGTGTCCTGTCCTTCCTGCTGCTGTACAGTATAATGGAAACACACTGTATAGCCACTCCTGTGTGTCCCCACTGGCTGCAGGCCTCATTAAAGCTGCAGAGGGCTCAATGGCCTGTCAAACCGCATTTCTCCGCACATTTATCTGGAGGTGACCATCGTTGCATGGTTGTGTGTGTGCGCTCTGGTGTGTCAGTGTGTGAGGGTCCAGGGATGTGTGCTAGAGTATCAGTAGGTCACTGTGTTAGAGACGTTCTCTGTCTGGGCCTATTTACGGCTCTCCTTTCACCACAGGCTTCTTGAATCACCATTAGGAGTGTGGTCTGCACATAGCCGTCTTCATAAATAAACATTACTTTTTTTCAAGGATGGTATATTTCTGTAATAATATAACATTTATGCATGTCCCCCACAAACGACTAGACATATTCAATAATTTGTTGAGCAATGTCCAAATTTTTCATTCTTACCAATTAAAATGTTTGCTTTGAAGTTTGTGTCATTTGATCAACTCAGATCCCCTCCAGGCATGCATCAGCCTTGTAGTTGTCACAACAATAACAACATTTGGAGCCACATTAAGATCTTGGTCGTTTTTAAACATGTAGATCTAGCACTTTAGTCAAAGGGCAAATTGATATTTTACTTATCAGAGAAGCAAGCTGAGCAAATATAAGCTGCGGAAGAATAGAATTGGAGAAACTTTGCTTTTTTTTAATGTGAAACTACTCTTTGTAGTGTCTTTGCTAATTTGAATAACCTGCTCTGTTTGCTTTGGAGAAGAAAACATGTTTGCTGATAATAACGTTTGATTAAAAAGCCTCCTGAGCGTCTGGACCTGAAGTTATCAGACTATCAAGCTGAGCCAACATTTGTAGCAACTCGGTTTGAAGCCCCTCCGGGAACACTGTTTTCTGTGGCTTTAAAGAAATGCTCATTTACTGAAGTGAAACTTATTTTTTCAGTATTTATATCCGGCTTTAGTAACATGGTCTATTTGTTTGAAGAGGAGACCGCTGAGAATAGGCTCCCAGTTAAAAGCCTTTGAACGAATAAAAACGAAGACGTCATACCTGAGAGAAGCTGACTGCGGTCATGCTGGTGAAGGTAACAACTCCCATGATCCCACACTACTTCATGACATCACCACATTCATTCTTTTGTTGTTGATTGAGTGGCAGAAATGATATAAACCATGCAGAAAAGCTTAACAGAAACGTTGCCAACAGTAATTTCACAGAAAGCGGAGATTGGTTGTATCTCCGCTAAAGTAAAGGTTGTATGAAGAATAATTTACCCTGCCTTGTTTTTTTCGTCCTTGCACATACACAAATGCAGTCCATCCTTACAATAGCTGGTAATTTATGCTTTGAATATATTGTTAACTTCCTATTTTTTGCATGTTCCCTTCACAGCCTGTCTGGAAGTCCTTGCAGTTTTGGCATTTTTTAGCTCATTAGAATTCCCTGCAGGAATAATCCAAGGACGCCCCTGTTCTGCAGGTGGATCATTTCAGCTGTCAGGACACATTTCTGCAGGAAACACAGTAAACAAGACGAGAGGAGAGTGACACAGAGAATGGCTTCTGTGACACTGACGGCTGGAATGAAGGATGTATTGTTGCATTGTATTAACCCCAGGGTGCATTCAGGACACGGGTTAGACAGGGAGCTCTGCACATGTTGTGCACGTCAATTGTATCTAATTGCAAACACAGTTACTGTGGGCAGTAAAACACAATATAGCCTAATCAGACAGAAAACATCCATCTGCTATTGTGGTGGTGTTTTCAAAAGGTGAAATACAACACCATATTATAAATTAAAACCGTATCTATAACGTTTCTGTTAATAAAGCTTATCAGCAAGAGACAGGCTGCATTATGTTAGCAGTATTGTTGAAGATTAATAACCACAATATTTAGTAATTAAACCAAGCCACCAGGAATTGCGCCGGGCACTGAAGTAAACTTTTATAGTGACCATACGGTGGTAGGCTACTACAACTTCTGTGTCGGTCCTGACGTCATTGGGCCCAAAAATACTTTTCCCATTGAATAACATTGGGAATGAGACAGCGGATCATTTTAAAACATAAAACATTTTAAAACTAAATCAACTAGCCAGTACGAACACTTTTATAGCACTTATAACCATTAGGGTCTAAAAGTTGTAAAATAAACCTGAGGTCAAATCCAGAGTTATATTTTCGGGTACTATTTCTGCTGAATAGGGAGCAAAGGTATGGAGATAAAATAAAATAAAAAAGTGTTTAGAACACAGCAGAGAGAAGATATTCTGACTTTCCTCTCTAGTAATAGTATAGCTACAAAAACACTTGATTCTACATTTTGGTTTGTAATCTGTAACCTGTTGGTATTCTCCAGGAGCCAGTCAGGATAACTCTGACGACATTATCAGGGGTTATTTCAGCTTTTCGCCTCAGACTTCACAAAGCTCCTACACTGAAGACATTATGCAACCTTCTGGGCTGAGCAGCAACCTGACTAATAAACTGTCTCCATCGTGGGAAATAGGTGGATTTCTTTTGGCAATTCTCTTCCCCTATTTATATTTTTGAAAGAGATTTGAAAATGACACAGATTTAAAGGACTTACTAAATGTTTCATGGTAGAAACAACTTAACACATTTTTAAATGCAAATCTCTGAGTTATTCATGTATCACAAGATCCTCCTAATCTTATCCTATTTATTTCTTTAATAAATTCCTCACACAAGGTGACGGAAGAACATTTGACATGTCATTTTCGTGTTCTTCTAGAAAATTATTTTTCTCAGGGATGAGTGAAGTAAATTAAATATGAACGAGGTTTCACAGGGAAAAGATGTTTGCACTATTTAGAAAACACACTGCAAAAGTCACATCCAGTAATGTGGGGAAGGTAATAGTAGGTCTAAAACAAAAGGGTCATCTATACTGCAAGGTGAAGGAAATACACTTTTGGGATTTTGAGTCAGATTTGTGATCTGAACTAAAACACTTCCAATATATTTCATCGTGACATGATGGTATGAATGCTAAAAGCTACTGCATTTAAAGGGGAAGTTAACCATCGAAATGAGGTCTAACTAGCAAATATAACAAAAACAGTTGGGCTAAACATGAGTTGGAGCTGAAAGCTACAAGTAAAAAAATGGGGAAGTGGAGTTAGAATAAGTATAATTGACCAGATCTCTACCCTTTGTAGGAGTTGAGGTTGAAATTCAAGAACTAAATAAAAACCTCACACTAATTACATTACATTACATTTAGCTGAAGCTTTTATCCAAATCGACTTACAATAAGTGTATTCAACCAAGAAGATACAAACTTGAAGAAAACATCATATAAGTACATCAGGTTTCATAGAGCCAAAACATTTAAAGTGCTACTCAACTGGCTTTAGATAAGCCAGTCCTTTATTAGTATATAAGTGCCTTGTTAGTCATTTTATTGCTCAAAGAGATGAGTTTTCAGTCTGCGCCGGAAGGTGTATAAGCTTTCTGCTGTCCTGATGTCAATGGGGAGCTCATTCCACCATTTTGGAGCCAGGATAGCAAACCGACGTGTTTTTGCTGATGGGAACTTGGGTCCCCCTGCAGCGAGCCGTTTGGCCGATGCAGAGCGGAGTGCACGTGCTGGGGTGTATGGTTTAACCATGTCCTGGATGTAGGAAGGGCCAGATCCATTCGCAGCATGGTACGCAAGTACCATTGTCTCAAAGTGGATTCTAGCAGTTACCGGGAGCCAGTGGAGGGAGCGGAGGAGCGGAGTGGTGTGGGAACATTTAGGAAGGTTGAAGACCAGACGAGCCGCTGCATTCTGGATGAGCTGCAGCGGTCGGATGGCACATGCAGGTAGACCAGCCAGGAGGGAGTTGCAGTAGTCTAGGCGTGAGATGACGAGAGCCTGGGCCAGAACCTGCGTCACTTTCTGGGTCAGGTGGGGACGTATCCTCCTGATGTTGTAAAGCGTGTATCTGCAGCAGCGGGTTGTAGCAGCGATGTTTGCAGTGAAGGACAGGTTGTTATCTAGGATCACACCCAGATTCCTTGCTGTCTGAGTCGGGGAAACAATAGAAGTGCCGATGTTGATTGTTAGGTCCAGAGTGGGACAATCTTTTCCCGGAAGGAAAAGCAGTTCAGTCTTGTCAAGGTTGAGCTTGAGGTGGGGAGCAGACATCTACTGAGAGATGTCAGCTAGACAAGCAGAGATGTGTGCGACGACCTGGGTCTCTGAGCGGGGAAAGGACAGAATTAATTGGGTGTCGTCAGCGTAGCAGTGATATGAAAATCCATGCGGACTAATGACTGATCCGAGCGAGTTTGTGTACAGAGAGAAGAGGAGGGGACCAAGAACAGAGCCCTGGGGGACCCCTGTAGTTAATTGACAAGGGTTGGACTCGGACCCTCTCCAAGTTACCCTGAAGGTACGGTCTTTGAGGTATGAGGTGAGGAGGGAAAGTGCATAGCCTGAAACTCCAAGTTCTTGGAGAGTGCGAAGGAGGATCTGATGGTTCACCGTGTTGAATGTAGCAGACAGATCCAGAAGGATGATGACAGAGGAGAGGGAGGCTGCTTTAGCATTGTGCAGTTCCTCAGAGACAGCGAGGAGAGCAGTTTCTGTTGAGTGACCTGCCTTGAAACCAGACTGGTGCGGATCCAGAAGGTTGTTCTGATGGAGATAACAGGAGAGTTGTTTAAAGACAGCGCGTTCAAGTGTTTTAGACAGGAACGGGAGGAGAGAGACAGGCCTGTAGTTTATAACATCAGACAAGTTGAGAGTGGGTTTCTTTACGAGAGGGTTTACTCTTGCCTCCTTGAGACTGTTTGGAAAGTGACCAGAAGTTAGAGAAGTGTTGATGAAATGGGTGAGAAACGGTAGAATATCAGGAGCGATAGTCAGAAGGAGGTTTGAAGGGATAGGGTCCAGAGGACAGGTGGTAGTGCGGGCAGAGGTAATGAGGGTAAGAACCTCACTTGGAGAGAGAGGGGAGAAGGAGGTCAGTGTGTGGGTGAAGGGAGGGTCTGGTGACCCAGCGGTGAGTAAAGGTGAGTCAGAAAAAGAAGAGAGAATATCATCAACCTTTTTTTCAAAGTGGTTAACAAAGTCGCTGGACAGAAGGGAGGAGGGGGAAGGGGCTTTGGGGGGTTCGAGGAGGGATTGGAATAGGAAGATTGGATCTTATCTTGAAAGAAAGTGCTTTTTGCCTGAGAGATCGAAGCAGAGAAAGAGGAGAGGAGAACCTGATAGGTTAGGAGGTTATCAGGGTGTTTGGATTTCCACCATTTCCGCTCACCCGCCCAAAGGATGGTTCTATTAGCACGCAGTGCGTCATTTAGCCAGAGAGCATGAGGGGACTGACATGCCTGCCGAGATGTGAGAGGACAGAGAGAGTCCAGAGAGGATGAGAGAGTAGAGAGGAGAGTTTCTGCAGCAGAGTTTGGAGGCAGGAGTTGGAACGAGTCAGACGAAGGGAGGGCTGAGAGCACCGATGAGGTCAGAGTAGAGGGGGAGAGGGAACGAAGGTTACAACGGACAGGTGCAGAATTAGAAGGGATTTGTTTGTTATGTTTGGAAAGGGGTAGAGAGAATGAAATGAAAAAGTGATCCGAGGTGTGGAGCGGGTTTACAGAGAGGTTAGAAGTAGAGCAGTTCCTTGAGAATATGAGATCAAGGACATTGCCTGCTTTATGAGTTGGTGGGGACGGAGACAGTGAGAAAGCAAAGGCAGTTAACAGAGATGTTAGTTCGTCTGTCTTCCCTGTCTGGAGGTTGAAGTCTCCGAGAAGTACAGCGGGAGGGCCAGTTTCAGGGATGTGTGAGAGGAGATTATCTAATTCCTCCAAGAGGTCTCCCAAGGCGCCTGGTGGACGGTAGAGAACAACAATGGTTAATTGTATAGGATGGGTTACTGTGATGGCATGGAATTCAAAGGTGGAAGGAGTGAAGTTAGGTAGCTTGAAGAGGGAAAAGCTCCATTTGGGAGAGAGCAGGAGACCAGTGCCACCTCCTCTGCCAGTGGGTCTGGGTGTATGGGAGAAGGAATATGCTATGGAGAGAGCTGCTGGGGTGGATGTGTTGGATGGAGTAATCCTGGTCTCAGTGAGAGCAAGGAAATCCAGAGACTGCAGGAAGGCGTAGCCAGAGATGGAGTCAGCCTTAGGAACAGCTGACTGGCAGTTCCACAGGCCCCCTGAAACTAGATGTTGGATCTCAGTGGAGCATGTGGGATAGACGAGAGCAGGCCGGTTATATCGATTAGGAGATACACGGGGCCAGTAATAATTGCGAGAAGACACATGAACAGGAATGGAGAAAATACACATTTTCTTTAGCAAGAGTGGATAAAAACACCAGCGATACTTTAAAGTAGGATTTACCTCCTCTTTGCCTCCCTCAGGACTCTATTGTCTGACGCTTCAGGAAAGAGCTGCCTAAAATGGACACTAGTCCTGATTGCTGAGTTGTCACAGCTGTGGGCCTACGCCCCTTTAATTAATTAACTCTCGACAGCTGATGGGCGACAGCTGTGCCTTTGAGTCTATTGTAATGCGTATTTGAGACAAGTGTCCGACTAAGCCCTAGTTACAGAGGTTTTAAGATTACTCTAATTCAGTATCCCTTAGTAAAGCACTCAGTATTTGTACAATTGTTTAGTCAAAGAGAACCCTTAGAAGCAGATGTTTCAGTTTTTAAGATTTCTGAAAAAATAAGTTACCCAGTTTTCTGCCTGAAAAACTGTTTTTAGCTGTTCTGAGATTTCAAAACACAATTTTAGCTAGAATGACTATAAAACAATTATACAGAGTAGAATAAATGGAACATAGAGGTCTATGAAGAAAAATATATCTTACAGAGATTTCTGAGTCAGCAGGAGAGTCCTTTCTGGTCTTGATAGCACACTAAGCCAGAAGTGATGCATAACGGTTTATACATATGGCTTGCTGTATTTTGTGAATGCAGATATGAAAGATGCCATGCTTTATAAATGATTGATTCTCATAAAGCTGTGATGCAATGCAAACCAAGCCATGAGTATGAATGAGATGATTAGAGATATGTTTAACATGAAGATAAACATCACAACCTCATGCTGCTGAGAGAAGATGTTTCTTCTGCTGCGTTTCCATGCAGGAACAGATGTGTTCTGTATGTAGGTCAGGAGAAAAGAGGAGTGTCGGCAAACTCAAACAACAAATCTCCCCATTGCTTTCTTTACCTGTGATTTGTAAGGAGTTTATGTGAGCAGCATAGCTGACACGTTGTGAATGTACCAGCAAGTTCATAAGATTGTCTGCATTAAAGAACGTTATCAACATAATTCATACATACAATCCAGAAAAAGCATGGATATTCTATTATTGGTTTTGTGTCTATCTATTTCTTCTCTGGATGAGAAGATTCTTACACTCTTTCATTACGTCTGTGTCAAAAGGTTCACTCTTGTGGTTTAAGTATGACTCATAGTTTGATGGTGATGATACACAAGTGAAAAAGAGGCAATACTGATTTCTAAATGCTTAATGTTATGTGTCCTACCTTGACTATGTAAACTGTTCTACACCTTTGTTGGATGTTTACTACACTACTGTGCAAAGATATACTGTGGGAAGGTTCTGGGTATTGATCAGATATCTTTTTTAAATCTCTTTCAAGGCTATGCTGGGATATTCCCATCACACTTTGTCTTTAGTTATGAATTACTGATCGCAGAGCTGCAGAGAGAAACTTGTTAGCTAAAAGGGAGGCATGTCCATTTTGTCTCACCCATTGGTCTATAAGTATAGCCATTTTACCTGAGAAAAGAGACATAAGATCAATTCAACCGAATAAGATTGTTCAGCTGAATCGCCAAATCCATTTGCTCAAAGACACAATGGTTATGAGTTGTGCGGGTCAAACTCAAACATTAAGAACCTAAGACTCTAGGAAGCATGAATGTTTCTTTTATAGTTGCAAGAGAACATGTTCAAGCCTCCGCCACCCCCCAGCATCCAAGTTGAATTATTTGTGCTGACTTTCTGTTATACATAGAGCTCACTCCCGAACATTTTTGCGACATATATTGAATGTCAGGGAAAAACAAGATGTCAATTCAAATATGACTTGGAAATGACCTAAAACATATTCGCTGACATATTTTCTAATTCATTTACTTGCATATCTGTTTTATATGACCAACTTTTTTATCAAATGACCCAGAATAATCAGGTTTTTCAATACTTTATTTAGATGTGGCCATTGCACAATTTCAATGTCTGAATATCTTTCATAATTAAAGGTACTTGCTCTTGGAAAGGTATACTATACACTATACGTATATCTGTGCGATTTATATTGTTCATTGCAGTTATATTTGGACAATATGTTGTCCAACAAGAGCAGTTATGACACACCTACATAGACACATTTTAATGAAGGCTTGGTTGATGCTACTGATAAATGAGAGTTACTTTAAGTTACCACATGGCTTTGTTTACACATATCAATGAAAGCTAGGGGTGTAACGGTTCACAGAAGTCACGGTTCGGTTCGTACCTCGGTTTGGGGGTCACGGTTCGGTACGGTTCGGTACAACAAGGAAAAGCAAAAAATAGTCCCACATGCATAATTCCAGGTTTGTTTTTTATTTATTTTGAACAGTAGTGCAAGTTTCAGTTTAAAAATAAGGAACTCTAACATTTTGAATAATTAACTGTATTACACAGATAAAAACAAACCACAAACAGCACCACACACACTCAGATGGCCAGATTATCTATAATGGCTGATGTCAAACAAAAAGGTTTCATCAAGCTGTAAAACTAAAAAGAATGTCTTGAAAATATTACAAAATAAATAATAAGAAATTGTTTCAAGAGCGCATAGTCGTTGAAAAACATATGCCAAAAGCTTCCGTTATGTATTTTGGTCTCTCGGCTCTCATGTCTCTTGGCTTCTTGAAAACAGCGGGGATCAGCTGTTGAACTGCTGTTGTCTTTTGCCGGGCTCCGGTGATTGGCAAATCGAGGTGATGCCTTCTGATATGATTTAGCATGTTTGGCGTGTGTTGCCATTAGCATACTGCACTGCTATCGAACAACGCCGACACACCGTCCTCGTCCGATCCACCACTCGCGCACTTCATCGTTATTGTAGTCCACAGGGAACGCGAAATGTTCCCACACAGCTGATTTAAAAGAAGCAGGTGGGTTCTAGCTCCTGTGTGTTATCTGAACTCGCAAAACTAACTTTTCTACTTCTGGTATTTTGTTCGTTTTGTTGTTGTTTCTTCTTGTTCTTCGTTTGTTGTTTAAGGGCGGCTGGCAAACAGCTTTTAGGCGCAATGCCGCCCCCTGGATTATAAATGGTGTAGTGGATACTGCCCTGAATAACAGACTTTTTCCCCACTCGTAAAAAAAGGCGTATTCGCCATGTGACTGCATGCACCGAACCGTGACGTCCGAACCGTGACGGTACGGGACGAATACGGATACCGTTACACCCCTAATGAAAGCTACAAAATGACCTTTATTGACCTAATGGTAAAATAAACATTCATTCTGAAATGTTGAATAACACTCTTTAGGAAGACAAATGACAGCATACAGAGCAATAAAACAGGTGACATGGCTTAGTATTATGTCAATCAATCAATCACTCAATCAATCAATCAATCAATGTTTATTTATATAGCCCAATATCACAAATGTTACATTTGCCTCAGTGGAGTTTACAGTTTGTACAGAATATCAGTATGACAATACGACACCCTCTGTCCTTAGACCCTCACATCGTACAAGGAAA
Organism: Harpagifer antarcticus; assembly: GCA_902827135.1. Classification (NCBI taxonomy): domain Eukaryota; kingdom Metazoa; phylum Chordata; class Actinopteri; order Perciformes; family Harpagiferidae; genus Harpagifer; species Harpagifer antarcticus. The sequence goes on along the minus strand of CADEHL010001048.1, from coordinate 164,060 downwards.
AACTTCTGGAGAAAACCCACAGTTTAAAGGGGAACATGGGAGAAACGTCAGGGAGAGCAACAGAGGAGGGATCCCTCTCCCAGGACGGACAGACGTGCAATAGATGCCGTGTGTAAATCGAAGAGATAATACATTTTACAGCGTAGGTAGAGCGTAACCCAACCGACTAGGCCAGAGTTTGTGAACGGACAAATAGAGCCCCGTCACATATGGTGTCAGAAGTGGGATGGCTAGTCGGAGGAAGCTGGGCGGCGTTGCGGAGCGGCGCACGGGACTACGAACCCGGCGTAAGCAGCAGGAGGAGTGCGCGGCTGCCGGGTCGGAGCGGGCATGGGAGACGGAGGACGATGATGAGGACAGGTCCTGGGTGGGCCCAGCGGCTCCTGCGGCCTCGGGGTCGGCCAGTGGACCTGGGCGAAAGGGGTTCCTGTTGGCGGAGCTCCGGGACCTATGGACTTCTGTTCCGGTTGGTGATCCATTTCATCGGTCGGACTCCGATGGCCAGCTTGATCGGCCGGCGCCTGGGTGGAGGCAATGTGCGGTGGGGAGATTCCACAGTACCAGTGCGGTGAGGACATGGAGAACTGTTTGTTGCGGTTTGGACGCATTGCCAAAGCGTGGAGGTGGCTGCTTGCCTTTCCAGGTTGCCGCACATCACCAACCTTGGGGAGGGGGAGGATAATGTGACGGAGCAGATCACATGAGTGACTGACTCCGCCACTGACAGCCGACACACACACACACACACACCACACACACACCAAACATTTCCTGCTCTCTTCCGTCAAATGAACCATGCAATTTATTATTTATTTTACGTTTGTTTAATTATGGGGAATGATTATGTTAAGAGGTGGTTAACCTGTTTATGTTTGGGTTGGATTATTTTGATGAAATGTGGTTTTGAGTTGATTGTGTCACCTGTTGACGGTGAGCCTGTGGGAGGGACTATGGGGTCAAAAGGGACAGTGTTGGTTCCTTGTTTTTTTGGGACTGTGTCACTCGGAAGAATGTTGCAATGAAGGCAACAGTTGGGACATGTTTGGGAGTTGGTTGCAGAGAAGGCAACCCAGAGCACGTTTACTCTAATGAGTGATGGACTGCCTGTTTGTGGATTTTTATTTTGTTGTCTAACTTGTGCTGGTTCGCTATTTTGTTGTTGTTGCGGTTATAAATAAAGTTTTGGACCGTAACCCAACCGACTGGGCCAGTGTTTGTGAATGGACAATTAGAGCCCCGTCACAATGTGTCTATAATAAGGAGATGAATCCATGAGGATGTCAACAATCCTGTGGGAGCCATCAGGGAAGTATGGTGAGAGTCAGGCATACCTTGAGTGCATTGCTCCTAAAAGGTTTTTTGCCCCTGACACCAATCAACAGTTGTGCGTCGACTCGGCAGGGGTCAAGGCACGTATATGCCTCTCTATGCTTCCACGGTCTACACGCACACAACCAAATTACTGTCACGATCTGTCTTTATGGTGTTTTGTCTTGTCTAGATCTGTTTTTGGTTTTCTGTCTGCGTTTTGTCTCGTTTAAATCTGTCTGTGGTTCCCTGTCGTTAGTTTCCCTGGTGTGTCTAATTGACCCGATTGTGTTCACCTGGTGTCCCTGTGTTTTCTCCTCCCTTCTCACCTGTGTCTTGTTTGTGTGATTAGTCTTGTGTGTATTTAAGTTCTGGTTTTTCTGTCTGTCTTTGTCGGTTCGTCTTGTGTCATGACTAGTTCTTCGGTGAGTGTTCTGTTTTGTCTTTGTTTATCTGCGCCTAGCCTTGAAATAAAGGAGTTTTAGAGTTTATATCTGCATTTGGGTCCTGCCTGCTTCACACACCGTAACAATTACATCTATACCATGAGTGCATTGCTCCTAAAAAGTGTTTCTGGCACTGACACCAATCAACAGTTGTGCGTCGACTCGGCAGGGATGAAGACACGTATACTGTATGCCTCTCCCTGCTTCCACCGTCTACACACAGAACCAATGACATACCATCAGTATGGAAAAAGAGTAATAACTCACATGTATAGGTGAAGAGGCACAACGTGTCTACGTCAATGCACTCTTATTAGATTATTTTATCACCTATAAGCTTTATCAAAAAGGAAGGTCTTAAGCGCACTCTTAAAAACGGATAGGCTGTCTCCTGACCGAAGACAAACTGGAAGCTGATTCAACAAAAGTGGAACTTGATAAGAAATGGCTCTGGCTCCCATTGTACTTTTAGAGACTCTAGGAACAGCCAACAACCCTGCATTCTTGGAACGCAAGCACATTATTCTCCTCAGACCTCATATGATAATGCCTCTGGATATCACAGCGGCCGATTAGTTTTTAATAAGCACCTTGGTATCTACGGTGGGCCATTAGTACCCAGACAATAATAACAGCAGCGTCACATGAGCGAAAGAGGAGAACAGAGAAACAAATGGCATCCACTGCAGAGAAGCAGTGAGGAATAACGCGCTGTACACACAACTAAAATCTTCCCTAAATCTAAATGTAACGATCGACTGAACAGCCTTGATAAACGCGGAAAGAAACCTGAGGAAAAAAGGGAAGCAACAGTGCAATGCAGAAAAAGTGATCACAGCATCTCGGGAATAGAGAAAGGAGCAGATATTTATGTGACGGATGAAAATAAATCTCTCCAGTTCCCTCTCACTGTCTCAGAATGAGTGTGTGGAGTAGCGGCGGGCCCTGAAGCCGTCATGGATCCAAATCTAGTTAACCCCGGCAGAGACCTGCTGTCAGGAGCCAGAGAGCTGCTGCTGTGCCGGGCTGTTCCAACAACCCCCCCCCCCCCCCCAACCCCCCTGCTCTGTGTGCGACCCTCACCGCTCGCTGATCAGTCTTTTCATACCTCGCTTTGCGACATCGGGAGAGGACTTTGGCCACGATCACCTCCAGCCTGTCTCATTGGCTCATTATACATACATTTTTCATGAGAAGCTCCACACAGAGATACCACCTGCAGGTCTATTAGGCTGCTAGGATGGAATTAAGTTATCAAATGTCTCAAAGCTCAGCTGTAATTTTTACTCTGACAAGTCTCTGTCCTGACGTAAGTTATTAGATGAACAAAACACTTACAATTACATTTCCTTATAACACAACTGCAAAGTCATCTTATCTTGAATTACACTTGTTTTTGACTATAACAAATGCATGTTTAAGAGGGGGGGGGGGGGGTCAAACAACCACAGGACTTTCACAGAGACTTCTGTCCTGTGTTTGAATTATTTGTACCCATGTTTAAATAATGTAACAAGCATTGTTTAAGACAAACAATGATACGTTCTCCAACCATGACTAATTCGTTTTGTTGCCTGAACTTAACCAAGTGTTTTTGTTTTAATTTAGAAGGTTAACTACGTGTTTAAAAACGGAGACCGTAATCAGATGAAAAAACCGCCAGCAGGTTTTAAACCAACTCCAATGGGAAAATACATTCAGACAAGACACTCAGAGCAATGAACAAAGTATTAAAAGCAAGGGATAATGTCCCACATGAAAACAAAACTTGAGGTTTTTTTTGTAAAATGTTATGATCATTTGATGCTTTGTCTGTAGCTTGAGGTACTTAACAAGCGACTCGTTTTTTTTCTCCAATCCTAATTTAGTAGTTTTGTTGCTTATATTTAGCTGCAACAGTTTTGCTATGCTAATGTAGCCGGCGCTACTGTTTTCTGGATTAGCTGTCAGATCATTTCTTCACATGGCTGGGCCGGCACTGGCCCTTCAAGACACACACCCCCCCCCCCCCCCTTCTTTAGTCAGCTGGCCCTTCCATATAAGGAAAACGCCTCAGCTGTACATAGTTCAGCATCTCCCGCCATACTTCAAACGCCCACTCACACCTCACCCAAATCAGCTGTGACTATTACGAGTGTTCTTGTTCCAGTCATCGTTGTCTGGCTGATAGGCGTGTATTTCCCCTATACGAGGTATGTGAAGCTGCTGTTAGGACTTGTAACATTCAGTGTACCACTAAATTGTTAACATGTGGCCTGTAAACGCCAGGCTTCTTGACAGCCCCAGCAGAGACTGTGTAGAGAATCACCGTTGCGGAGGTGTCCAGTGAGGTGATTGAGTGAATGCGTTTGCATCAGAGGTAGGAGATTAATTGTATGTACATTGAAGGACATTCATATAAGTCTTTATACAATTTCTAATCTCCTTTCTCCATTTATTTTAGGATTAGTTTGATACCGTTTTGCCTACCTTCTATGTTTTGCTTATTGACTAGTTTGTTGTATTGTGTACAAACTACTGATTTAAATCTTTAAAGCTACAGCACCCTCCTTGTAACGACCCACCCTCTCCCACAAGGTCTAATACTGTCTCTGTGCTTATACTTCTTCTGTAACGATCCTGGCCATACTGTGGAGTGGAACATGTGGTTTGCTGGGCACTTTTTGCATGCAGATATGGGTGATTTGCAGTGAGTGTTGATTGAATACAGCTACACGTGGTGATATTGTGGTTTCTTTTATCGAAACCCTCAGCAGTTGGCCAGAAGAATCACTTTTTAATTTAACTATCACTATATGTGTGATATTGTAATTATTCTAGTTATTCTCTCCTTGTCAGAGCCAGCCTTCAATCGAGGGACTTAGGTGTGTCGACTGGGAAAGCTGAATAAATTGTAATCTGCATTTTATATTACTGAACTTTTACTTGATTATTTATAATAAAAGTTTGTAAACATTTGAACTTGAGGCCGCGTCCCTGTCCATCCTTTTATTCTTATCTGCGTGACTTGTCCTAAGGGCTCTTATTGGGGAACCCAGGTTAGCGTTAAGTATCCTAACCCCCTTTTATTATCGCAGCCCCCCCACCCCGGTGGGGCAGGTCACACTAACCATGTGCAAACCTTGCGTTAAGATGCGCTGAAGGCTGCACAAATAATGGCTACTCAGATGAGGGATAATCTCATTGTTTGTACAGAGTCAGGCTGGATGTTCCCCTGTTTTCAAAGCATTCAGATGTGAGGATGGTACCACTCTTCTTCTCGGCAGGTGAAGGCATATTTTAAGCTATTCCTCTAATGAGCTTTCTATGATGTTCTGTAATTCATCCTCTTTCTTCTTGTCCTCATTGTTTACTACAAATCTCCCTGTGTTACCTCTCCCTCTGCCCTTTCCTGCCTTTGTTTCACTTCACTCATCCCTCTGCCTTTTCTAGTCTGGATGGGAGGCTAAATTAGTGTGTAATTATATTCGCCTGCTCCTAGCTGTGTAGCTCTAATGAAACACAGCCTCTCCATATACCGCGGTAATACTCTGACAGAATCCAAATGAGAGGGGCCCCCGCTCGCAAAGGCCAACTTGATTTTATGCACACATCTCATACAGACAGCTCACACTGTCCAAGGCTGAGATTACAACAAACTAGACACAAAGAAGACGACATGGTGGATGGCTCTGACATTTCCAATGATTGTCATTGTTGTGGCATTCATGTATTTGAATAATGGACTAGGTCAGAAAAGTTTGCAATCATTTATAGCTTTCTGTGGAGTTGCATTTTGTGTTGGGTCAGTTTATTTGCATAAAATGGTTATGCTAATTTCTTGGATTTGTCTGATTTGTATCCCTTTAGAGGCATATTAGAAATCTCTCCTCTAAAAACGTTGCAGCACCACAGAGGCCAATCCGGACCCAGATTTGCTCCATCATTGTTGAAAAGGTAAGATTCAGAGCTGCAGGTTTACAAAACTCAGTTACATAAGCCGTTTTGGAACAATCGGAAATGGGGGTGATTTAATGTTGTTTTTGCGAGTGGTTAGGATCAAGCTGAGCAACAGGCGGTTACACAGAAAAAGGAAGTGGATGGGGTTCAGAGGGAAAGAAGAGAGAGAAGGGAGTGACGCATTAAGGTTGGTCTGGGATGATTAAAGAAGACAGAACAATACACTTTGAGAAAGGAGTATAAACGGGTTTCTGAAGTGGAGAGGGAACTTGTTGAGACGCCACTTATTTTAAACCCTTCTAACAAAACATCACACCGTCGTCCCCAAGCACGCACATCCTGTCAATTTACTAGCACAACAAAAAGGAACAATAAAAACCTATAACGATTGCAAGGTGATTGCATGTCTCCTAAAGCTTTTTTCCAAAGAGAAAGAAGAAAATAACAATTGAGAGCGACAGCAGTTACGCTTGTGGTGACAAAAGAGAAACGAGAATAAACATGTTCTGTCAATAGAAGAACCTTCTCCAAGCAAATATTTACACCTTGATAATATGTTATTAGAGCATCCAAGGCACAATATGTAATTGTTTTGGCACTAGGGATCAATCGAAAGAATGACAAAAGACAGAGATTGATTGCATCCATCGCTGTGGTTGCAGTTTTTAACCAGGAAACATCTTAACATCTTATCTTAAGGTCTTCATGTCCAAAACAAACAGCGAGCAAGTGGTTAACTGCTAAACACACAGAATAAACAACTCCAAGGAACATAGGTCTAGTCATATTTGGACATCTTTAATGAACCATATATGTCTTTTAGTATCTTCCAACAGAGGGCCTGTACACCCTACACCGTGTTATACATCAAGTGTTAGACTGGCTCTTCCCAGCAGTATGCCACAGCAGCTTCTGATGGAATATTTAATGCATGAGACTCTAAGAATGGATTCCTGCAACATCTCTCACATCTACTCCTGACACACACACTCTCTGCAGTTAGCTTTCCCGTCTATACCTCCTGGGTTTCTCTTCACATGCCACAAAGAACAGATGCAACCCAAAATTGATGTAAAAAAATATTGATTTATCTTTAAAACATATCAATTAAAGGTGGGGTAGGTACGTTTGAGAAACCGGCTCGAGTGCGCTAGAATTTGAAAATACACAACCAGAAGAAATCTGCTATTTCCTTACAGAGCCCCTCCTCCAACACACACAAACGCGCACATGACCAATGAGGGCAAGAGATAAGTTTGTGCACAGATGTAAGGCTGACAGGCAGGTAGGCCATCCAGTTATTTTAGCCGGGCCGGCTCAGATGATTGGTAGTGCTTTTTACAGTACTATGGCTTCCACAGATGACATTTTTCATGGATTTATTGTCAAAGCACTTCAGATATTCATTGCTATCGGGATGTTAAGAGCATTCCATGGAATATAACAAAGTGTATCTCAAGCCGGTTTCTCAAACTTACCTACCCCACCTTTAAATGCTTTCAACTGAAATAGAAAAAAGGGGAGGTGTCCTACAGGAGCATTAGCCAGGCTGAGATAAATGATGTTCCTCTAAATTGTTTCCAATTCCCATTGTTCTCGCCAGAGCCACAATCTCTTCAGCCCTCACTCTTCATCAACGGATAAAAGATGCAAAGGCAATGAGAAAGATGGACAATTCAGAGAGGCAAATGGGGGGGGTAATTATAGAGGGGGAGTAAGTGGGTATGTCCGTGAGCTGCAGTGACATTTGCTAATATGTAAAGTATATTTTTAATTAGCATCTGTGTAGGGGGTTGGGAGGTATGGAGCAGGAAAACGGTGAGAGAGATTGGTGTGAATTACAGAAAGATGTGATACTGGAAGTGTGTTGAGAATTGAGTATTGGAGACAAATCCATCAGAATATGGCAGTGGTTCATCCTAAGGGAGTGCATGTACGTAGACACGTTGTGCCTCTCCACCTCTGTTCCTTACTTCTTACTTGCTACCCTTTTCCCTCAACCTATCCTAAGGGAGTGCATGCTATAGGCTTGGACTGTCGGGGGACACACCTTACTTCTTCCTTCTGGCTGTCTGTACCTGTGTACTCATAACCCAGCTTCCCCCAAATTTCTTTTTGGTGTCTATCCACGCCGGGATCCTGAGTTGTGCCTGATCCTGTTGCTGCGGTCCTGGATCCTCTATCCTGAGTTCTGGATCCTGAGTCCTGGACTTCGAGACGTGGCTGAACCTGTCCCTACGGTCCTGCCTGACTCTCGTCATACTACTTCCACAGGATTGTTGACATCCTCGTGGATTCATCTTCCTATTATACACACATGCATTTCCAAACATTTGGACTACCTATGTTGCAAATGTATTATCTCTTCGATTTACACACGGCATCTATTGCACGTCTGTCCGTCCTGGGAGAGGGATCCCTCCTCTGTTGCTCTCCCTGAGGTTTCTCCCATGTTCCCTTTAAACTGTGGGTTTTCTTCGGAAGTTTTTCCTTGTACGATGTGAGGGTCCAAGGACAGAGGGTCTAAGGACAGAGGGTTTCGTATTGTCATACTGATATTCTGTACAAACTGTGAAGTCCACTGAGACAAATGTAACATTTGTGATATTGGGCTATAAATAAACATTGATTGGTTACAGACCTGATTCCTAAGGGGGAAACATGTCCCTATGAGGGAAAAAAATCATACTGATTTTAGTTGGAATTTAAATCCTCCTCAGACAATTACTCATATTCCAAAACACACTCTCAGGGACATTTATCTTCCATTTTGTTGGACGTGCTTTAATCAATATTCATTGAAATACAGAGCAGCGTCTCTTTGGAACAACCTACTCCCATCGATATATCAACGTTATCGCTTTTCAAAATGTTTTAACTTATTAGCAAAGATTTATAACACTTCATTGTTGCATTCCATTTATTTTTTATTTTTATCCATTTGGTATTACTGCTTAGTCTTGAAAGAGGATGGTTTATGCAATCTTTTAAGTTTTTATACCTTTTCTTTCTAAGTATTTTAATATTTTAGGAGTTGTATTTGCAACATTTTCTTCTAACTTCTCCTGCACACTTTCTTAAATATTTCTGTATTTTTTTGTACATGTACATGTACATGTGCAAATAAAAGTAGCGTTCATTGTGATTGTGTTGAATACAGCAGAGTGAACCCACATAGTGAAATTGTAAGCCTCATTAGCAGGAGGCTGTTATCGCAATCATGTCTCCCACACAATGTGTTTATATACCACTGATTTGTTTCCCAATCTTTTTTGGCAAATTAATTTTTTCATAAAGGAAGCTTAATTGCTGTCTGATTATGTTTACTGGCAATGTTGTTGTTTATTGATTGTCGTCCTGATACTGCACATAATTCATAAAGAGGATACCAGGTTGGAAAGAAATGCCTCCTGAATTTGACTTTCTTGAATCGACAAGGAGAATGTTTTGATTCATTTTCCAGCCAATTTGCTAAATGTTCACACTAAACCTGTCGAGTAGCGTCATGGAATTGATCATCCGAAAAAGTCAGTAAGTGAAACAGACAGAACCAGGGCTACTTCTCAATGTCAAGGGAGGATCCTTCAGAGCCTCCATTTCAAGGATGCTACGTCATCGAATCCCGCCGAAGTACTGTTCCAATGTACATTATCCTTGGAATTATACCGAGGACTGAATCCTTCGTTGCAGGAAATTTCAAGGCTGCTCATGTGTATCCTCGGCGGTCTTAAATGACCCACAATTCTTTACACACGGACCAATTTCCAAAATCTTTTGCGGAAAATGTCTGAATCCAGCCAGTACACATTTAAATGTAAGTATGTTCAGTGGTGTAGTAAATGTGCTCATGACTTGTGTTTAAAGTTTATAGTCCGTTTGATTTTTGAACGCAAACCGAACCTTCTGAAAAATGAAACAATGTAACAAACTATCGTCTGATGCGCACACCAGAGTTGCGGACTATTAGGTGTGAATGAGACCTTAGGGCGTTTTGCACCAAAATAAATAATTAAAATGAACATTGTTTTGACTCTGCCTCTTTTTTTGATATTTGTGGTTTATGCTACAATGTGCACCAATATGTGTAAAAAAGGTTTGCAGACATCAAGTATGATATGAATACAAATTGTATTATTGATTGGTGATGGTGATTTTATGATTTTCTTATGGCTGCTTATCCTCCAGGACTTTTTCTGCAAACAGAAGGAGAACGTTTTATGTTAGTTTAGTGGTTCTGTCCTGGAGAGATGATCATTTTACAAAATAAAGTTACTCAAATACATCTTCGTTCTTCTCAAATCAGTTATGAATCTTCAAACAATCGCGCTCAATAAGGCAGGGCCTTGCATATGACGCACACCTGCACACTTAATAATAATAATAATAATTCATTTATTTTATAAAGGCGCCTTTCAAGGCTCTCAAGGTCGCCGTACAGACACTTAAAAAACAAGATACACAATACATAACACCAGCATAAACGACATAAACAAGACAATGCAGTAAATAAATAGATCAGATAACCAAATAAATAAAAAACAGGATGTGTGATGGATAATGATCAGGGTGGATATGCGAGTGTGAACAGATATGTTTTGAGGCGTGATTTGAAAATGGGGAGAGAGTCAGAGTTGCGGATGTCAGGTGGGAGGGAGTTCCAGAGGCGGGGTGCAGAGCGGCTGAAGGCTCTAGACCCCATGGTGGTTAAACGGAAGGGGGGTGCAGTGAGGCTGAGGGAAGCAGAAGATCTGAGTGTGCGGATGGGTGTGTTGATGTGCAGGAGGTCGGAGAGGTACAGAGGAGTGAGGTTATGGATGGCCTTAAAGGCGAGGAGCAGAATTTTAAAAATGATACGGGATTTGACGGGGAGCCAGTGAAGCTGCTGAAGAACAGGAGTGATGTGGTTAATGGAGGGGGTTCTGGTGATGATGCGGGCGGCAGAGTTCTGAACCAGTTGAAGTCTGTGGATGGATTTGAGAGGGAGACCAAAAAGAAGGGAGTTGCAGTAGTCGATGCGGGAAGTGACCAGGGTGTGAACAAGAATGGCGGTGGTCTTAGGGTTAAGGGACGGGCGGAGGCGGTTGATGTTGCGTAGATGGAAATAGGCAGACCGAGTGATATTACTGATGTGAGATTTGAATGAAAGTGTGCCGTCGAGGATGACACCCAGACTCTTAACCTGAGGGGAGGGGGAGACTGAAGAGTTGTCTATAATAATGGAGAAACTGTCAGGTTTGGTTAGGGTGGATTTTGTGCCAATGAGGAGAACCTCGGTTTTACTGTCGTTAAGTTTGAGAAAGTTAGAGGAGAACCAGGATTTGATGTCCTGTAAGCAGTCAGACAGGGAGGATGGAGGGAGGATGGCGGTTGGTTTGGAGGACAAGTAGAGCTGGCCAATCTATCTAAAAGCCTGGAAGCATTGGGTTTTTCAACAGGAGCTTTGAGCTTGTATTTCCCGGCCAGAGATGGCATGTCAGGGGAGATTTTTGTGATCATCAAACATGTTATGGGCCTTTGTTTTGTAGTTGAGCAGAGTCCAGAAAAATTTCTCTGGTAGATATTGTTGCCAAAAGCTAGATGTATGTGGTTGTTCTGTGAATTACAAAACCACACCATGTATATCCTGTTCCTCCTTTTGTAGGGAAGTGTTTCATCAACCGTCTCTTTGGCTCATCAACATCTGAGAGCTATTATTTTATGTTCTTCTGAAACACTTTCACATGATTTGTCCACTCGCTATTCATGAAATAAAAAATATATTAACTGAACATCTGTCAGGTTTGATATCTAAAGCAGAAACTTTCTTTCAAACTGCTTCTGATCAGAAACTACCATGTTTGATTTTTGATTTGGATTCAGCCCACACAGAGAGATGTTTCTCTGCAGAGTATCATGTAGAGAGACGGCGGACTTCAATCCGCTGGTGAAGCCTTTTTGTTTCCTCATCGTGAAGGCATCTCTCTCTGTTCAGAGTGCAGACAAATTATCATAGGAAAGGTTGAGCTTGTGTGTATTTATCAACCACACAGAATATATCTGCTCCTGGTCTCGTCGTATGATATTTGCATAATAATGTATTTTTCAAATTTGTTTTCTCCGTGTGCTGATATGTACGAGTGCAGTGACACATTATTCCAGCTAAATATAAAAAGTATCATTGTTATCATTTCCATTTGTTGACTTTCCCTTCACTGTGCTGTTGGCTGGATGTAATTTACTTGCCACATGTTGTCCATATTTCTTTTGAGAGAGAGTTCTCCATTGATACACCTTTTTTTCATTTCCTGCCTTCATTGTTTGGTTTTCTTTTGTGTCTTTTTCCATCTTGTTTTTTTTCCATTTGCAGCGTTCCCACACTCTCAGATGACGTATTAACTATTGAGTCTGTGTGTTGCTGAATCCTGGTTACGGTCATTACAATTAAAATGTTTCATAAATCTAACACAATAGTTCACAACTTAATACCATTTTTTGACTTTGTGTCCGTTTATGACGAGTTGGCAATAAGAACGTTGTTAAATGAGATGTGGAAAGCTTAAAATGCAGGACATGACACGCACAATTATCCTTGAAGGAGCATGCTACTTACTGGAAGTCCCATGAGATCAAGCCGAAGTGCATCATGTGAGACAGACAATGCGCTGAAAGAAAGGGAGTCGTTGATGGCAATTCAGTGAGCTGTTGGATCGATTGAACCACAGATAAGTAGAAGCACCAACTAAGTGATGGAAATCAGAGTGGGGTTATCTTCAATCTTGATGGAGCTACGGTCATCTAGGCCCGGAGAGATGGAAGGCTCATTTAACATTTGAGTGTTCATTTGAATTGAATAATGTTCTTACAATCAGTGAACATGTTTTTATAGTAATTCAATCAAGAAGGCCTTCTGATGATCCCTTTGCTTGTAAACCACTTTATGATTATGGGCCAAATGGAGAAAGAAAAAAGAATTCTTGAAGAGCTAAGTGTTTTCAGAACATCTAAACTGGTGATGCTCTCTGCTGCCATTTTTGTAAAAGGTTGTGTGATCTCTCACTTTATTCTCTCCCTTGATCATGACACCTGTTCTATTCTTAAGCTCACGCAACACCACAATGCATCTGTTTTATAACTTAAATAGCCAGGTGCTATCACAAGAATCATCCTCAGAACACATCAAATAATTACAGCATTCACATCAGTAAGCCTGTGCAAAACACATTTTTAAAGATCTGACGGAAGGCCTTTGAACAGCAGCAGTGTCAGCAGATAGAGATAAAGTGAAGAAAGGTGGAAGCAGCTATATTAAAGCGTTATAGAAACACTTCATGACAGAATAAGGAATAAGGGCACAAGTCACATTTGATTAAAGCTAACCTTTTATTCTTCCATTACAAAAACAAAACAGGCACCTTGGACCTAATCTGCATCAATGGGATGGCAAGTATTTTTGAAAGCTCTTAAATACCTGTATTTGGTAAAGATTCTTAGATTGATCACATTTTGAGGCCTGGACATCTTGTGTTCTTGTATTGAGCTCAGTGTTCTCAGCAGCTTTTCTGGGGACGATGCAGATCTATAAAGTATCTTTTTTATATTGTTTTGACATGCATTCATTGCTGATGGCTATGAGCCAAAAATTGAAACATAGCAAACAATTTAATTCCGTTCGCTGGCAAAGAAGATACAACAATATACAGTATGTGGTATTTGTTGTGATGCACTGGAAAATACTTTTTCCACAGCTTTGTTTTCTCCCTGGTTCAGTCATAAATCATGAAGCTATAAAGAGATGTGGTGCAGTGATTTTAAAGCCACCCCACTAAGAGAATGTTTTTGTGAGCTGAGAACATCTCTTAGGGCATTTCATAGCACATCTGAAAATACCACCTCCCAGAATCCTGCTCTGCACTATCATAGGAAATGCATCACCTGGAGGCACTTCTGTGGAGTGCTGTATCCATCTGGCACTCATCCACTGTGTAACCCCGCCATGATGTGCTGTTTACAACACAAACCTGTGGCAGGTGCATCCAAAATAGATTCAGAGAATATTAAGAATTTAGAGAGTTTTTTTCTTGCAATTTCTTCTTATATATACACATCAACACATAAACAAATTGACCCCATATCAACCAAAGCAAACAGAATAAGTTCTTCACGCCATGTTTTGTACATTCATGGATTTTTAAAGCTGTGTAAAGCAAGTGTTTGATTATCTTCAAAATTAAGCTAAAAATACCTATATTGCATGTTAAGGCTGCAAAATGATTCCTAAAACTATATCAATATTGAGACCACTATTATTTATCCTAAGTATTCGTTATTTGGTTTTAGAGACAAATATTTGAATGACGATCACATTTAAATGAACTGTGCTTAGATTTATTTTTGATGTTTTTCTACATTCTTGCTAATAATATTCTTGCTTCTTCAACTGAGTTCAGTGTATTTTTGTTTCCCCTGACTGCTTTCTGTTGTACTGCCCTTTTACCCTTACTGCACTGACATTTGCTCTGTTGGTCTTTTTAAGAACATTGCGATCGATATTTTGGCGTGCTCGAGACTCCAATCTAGCAGTATTTGTTTTTCTACTCCATTCTTGCACATAGTACATAGTAAAGGCGGTATATAGTTCTGGCTGAGAACATCTACTTAGCTTGCTTACAAAGTTTGGATATCTATCTCATGGGCAGGTCTGTTTCTAGACAATTTGATGCCCTAGGCGAGATTTTAGCTGGCATAACCAATAACCTACCATAGCCAACAACAAATAAATGTAACTTATTTTATTTTTGTTGTTCATTTATATCTTATTTTACCTAGTTAACATTTATTTATGTATTCAAGAATATTTTTTTTATCTCTCCAGTTTTATTTTATTTTTTATTTATCCCAATAATTATAAAGGAGTGCCTTGGAAATATTTGTTTACATAAATTGTGATCAAAATGTTTGAGACCCACTGAGATAACTTAGACTAAAATTAACTATCTAAACACTCAGAGAGTCCTCTACCTCACTGAGCCTCTCAGTCTGAGAGGAGAGCTCTCCTCCACCCTGGTTGTAGAAACATCTTCTTCTTATATCCATCAGAACAGCTAGCACCAGATTCTAATAACAGCACCGCCGGCTCGCTCCCACACTCACTCACACTTTGGCTGTGAGCTGCGGGCGCCTGATAAGCCAACATCCCCCACTTTCATCACTTACAGCACCCATCGTACAGGGCAAATGAAAAGTGTAACCGGGGTGAAAAGGGTGATACATTTACTTAATTATGAATGTTGTTACATCAAGGCCGAAAATTAGGATGAGCACCAACGGTCAAAACAATTTTTTTCCCTCCCAGAGCTACCAGCGCAGCGCCCCCCCAGATCTGGCGCCCTAGGCGACCGCCTATGCCAAAAACCGGCGCTGCTCATGGGGCTGAAATTATACACTTAGTGAAAGTAGAGAACTATCAGCCCAGTTTTGATTTACTTTATCCCAAGAGGAATATAGAAAATATGGTGTTTTAACCGTGATTTTTGTCCATGAGGTGTGGAATCAGTGTGTGGAGAGAAGGCCGCTCACACCATAAGGGCCGATGAGGAGGAGCAGTCAATGAGAACAGGCTATGCTCTATAGTAACTAAAGCAAAATCGACTTTATTTTCCTGGACATGCACTTACAAAGTGTTATTTTTGCAAAAACAAAATTCAGAAGAATTTCTCTCACACAGGAACTGAGCTAAACAATATAAAATTGGAAAATATCAGTGAAAAATCCATCCATCCTCAGGGACTAACAATACATTATTCGTCTGCACTTAAAAACAACATTTCATAAAAATTGGAGATGATTTTTTATTGAGTCACACGTACCTTACTAGAGAAGTAAAAATCCCAGCTTAATGTGTGTGTGTGTGGGGGTGTGTGTGTGTGTGTGTGTGTGTGTGTGTGTGTGTGTGTGTGCGTGCGTGTGTGTGTGTGTTGGAGAGAAGCCCCCTCTGGAAGGAACTTTGGGATTGTAGCCTTTGCAGACCATTTACATGCACTAAAACCTATATAACACTTAGAACACTGATTTGCATTAATGTCAAAATGTTAATGTCATATAGCTAGAATATGCAGCGTTCTCCATATGTTCAAAACTGAGTAGAGCACCTGTGTTAGACATATTATTTTATATTTGACACGGACATATTGTAGTATTCATAACAAAGTAGCCTTCAACAGCAAGCGTTATGAATTCATTAACCCAAACTGTTCTGTTACAGCTAAGTTTACTCTTGTTTGCATTTTCTGGACTATTCTTTGTGTGCCTATTGTGCCTAGTCGTGGTCCCATTAAGAATCAGGATGACATCATCAGATGGGTGTGTCAGGTGATCATTAGAGAGGAAATAGTCAAAGCATGGCTCTGTGAGCAATGTGTTATTGTTTGTTAGAAATCCAGCTACATCTGAATATGTCTTAATGCCTTTGATCGCATCGTATGTAAGTTTAATGTTTGTGTTATTAACAATTACAGATGATTATTTTGAGAAAATATTGTATTCCGTGGTGTTTAATGCTGGAGATCTTACGAGTTGTCTCAATATTGTACAAGGCTAATGCAAGGAGAGTTAAATGAATAAATGTACAAATGGCTGATTATATGTTTAAAATATGATGCCATTTATAACTGTTTAAGTTCCAGAATTACAATAAATACATTAAAAAGCTTACAGTAAATATAACAAGGCAATTCAATTAATGTTAAAGCTGTGTTGATTTATATACATTGTGCATATTTGTGTATGTAGAAATGATCATAGAATTGATATTTTGTCTTGTTTATTTTTAGTTTCACACCTTCCTTATATCATTAAACCTGTGGGCAAAGGATTCACGTCTTCAGAGTCTTGGTGTACGGAGGGAGTTTATCTGGCTGTTAAGCTATATACACTACATATACCGGGGACAGCACACAAACACACAATTGTGAAAGTGCTGAGGCAAAAAAAGTACCTAAGTCCACTTTCTCATTTTCTGTCCTTCATTCTTTGTATTCCTGAGTGTCATTACTTGCTGATTAATGAACATGGTGAGCAATTAGCCTGTAAAACATTAGCATTTTAGCATTGTAGTTCTGAGGGTTTTTAGCAGGCATTTGTTAGCCTCCAGTTCAAAGCCCACCTGTACCTGAAAAGCCTCAGTCAACTTTTAATTGTGGCATCTCCTCAAAGAGTTAATTTATTCAACTCAGTTTGTCTGTCTCTGCGATTGTGTGTAGGACGATGTGGAAAAACTTGAAATTTGGATAGCCAAGGAAGCCATGCAGTTTTGGAGCTGAACCAAATCTCAGGGCTGATACACAAATGCTGTTTCACTTTCGTTAACATTGTAAGATGGTTGCCTTTTGCAAGCTGATCAATTTACGCTTTGTGTACTTATCTCAATGATTACATTTCCACACAAATCACTCTGAAGGCAGAAATCTAAGTACATCCGTTTTTTCTTTTCTCTTTCGTTCTTTTCCTCGGTCATGTGCTTTAATTGATCTCCTACAGTGTTACACATTTCCTCTCTCTTCTCTTGCTATCTATCTTTTTTCTCTCTCGCTCATGTTTATTTCATGGGGCCCACTAGCATCTCAGAATAAATAAATTATACATTTAATTATGCACTCATTTCAAAGCTCCTTTCTGGAAAGAGACTAAGCTCATTTGTCCCTGAGCTTGTGTTTATCCTAAATGACTGCATCAGACATTATCATGAGCGTCTGGGAGCCCTGACTGTCCATGCTCGTTTGTCATGTAGTAGACCTAATTCCCATAAAGTCCACACATCCTTCCTTCTTACACCGCAGTCTGTCGCTGATCCTTGGATTAGATGCAGCTAGGAGGCAAACACATATGTGAAAGCGTAAACCAAAGACATGCTCACATAAATTACATTATGCTAGATGCCCGTCACATTGACGTTCATACCTGAAGCAGACAGGTTTCATGTTTTTTAAAAGCATTGGTGTGAAGATGTTGGACAAATATTACTTGGAGGAGGGAGGGGTGGTAACCTCATCATCAGAAGGTGCTTTTCATTTATTTTTGCCAATCCTTCATCTTGAAATATCTCCATTATTGTTTTGCTCTTCAGTTTTTACAGCAGCACATACACTGGGTCACACTCAGTGGTGAAACGAATACTCAGATCTCATACGCAGGGGTGCACATAACTTTCTTAGTGAGTTTCTCAGATGAGTACCAGGCAGGGGCGGATCTACGGGGGGGGCAAGGGCCCAGCTGCCCCCCTAACCTTTGTTTCCCTAAAACTGTACTAAAACAAACCTACACTATTTCCACAAGCTTCTCAAGCAACGAAACAAGCATTACATTAGTTAAAAGTGAATCATTTTAAATATCATTTTAGGCCCGTTAAAAACGCAGCTACGGCCCTGCATTAAACTGCGGAGCGGCGTTCACACAGACCGCGGCTCACAGAGCTGCATAGAGGGAACGAGCTGTCCCAGCACCTAGGGTGGATCAGCTTCCCCTGTGAGCATTTCCCCTTCCACTAGTTTTGTTTTTACTAAGGACGAGAGCTTGAAACTAAATATTAATAAAACGCAGCCGTTTGAATCGATAGTGTTTAACAGATGGGCGCTGGGCGTTACGTTACAAAATAATACGCAGACAGCACTAGCTGGGAGATCGATCACTTTGCTAAACTATGCGGTAGCCTACTATTAAATCCACGTAAACTACACATCACAGCAATGAGGCCAGATCAATGAAACCAGGATACATCCTTTACTGTAAAAACTGGATCTAAACACAGCTGCCTGTGTGCGTTTGATAAATACATTCTGATGTTATATTTATGATATGCTACTTATTAGCTACATTATATTACATTACATTGCATTTAGCTGACGCTTTTATCCAAAGCGACTTACAATAAGTACATACGACCAGGAAGACACAACCCTGAAGAAAACAGAATCATATAAGTACATCAGGTATCATGTTATAAGTACATCAGGTACGTGTAAAGTTATACAAGCATTTGTACCAGTGCTTTTCACAAGTAGACTCTTGCAGGCCAGAGTATAGGAGTGATTCAACAACAACAACAAAAAGACATCTGAGAAGAGATCAGGACGAACAGAAAGAGGAAAAGGAAAAGAGAGTTCACTGAAGAGACCAGGAGGGTCAGAGCAGGAGGAAGAGGAGGAGATGAAGACATTAGCGAAGAAGAAGAAATGTATGTGAGGATCTGATGAAGTATCAGAAAGAGGGACAGAGGCAGGGATCAGGAGGCAGAGGAGACTCCAGCTGGACCACATGGTATGTTCTTATTCTCCTTACATATTCCATTACAGCAGCACAATCTAGCAGCTCTTAGTATTGACAATTATTGATTGAAATGTGTTGCTGCACAGGTCACCTTTAGCTCTCTGAAGAGATGGGGCATGTCATGTGTGTACTTAATTATAACTAAGTACTTACAGTATGCAGAATTCTGAGTATTCTCTGAATCGGGTGCCTTTTGGGTCTTTATATCTTTGAAAAATGAAACCAAAATGTTTGGTCAACATCTGGTAGTGGACTACTTACATGTTCCCACCTCAGGCACAAAATATAAATAATTACTAGGAATTTCCTTGAAAAAATGTAACGGTGACATTTTTGACAAAAAGTAGGCATGAGACCTTGATTAGCTAAGATATGGCACCACATGGATGTCAAGGACATTACAAAATTGTAATATTTTGCAAAACTATTGTTTATTTTGTAATAAACAATTATTTACTATTTTTAATTCATATAACAGAGTTGAAATGTTGAGCTTGTCAATCTTAATCTGAAAATACAAAAACTGAAATAAGAGAAGAAACTTTTGTGATGTAATTCCCTCAATGCAGATGCAGATCACACATGGACTGATCCATTATTTTAATTTAATAGGAGGGTAAATGGTATGGCTTGGGTTGAAACATACTGAGGGACGTGTGTCAATATTGCAATTTCATAGATAAGCGCGCCTGAACTGCGAGCTGATTTTGCCCAGTTCTTCAACAAAGTGATTGGCATCAAAATATAATTACCAAAAAAGTACCAAAAGCAAAAGTAGTTTAATATGCCCTTTGGGGTTTTCCCTTTCCTGTAGAGTGTGATATAGGTTTTTGTGCATTGAAATTGGGCAAGAAAAGGCTAACATCCCCATGTTCCCTCCAGAGGGAGTTTTTTATCTAATAATCAGAATCTATAAAGTAACTTAATTATGAAGTAAATTCCACTTTAAAATACAATACCCTGGAGTTTGCCGTATACAAGTGTTTTAGTTTTTTTTTTAGCTTTTATGTTTATTTGTGCAGTTACATTTGGTGTAGATACTTGTCTTTAGCATCCTTTTTTAATGCTAAAATGTTTCTTAAAAATACTTTTGTATGTAAAATTATTTTTTGTTATCCTTATATATTTCAGTTTATTTTTTTCCTACCTACTTCGCAACTTATTCTTTTTGATGGTTTATGTTTGACCACCAGATACCAAAGCACATTTCTTGTAGGCCTATGTGTACCTGGCAATAAACTTGATTCCAATTTTGATTCTGAAGTATGAAATAGCATCACATTAAAATACTCAAAAACAGTACGTGTGTAGATGGACTTTTCTACATTCCACATCTTGTCACGCTCTTTCTGCGTCGTGCTTGTGTGTTGCTGTGCCATGTGGCTGTGCCGCTCCTCCATGTTGCTGTGCCATGTGTGTTGCATGCTGCTGCTGACCGACTGACGTTAGTGATGTCGTGTTCTTGGCGCTCCTGCAGACGAGCCTTCACACTGAGGGGCAGTTTGACTCGTGGTGGTGGTAATGTCAGGGTCAACGAATTGATAAAAGAAAGTAGCTTATTCTCTTCACACATGGACACACCCACTTGCAGGACATACACAATGCATAAGCACACATATGGTGCATTTAATCATTTAGTTTCACACATGCACACGCAGGAAAATACACGTATGCGTTCATGTAGACACACAATGCCAATAGATTGCTCGGGCGCTCTCTCTATCCCATATGGGCCCTCACGGCCATCTGTCCCACTGTCTGAGTGCCAGGCGTTGCTCGCTGAAGATGCTCTCTTTCTATTGGACCACAGCACTGCCCCGCTGCAGTAAGCTTTAGCATTTTAGCCCTTTCTACATGCACTGTACTAACCCAACATAAACACTAGCCACACTTCAACGAGCAGCGTCTCAGAGGAGCAACTCCCTGGAGATTTTTAAACAGTTTCCAATACAATGATATTGCAACAGCAAAAATGTGGATTTTTCTTCGATAGGTGGTTGAAAGATAACGATACAACAATCTATTTCATTAGGCATATTGTGGAAATCATTGATCTAAAGGAATCATGTCTCTAAAACAATAATAAAATCATTTTATCACAATGCAATGTGCTCAGGGAATGTTACAAAATGCAATTACAAGAAATAAAACCATATATTTAATCAAGCTTTTTATTTTACGTTATCAGTTGAAACAAATGTTCCTGTAGCAAAGACTAATAGAGGTATAGAAGTCAGAAATATTGATGGATGGACTTGAACTTTTTGATCTTTTCATTGGATTGGTTGACATTAAGAAATATTATCATCTTTATACAGTACAGTACTACAGATATATAAATAAATGTCTTCCTGAACATTTTTTAACCTGGCCGAGGTGTTTCATTAGAGTGCATGTATTTCACTTACTATTTGTAGTAGGGGTGTGAAAAGATTTGATTCACTCCAGTATCCAGTGTTATGTGAAACTGTATCAAAAAATCTATAAATGTTTTTACATGTAATTGTTTGTGGCAGACAGTCGCTCCGATCGCACAAAATGTGGTGCTCATACAGTATATGTTGGATGTTAAACATAATTGGATAAAGGCAAATATATCTGTTTTTGATTGCATTAAAAAGCTAACTTTATTTCTTTTACTCATATCGAGTTTATTTAATGGTGTGTTCTTCTATGATTGTTTTCCTAAGATTCATGTTAAAATATCCCCATATATCGCCTTGCTAACTGAATCACAATGCATTGAAACATAATCCCTATTTATGATATGTCTCATATCTCAGATTCTCGCCAATACACAGCCACCATTTCTATTTCTGATCTGTTAAATCTGTAACTGTCAACATTTTTGGGTCGCTTTTCCACATATGTTTGTGTTATAGACGTTATTAATTTTTCTAAATATGTACCTGGTTTCATTTTGCGTGCTACACCCGTGATATCTCAGGAAGAGCATGACTCACGCTCGGTACCCTGAGACTGAGGAGCCGCGGGGGAGCCAGTCTGTCAGGAAGCTGCTCCACGGAGCTGATAGGCTCACCTTAGAGGGTGTGATGATGTATTCTCAGATATGTCACCTCATCCAAAAAAAAAAAAAAACCAACCTTTTCACCGCCTTCTCAGATAGAAAACAGGCAAGAAAACCCAGAGTTATTTGTTGTCTGCTTCTCCTTTGATCATAAGTCTCTTTGTTTTTGAAAACACAAACAGACTACAGTCCTGCTGGAATAGAACAACAGTGGCGAAATTGATGGAAAGGAACGTTGTTTGTTTTCTGTGACCCCACGGGCCATGTTTCTTATTTCATTTGACATGAAACCGACTAAATAGTCTGCCTTTAAAATAGGTTTTATATCGTGAATAAATCACATTACAAACAATGCGAGATTGCCACTTTACAACCAAAAAGGCAACTGTATATCATCTTCCAACCATAGGCATCAATGATATGTCCTTTGCAGCGGGTTATAGGGAGCTGGAGAGGGAAAAAATACATTAAACATTAAGCAATTAAAGGATGGCCATTGCTGCAAAAATAATGTGAAAGTCTCCAGCAAGAATGAATGTTTTAATACAATTTAAAAGTTCATGTCATGGCATGATAACCATAGCCACACCCACTTGTCTGACAATAACCTGGACGAACAATTTCAATCTGGTTTCCGCCCCCATCACAACACAGAAACAGCACTGGTGAAAATCACTAATGACCTCCTCATGGCAGCTGACTCCGGACTATTAACTATCCTCATCCTCCTTGATCTTAGTGCAGCTTTTGACACCATTTCCCACAGCATCCTCATAGACAGACTGACCTCCATCGGGATCACTGACACACCCCTCCTCTGGTTTAAATCATATCTCTCTGGCCGCACTCAGTTCATCCAACTCAAAACCTTCAAATCACAGCCACTTCCAGTCACGACCGGTGTTCCCCAGGGCTCTGTCCTGGGGACTCTTCTTTTTATCATCTATTTACTTCCTCTTGGCAATATCTTCCGTAAACACAACATCCACTTTCATTGCTACGCGGATGACACCCACCTCTACTTGTCCTCCAAACCAACCACGATCCTCCCTGTCTGACTGCTTACAGGACATCAAATCCTGGTTTTCCTCTAACTTTCTCAAACTTAACGACAGTAAAACCGAGGTTCTCCTCATTGGCACAAAATCCACCCTAACCAAACCTGACAGTTTCTCCATTACTATAGACAACTCTTCAGTCTCCCCCTCCCCTCAGGTTAAGAGTCTGGGTGTCATCCTCAACGGCACACTTTCATTCAAATCTCACATCAGTAATATCACTCGGTCTGCCTATTTCCATCTACGCAACATCAACCGCCTCCGCCCATCCCTTAACCCTAAGACCACCGCCATTCTTGTTCACACCCTGGTCACTTCCCGCATCGACTACTGCAACTCCCTTCTCCTTGGTCTCCCTCTCAAATCCATCCACAGACTTCAACTAGTTCAGAACTCTGCCGCCCGCATCATCACCAGAACCCCCTCCATTAACCACATCACTCCTGTTCTTCAGCAACTTCACTGGCTCCCCGTCAAATCCTGTATCGTTTTTAAGATTCTGCTCCTCGCCTTTAAGGCCATCCATAACCTCACTCCTCTGTACCTCTCCGACCTCCTGCAACACACCCATCCGCACACTCAGATCTTCTGCTTCCCTCAGCCTCACTGCACCCCCCTTCCGTTTAACCACCATGGGGTCTAGAGCCTTCAGCCGCTCTGCACCCCGCCTCTGGAACTCCCTCCCACCCAAGCAGCAAACTCTGGGGAAGAGCCGGGACGCCAATACGGAAGTGCCACACACTGCAGTTCATATATTGGCAGATAGGGACTGGCTGCAGAAAGGAGCAATTTCCATAGACTCCCATGTTAAAATGCCCAACTTTACAGCAAAAAAAAACATGTTTCTATCCATGGATGCAATAAATATTATTATGAATATAGTTAGGTTCCACCTTCATGATTATGGATCTGTGAGTGAATTGTTTTCTAACACGACCCTTTTATTTATATTAGATCTTAAAGTGTTTGCATAAATTAGGGCGTGGTCACATTGAGTGATGGCTCTGTCAAGTGACTGCTGCTGCTAGCTTCTCGTCTCTCTGCTACCTGCTCCGTGAAGCTAGCTACAGGGACTCGGCCTGCTCAGTTCATCCAGGGAAAATCGAGTACTTATTTATGTGTTAATGATTTTAATCGGCTACGTAATGAATGTTAAGGCTTGGTTTAGTGTGTAAGCGAGTGGTAGCTACATCGGTGCTAACGATGCTAATCGTAGCCTACAAGTTAAAATCATAGACTGTATATATAGATAAGTGTTAAGCGTTAAGTGGGATAATACTGTAGAACAAACGGCTTCTGTTTGAGGTTGATAAAATAAGGTCATCCTTGTAACTTAGAGAGATATTATTATGTAGGTAGGAACTGTATGCATCGCTAAGGTTAATTTAAATTGGCTATGCTCAAGTATGTAGACAAGCTAACGTCGAAGTAGTGTATGTGAAATCAACCTCACAATAAGATGTGTGTATATTACAATTATTAATGTCATATTTCAAGATGATTAGTTAGATATTACAATATGGTTGGTTGAGCTGGAGTTCATTATTGAGCTTACATGTTAACGTCACAGTCATCTGAAGAACGAACCCAAACCTTGTTGTTTTTATTAATTGCATTACCAAATGGGTATCAAATAAACAGTAAGCATTGGTAACACAACTTCCAAAGTTACAGTAAAATAAAAAGGACCCTGACTCGGACAATACACAATTCAACATGTTCACCAGAAGAGAATTAGTTATATTGTTTGTACACATGGTACTTTACATATATATATCTGTTTGTTTAAGGTGTCCAGGTGATGCAGACAGGCTGGACCAGAGAGTGAGAGACAGAACTGGACTCCTCACAGCAGTGAACTTCAGCACAGGTACAAAGACTCTTTTTTTCATACTGTACAAAGAATCAAGAAAGATATTGGTTTAAATGAATGAAGTATTGACTTGAATACACTGATATACATTCCATTAAACAATACTAAATACTAGATCACCTACACATCAGTTAAGTTGAAGGTTTTTTCCATGCAAAAAGTTACATTTTAGATATTTAGCAATATGACTTTGTCAGCTTTCTAATTTAATGTATTGAAGGCAAGGATATTTAACACATAGTGAGAACTGCTACTATTTAACTCTCAATATTGTCTGAAAAAACGTGGTAAAAGTTATTCTTTCAGTGAGACAACAGAGCAAGCTTCAACATTTGCACTACGTGTTGATAACAGTTAAATATTATTTTGATAATAACATATATTTCAATGTTGATGAACTTATATAAATTATATTATATTATTATTATTATTATTATTATTAGTAGATAAATATATTTAGATATGTATGTATATATATATATATATATATATATATATATATATATATATATATATATATATATATATATATATATATATATATATATATATGTCATATATGTACAGATCCATCCTACTTTTCACTTGTCACTTTAACTTTTAGTACATAGCTCGGATGACCAAATGTTTATATATGCTCTCAGTTATCTTGTCATTACCATTTTGCTTTATTATTGATCATATTTCTATTTTTGACCTGTGTGAATCTTTACTGTCCTGTTTTTTTTTTTTCACGCTTACCCTGTTGCTGCTTCCTACTGCTGAATTTCCCCACGGGGATTAATAAAGGTCCATCTAATCTAATCTAATTCATAATCTGATTGTCTTTGTAGATCTGTTGAAATAAAAATAAAAACATTACAATTACAAAATAATTATATCTACAGCCCCTAAACACACACACACACTGCTTTCATAAATAACACACTTGTTCTGCAATAATATGTTTTATGTTTCCTGTCATTTTTGTTAGGAAAGGACATGCCTGAAAGACACAAGATTTTCTCATTCTCTGAGGGTCAAGAAGAACATCCAAGAGGAACATTAAAAGCTGATGTTATGAGATTTTAAGACCAGTACAGGACATTCACTAAGAAACTACTTTTATTGTGAAAACACAGTCAGCTGATCGAATGCAGCTATTTCCACATCTACACTCCATCAGCTGATTATTTCTATTTGCCTCACTTTATGAGCTTCACATCACCTGTGCCTTGTCCCGCAGAGTTTGCAATGTCACAAATAAACAGTGTTGGGACTAACGCGTTACAAAGTAACGCGTTACTGTAACGCCGTTATTTTTGGCAGTAACTAGTACTCTAACGCATTACTTTTTAAATTCAGTAACTCAGTTACCGTTACTACATGGTGCGTTACTCCGTTACTGCGTTAGTTTTTTTATAGTCAACAGCCAGGCGAACAGAGATGAGAACTGCACTTTAGTAGTAAAATGTAAATGTACTTAGATACTTCCTGTGTCACATGCGGAGACGGGTTGTGGGTGTGTTTGTGTTGTTTACTAACAGGACTATCATGGCGGCAGCGGAGCTCAAGTCTAGTTTCTCCACCTGGAGATATTCTCACTTTTGTCGAGCACAAAGAAAAGAAAGTTTCTGTTAAATGTAAGTTGTGTCCTGCCCAAACCAGTCATTCAAATCTCTTAAAACATCTGCAAAAACAACATGCTGGGACGAAGCTAGTAGCTAAGACCACAGAGACTCAGCCGACGCCACTCCACCTCCACCTAAGCAACAGCGGCTGGATTTTAACCAAGGGAGTGCTGACCAGGGAAAAGTCGATAAAGCCATTGCACGGTATGTTGTAGAACACATGCAGGCTATTGCTACAGTGGAGTCACCCGCTTTCAGGGAGCTAGTTAGCATGATACCATGTCCGGGTGGCACACGGCATATGGGACGGAAAACTTTTTCCAACTACCTGGAGAAAGAATATAGAAAAATGGAAAGCCAGCTAATATCGATGCAATCCAGATTGCATATAATGCATGTCAAGTTGATCAACAGATTGTATTATTCTCCAATGCAATAACAGTACTGAAATGAAGGCTATAAGGGCATTAATGGGAGCCCTTTTTTTAAGTATCTAAAACGTTACTTTTCACAGTAACGCATTACTTTTTGGTGTAAGTAATCAGTAAAGTAACTGAGTTACTTTTGAAATGAAGTAACTAGTAATGGTAACTAGTTACTGGTTTTCAGTAACTAGCACAACACTGCAAATAAATGGGGGCAATCTTCAGTCAGATGTAAATGTGCCAACTGCTAGGACTGTCTTAGGGAAGACAGCTTTTAGATGCGCAGCTCCACTGTCTTGGAATAGTCTGCAAATTAAATGGAGCCACTAAATGTTTTTAAAGCTCGGTTGGATGCTTGTCAATCGGAAGCTATTGGTACCTGTTTATGTGGATAATTATGTAAATTATGATGTCCTTTTGTTGTTCTATTTATGTTTTTATGTTTCATGTGGAACTACTTGAGCAGGTCTCCCTTGAAAAAGAGATCAATGATCTCAATGGGATTTATCTGTATAAATAAAGGTTTGAAATGAAATGAAGTAATCTAACATTTTCAGTAAGAATAATGGACGAAAGGAGTGCAAATACAAATACAATTTAATGTATGTGTGAAATGTGAACCAAAACTTCATCAAATGTTTTAAATAAAAAGCACATATGGACAGAAGGTGTAAACCTATTAAATGTATAAGTAAACACATTTAGTCAAATAACGTGACAGACTAGGCCTGTGCAGTTGGTATCAGCTTTGCCCAGCATGGGCTCCTCCATCAGGCCTGGTCCTCCTCGCTGAGGAAAGACCCTCAGTCCTCTCCAAACCAACAGACAGGACGTCCATCACACGGAGGTTTCTCCCTGAAGTCTCTGCAGCCCTCTGGACACCACGCTGTCTCAATCCGTCCACACTGAATATGAGAGGGGAAAAATGAAAATAATAAATGCTTTAGTTTAGACAATAAGAAATATAAAGTTGACTGTTGAGTTGCTCAGTTTTTTTAGATTGTCAATACTATTACTGTCTAACTAATATCTCAGGTTAAGAGGCACATTCAAATAAAGATTGGTCTTTAAATACATTTTGTCTTTTTAATTGTTTGTCTAAAGTCAAGGATCTAGAACTGGTACTTAGCTTTAATGATACAGTCTGGTTATTATGCTGTTTGGAGGAGGCCTCACAGGTAAGAGCACTAACTAACTACCATCACATGTACCTTAGCTTGACTTAAATGTATTAAACGTATAGTTAAGTGATATCAAAATATAAATAACTAATGTCATGCAAACATATTAATATTTGCTTGAATCCAGTGTTGAATTTAGCACAATTGCATACAAACGTTAAGGGGTTTTAAGATTCTGAAGTATTATGCTAAAAACTCAATAACTTAGATTATTATTTATAGTTTTGCTGAATAGTTTCATGTCCGCTTACCTTAGAAACGTAAAATGCCACGGCAGTGTGCAGATGGCGAGCATGTTAGCTTAGCTTGGTAGCTTCAGCTAGCTCTGGAACTTCCAGCTCGGTGGCAGCAGGTCCCGCCTCGGCTCCGCCTCGGCTCCGCCTCTTTGCCCTTATTTGGAGCAGGCTGGAACAGGCGGGAGTTGAACTCTGACGTCACTGTCGAGCCGTTAGTGGCCGACTCCGCCTACTAAGGGCTTCTCGGCAACTCTGCAGAATCCTATGGGTGACGTCACGGACCCTACGTCCATTTATATATACAGTCTATGCTCCCACCTGACATCCGCAACACTGACTCTCTCTCCATTTTCAAATCACGCCTCAAAACATATCTCTTCACACTCGCATATCCACCCTGATCATTATCCATCACACATCCTCTGTTTTTATTTATTTGGTTATTTTATTGATTAATATACTGCATCGTCTTGTTTATGTCTCTTATGCTGGTGTTATGTATTCTGTATCTTGTTTTTTATGTGTTTGTACGGCGACCTTGAGAGCCGTGAAAGGCGCCTATATAAAATAAATGAATTATTATTATTATAGCAAGATGTTCTTCTGTCAGATAAAGTAATTTATATCATGCTTGTAGCTTTCTCTGTGAATGTACCAATGCTGTTGCGTGCTGTCCACAGTGATTTTAATGTACTGTTGGTCATTTTTGTTAAGTTCGAGCGTTTTCTCTTTTTCCTTGTGGTAAGCAAAAAAAAATGTTCTGTCTGTCATAAAATTATTTATTGTTGTGAGGACATAATGGCCTGGTGGTGCATTGTTTAATTGCATACTAATACAAGTGACATTTATATTTATTATTATAGGAGAAACTGCATGATGAATAAACAAATCCTAATGCAAAACAGGATGGGGCTAGAAGGGCACTCGGAGAGCACAGACTTCCACCAAAGCAATTTCCACAAGTGGAAAATAATGCATGTATCCGCCCCCTGGTATTGATCTGCTCGTTCTTGACCCAAGCTACACCCTTCCACCAAGTTTCATGCAAATCTGTCAGTAATCTTTTTTAAATTCTGAACCAAACCAAACTGAATATAGACCCTCCTTTGAAGATGTAAATATTCATGTGTGAAATTGTTTTGCATTTTTGGATGAACCACATGTTTGACAAAGACACGTTTGCTGTCCTCTTCAGAGGAAAGCTAACCTTGTGTCTTAAAGTTGCGCAGTAGAGGATTTCTCTACCAGCAAGGCGAGGACCTCAAACATTCATCAAACACATGCCGGGACTGTTTGAAGTCCAAGAAACAGCAAGCTTTGAGGCTCCCCTTCCACCGTCACCGGACACCCAAAATATGAGAGAGATCAATAATCTAGCTTGCTGCGAGTCACTAGAACAATCCCACAGATCAGTGCTCAGAGAGATTTTTACAATCTTTACTTTGAAATCCTGATGCAATTCCCAAAAATTCAGCTCTAATGACTTCATTCTCATCAACACATACTCAATATTTCTCACTTGGGACGCTACAGCGGCAGACCCGGCGTCATGGGCGGGCCCCATGGGGCCGGGCCCGCCCATCCAGGATTTGGGCC
The DNA here is from genome assembly GCA_902827135.1 of Harpagifer antarcticus. NCBI lineage: Eukaryota > Metazoa > Chordata > Actinopteri > Perciformes > Harpagiferidae > Harpagifer > Harpagifer antarcticus. Next base: position 134,061 of record CADEHL010001048.1, on the reverse strand, counting down.
CATCCATCCAGGATTTGGGCCGGCCCATCCAGGATTTGGGCCCGCTGTTTTAATCAGGGCTGAATACAACATTTTAATTGTTTTATTATTATGTTTATTGTTGTTATTTGTAGGGCTTTGTCCTAATATTTATTTTTGTTTTAAACTATGTAGAAAGATTAGTTTAATATCATTTTTTTTTTTATATGAAATTCTAAATGAAAGGATGCGCGCGAGACTGGTCTTTCGCTGGGTTGAGTCGTGTGGGTTTTTGAGTGAGATGCGGCACAGCAGCCTGTCAGTTTACTCTTGCTAGGTTAGTTTGGCTATTATCATTTACATTTATCTGCAACAATGGATATCAGGAACGAGCTAGCAAGCCAGCCAGGGACAAGGGAGGCTGGCAATCAATTATATTTTGAAGAGAAATTGACTCTCAAGCCGGCTCTCTCACAAACTCCTGCTCTGTGCTCAAGCAGACCGTTGCACATGCTCTCTGCCTCGCTCAATCTCTCTCTCTCTCTCCCTCTCTCTCCCTTTCTCTCCATCGCTCAACCTCACCCCACCTCTCCACCCTGTGTGCGCTCCTCAAGTTTGCCTGCGTGCTTGCCCAAGTTGGCACAGCGTTACAAATGTGCCACAAAACCAACCAATGGATGTAGCCTATAATAAGACCACCAACAGCCTTATGGCACCCTAAAACCCCTCTGTTTCCGTAACAACAATTCACGAGCGCCTCCCTCACCTCATCCCGACCTTCTACAGGTGCACCATAGAGAGGATCCTGACCTACTCCAGGTGCTCCATAGAGAGCATCCTGACCTTCTACAGGTGCACCATAGAGATGATCCTGACCTTCTACAGGTGCACCATAGAGAGGATCCTGACCTTCTACAAGTGCACCATAGAGAGGATCCTGACCTTCTACAGGTGCGCCATAGAGAGGATCCTGACCTTCTACAGGTGCACCATAGAGAGCATCCTGACCTTCTACAGGTGCACCATAGAGAGCATCCTGACCTTCTACAGGTGCACCATAGAGAGGATCCTGACCTTCTACAGGTGCACCATAGAGAGGATCCTGACCTTCTACAGGTGCACCATAGAGAGCATCCTGACCTTCTACAGGTGCACCATAGAGAGCATCCTGACCTTCTACAGGTGCACCTTAGAGAGGATCCTGACCTTCTACAGGTGCACCATAGAGAGGATCCTGACCTTCTACAGGTGCACCATAGAGAGGATCCTGACCTTCTACAGGTGCACCATAGAGAGGACCCTGACCTTCTACAGGTGCACCATAGAGAGGATCCTGACATTCTACAGGTGCATCATAGAGAGCATCCTGACCTTCTACAGGTGCACCATAGAGAGGATCCTGACCTTCTACGTCATCAAGACTTCAGACTCTGCATCCCAATGCCTTCATAGCAATATCTGGGGATTTCAACCATGTCAATCTAACTATCTAAATAGTTATCACTGTAATAAATAGCATTTCATTTAATCTTGCTGTACACTATTCAATTTTTACACTGTAGTTTATGTGGATATGGCATTAAAACCGTTGAATCTTTGAATCTTGAATCTTAAAATAATTACATTTCTTACGTTATTAAAGTAACTTAAGCAAATAATAACAAGTCAACTTTTTGTTTTACATGATGCACAAGCAGCGGTATATAGGGTGAAAGTCCTCTACACCCTAACCGTCTCCATATTTGTACTTCCTTCTTGGATTAGAAACACATTTTGGTATGTCAAAAACACACATCATCTGGGATAAAAAAACATACTCCTCAAGATTTGATCAACAATGCAGTTCTGTTGTATGGAAACTTTTTGAATGAGGTATTCCTAGGAGGCCAGGCCTTGTTGAGACCAGTCGATGAAGCAAAGCTGACCAATCATGCTCAACTAATTGAAATCAATCCATTCTGTTTCCTACCACTTAGTCGAAGTTCATCCGTGGTTTATTGATCTGCATTCATTGACCATGTTTAGAAGAGATCCTACTGCTACGAAGAATGAAAGAAAGTAATCTCCCCTGAACCTTAGAGCTCAAGATTTTTTATTTGATCTACTGCATAACCTCAAGGATGAATCCTCTCAGGAGCACAGAGAGATCCACCTGGACAGCACCGCTGACCATCTGCCGATTCGTCACAGGAAAGGCTCAAACTGAGATTATGAATGTTGCAAAGAGGTGGGTCATTCTGCAAAAAGGAAAATCAACACCTGCAGCACTTATGTCTTTCAGGTCTTTGTCGTAAACTGTGGTGAAGAAAGTCGGACATAGGCAGTAAAGACCACCTGAAGTTTGCCAAATGGCACTCAAGGTATCCCTCAGAAAAAAGATCACCAATTCAGGAACAACTAAGGTACTTTTCATCTAAAGCAGAAATGTTATGCAGCATTGGGGAAGAGTATACTTCCTAGTAGCAGGGACTAACAAACAGGTGGAGATGGATGGAACAAAGAACAGGGCCGAATTCAAAGATACATTTGAAGCCCAGATAATGCTGGAATGGCTTGTAAAACAATCCCATCACGTCCTTGAGTGGTCCAGCCAAAGCTTGGACTTAAATCTGTTAAGACCATAGTTCACTGATTTGCCTCATCCAATCTGTGAGCTGGTAAAAACGGGACAAAATGTCCAAATTAAGGTAGGCAGGGGCAAGGGAGAATTATTTCTGCTACTGAATACTTAAAGCAGCTGTGAGTGATTGTTATCACAATGTGACAGTGTAAAAGAGGTGGCTTGTAATGAGGAATTTACAGAGAGTTATCACCCAAATAATCTGCAGCTTTGGAGCTTTATAGAGCGTTTCAGCTCAGCTGCACACAGATAAAAGTGACTAGTGGAAGAACACAGTGGCGTATTAAGCAGCTTAAGAGCCAGATGTTTTACCCAGGAGTTTGTAAACAACAAAAATAATGATTAAAAGTGTTAATCAAATCAAATCAAGTCAACACATTTATAAACGATTTTTGGTCGAGCCAAAGTGCTGTACATATAATAAAAATAGCCTACAGTAGAGACGCTTTACAGCAAATACAACAGCACAGATTGTTCAGAATATCAGTATGACAAAAAAGACACCCTCTATCCTTAGACCCTCACATCGTACAAGGAAAAACTTCCGGAGGAAACCCACAGTTTAAAGGGAAAAAATGGGAGAAACCTCAGGGAGAGCAACAGAGGAGGGATCCCTCTCCCAGGACGGACAGACGTGCAATAGATGCCGTGTGTAAATCGAAGAGATAATACATTTTACAACATATAGACCGAATGTTAGGAAATGCATGTGTCTGTAATAAGAAGATGAATCCACGAGGATGTCAGCTACAATCCTGTGGAAGCCATCAGGGAAGCAGCATGACGAGACCCAAGGCAGGACCGCAGAGACAGGTTCAGCCACGACCCGAAGTCCACGACTTAATCCAGAACTCAGGATAGAGGATCACAGCAAGAAGATCAGCCTCAACTCCGGATTCCGGCATAGATATAGACACAAAACAAGAACAAATGTGGCTGGGTTAATCGGAACAAGAGAATACACAGACACAGACAGACGGAAGAACAAGCACTCCCTTAGAATAGGTTGAGGGCAAAGGGTAGCAAGTAAGAGAGTAAGAAACATAGGTGGAGAGGCACACTCAGGGAACAAGGTCCCCATTGGAGCCTTAGTTGGAAATTGATGAGAGATAGGGAGGTACGTTGTGTCTACGAATCGTAACACTCCCCGGCCTGTCTAAGTCACTCTGCAAACCGTTTCCCTCTAATAAACCTCGAGAGGTAAGAGAGGGAAAAGGTCTTGGATAAAAGTTATTCTTGATAAGAGAATCCTAGAAGGCCAGAGAGAAAAAGTGAGTTTTAAGTGTTGATTTAAAAAAAAAATAATATTGGACTTAGAATGCAAAGTGGCCAAAAACATTACACAGAATGTATGATATGTTTGCACATTGACTCAAAGTGTAAAACAGGTCACTGTAGGCTCACAAAATAGCTATATCAACTTAAAAAGGGATGGCATGTAAATGTTAAACCCACAACTTATTACCACTGCAACCAAGTGGCCTGTATTACCTCATTCACACCAACGGTGTTTCAGGGCCGGTTCAGAGCTGGAGCTTGAAAAGCACCGGGTTTTCCTGTTCACACCGCAGCGGAGCAGCCTCTTAGCTCCGGAATCCGGTTCGTTTGAAGCACCAAAAATTTTTCCGGCTAGAGAAAAAGCACCACATACGTCACGCTTACCATAGGCGGGGGCAGGGGCGGGATCAACTCCTGAACAACAACAAAAAGCCGGCGTTTTATCCAGTTTGCACTGTTGAGATCTTCATATCAAGTGAATACTTAAAACGAAAGTTAGTAATAATCAAATATAATCAATTATATTCTTGTATAACCCACAATGAAAATGCTTCATAGTTTATGATTTTCTATATTTACAGTATAAACAAAGTGGTTTGTTAAATTGAGTGTGTAAGGCCTAATGGTTTATGGGTTTCACTGATAAGGGAGAGACAGTTTTTCCCCTCTTCCCTCACCACAGTACACAGGGAGGGGGGCTCCGGACTTAAGGAGAAAAAGACAGAGGCCCCAAAAAGGTGGTTATGTCATAGCCAAGAATAATATTTTGCAAGTCCTGCAGAGTAGGGGCAGGGGCGGCGCCAGGGGGAGCTAGGGGGTGCTGAAGCACCCCCCAGGATTGCCAAAGCACCCCCTAAGCACCCTCAAGAAATGTGTTTTTTCGAAAAGTATTATTATTATTTTTTATTAAATTAGAACAATTATTGATTACATCAATGCAAATGTGAAACAAACAAATGTTTTACCAAAAACATAAAGCCAACACAGGTGATATGATTAGGCCAATGGCCAGCACCCATTCGATTTTTGACCTACCCATTGGGTAAATTACTTTGTGACACTTGAGTGACTTCCTGTTAGCTAGAGCGCCAAATTATTTGCTAACAGCAAAGTGAAAAATGTATCGTTTTTTAGTACTTAAACGTCCACGTGTGGACAATCAATCAAAACCACCTGAAAGCGAGAGGGATTCTGCACAAAATAGGCCTTGTGAGTAAGTAGCTTACTTCTGGGTCTCTGTGTGTGTGTGGTACGAGCCATTTTGTGTGTGTGCGCGAGAGAGAGATCTACCGGAGATCGTTGTAGTTAGCATCTGGTGCTAGCTAGCCAAGCTAACGGATATAAGGAGCTTTTTCAACAACAAGGTGGAGGGAGAACTCTCTCCTGTCAGACTGAGAGTCTCAGGTAACCTCAGTTCAGGTGAAGTAAAGGACTCTCTCAGTGTTGAGATAGTTAACTTTAGTCTAGTTATCTCAGTGGGTCTCAAACGGTTTGTTTTAAAAGGGGAGTGATCTGTAAAATATCCATAAAGAAATAGTAAATCTGTTTACAGTTCTGTTTCATATGGGTGTTGAGAGATGTATCCATAGATCTCTTAATGTTGCTCTCAAAGTGCTAACTTCAATATTTAAAAAAAAAATCATTGTAACAGTTGCGGGTACACTGTGTGTGCGTGTGGGGAGTGTTGCAGTAGAAAATTCAACTGTAGCGCAGGTGCATTAATGGGAAACCCTTAATGTTTGAGCAACCTCTATGAAACGTCAAGCTACCCCACAGCACCCCCTAGAGAAAATCTCTGGCGCCGCCACTGAGTAGGGGTCATGTCCTTTTTACACAAACATGGGAAGGTGTGTCTTGACATAGCCATATAATATGTCTGGTCATGTCCAGTCCTGTACATCAGAGGCCATGCCCAGTTTCCACACATATGGGTATGGAGGAGGTGTCTTTAGGTTTTTATATCCTGTTTTCGAGCATAAAGACACTGGCAGAGAGGGAGGAACTTTATTTTTGGAGAGAGCGAGGGAGAGGGGGGGGTTCCCCTGGTATGCTCTCTCTCGGTAAGCTCTGTCCCTCAGACCTGGGTTAATAGCTCTCGGTAAGGTTCTCTCAGACTTGGTAAATATCTCTTGAATTACTGGGTTGAATGAGTGGAATGAATTGAGATGTGTTTGTGAGTATTAGTAACCGCCACCTGTGAGGATCTTCCTCCGAATACCTGTGGGAGATAGGTATGTGTTTGTGAATGTTAGTACCCGCCATCTGTGTCAGATAGGAGTGTGTTTGTGAGTATTAGTAACCGCCACCTGTGAGTATCTTCCTCCGAATACATGCGGGAGATAGGTATGTGTTTGTGAATGTTAGTAGCCGCCATCTGTGTCTGAAAAAGGTATGGAATTGATGCAGTGGCAGTTCTAGACCAATTTGACTGGGAGGGCCACTGGGGGGCCAGTTATTTTCTGAGGGGGGCACAATAAATGCTGGACGAAAAGTATGAAGTAATTGCACATAAGAAAACAATGCAATACAGTTATCGGTATTTGTTTCAGTATACTTATGTATTTCAGATATATCTTATAGTTATTACTGTTAGCTTCAGCTTAAGTTATAGTGCAATGTTTGCACTTACACCATATTTATATAAAAATAAAGGCAATGAACAGTGACATCTCTACTTTACATAAGGGTGTCTGCACAATCTCACATTACAGCTACAAAATCCTGCGGTTTTTGGCAAACCGAGTACCAGAAAATATACATTTAAAAAAATTGTTAGGGGGGCCACAGGGGGGTCAGAAGGCAGTGTTAGGCAGATTTTGAACTTCCTCTGGGTGTGTGATTTCCAGCCTGCTGACTACAAACGTCTCGGTGTGTTTCGTCCGGAGTCAACCCCTGCTTCTTCCCCATGTCCTGCTCCTGTCCAGGAGCCGTTCCCTGGAACTCGTCTGGCTTTTGGAGGTCCACGAAGCCTCCAAACGGCTCCTAAAAGAAGGAGTCGCCAGGCTAGCAGCCCGAGCCCCAAGAGCCATGCATTCTAAGTGCAATATTATTTTCGAGCCCGCCCCCCTGAGAGCCGCGGTCTTCGCCCTCGAGCCCGGCCCCCTGAGAGCCGCGGTCTTCGCCCTCGAGCCCGGCCCCCTGAGAGCTGCGGTCTTCGCCCTCGAGCCCGGCCCCCTGAGTTCGCCCGCTGTGGCCTTCGCCCCACCATGGACTCTGCTTTGCCCCCGGGCCGTCCGCCCGAGTCCCCCTTCTCGGCTTCTGCCTTGCCCCCGGGCTGTCTGCCCGAGATCCCTTCCGGGTCCTCCACTGTGCTCCTGGGCTGTCAGCCCAAAATCCCGTCCTCCTGACCCCCTCCACCCACCCTGCTGGCCTGCAGTTAATTGAACCTGGGTCTGTCAGGTCGTTAAACTGATAAGAGTAAATTATGGCCCAGTGCTTCTGCCGTTAGAGGCCAACTGAGTAAGAGGAGAAACAATCACCTTGCTGTCTTCAACCCCTATTCATACTAGGAAACAGCAGTGGACAGCTGCTAAAGGGAGAATTACAAACAATCTACCTAAACCACCAAGTGTGCCAATCCAGAACAGATACGCTCCGCTGACCGAGAACCGGAGATCTCTTTCTGATGACCTGGATAACCTGTCCTCTTCACACAGCAGGGTAAGGACCAATAGCTTCTCCAAAAGTAAAAGGCTAGAGGGAAAGCTAACGACTGGGCCTGAAACTCTGATTGTGGGTGACTCTGCTGTGAGAGATGTAATAAGAACAACATCAACGTACTCTGTTTTCCCAATGATGTGGTCTCTGACTTGGCTGAGAAGATCCTGCATATTGGGGCTGAAAATCCAACTGTGAAGAATGTGGTATTACGCATTGGAACAAATGATGTTGGGAAACAACAGTCAGAAGTGCTGAAAGAAGACTTTAAATGTTTGTTGGAAACTGCCAGCTCTCTAAATGCAGAGGTGTTCATCAGTGGCCCTCTACCACCAGTCAGAAGAGGAGTGGAGAGATTCAGCAGATTGTTTGCACTGAACACCTGGCTTTCCAATGCCTGTACTGACCATTCTGTCCATTTTATTGACAATTTTAACTTTTTCTGGGATCGCAGACATCTTTTCAAGGCAAATGGAGTTTGCCTGAACAAGTCAGGAGTGAAATTGTTTATCTCTAACATATTCAACTGCCTGCGTCATCAATCAGTTCCCTCTGCCAAGGACAAGCGGCAAGAGGAATCAAAACAGGAGAAAGACACAACACATCGTGCAGAAAACCCTGAAGAAGTATCACTGCACCCGCCTGAGGAATGTTCTGATTATGGGAGACCTATGACACAAATGGAGGAGTCTCCACTGCCCGTCACCCTCCCTGTCAACGCCTTTGAGGAAACTCTTCATTCATCCCCCAGCTCTCTCTACTCTCCGCTCACCCTTTCACCCTCGCCCACCCCCCTGGAGTTTGATGACCGCATGAAGGCGACACGCAGGGTTGGCACCATGTCCTTTACCCCCGCCCCTCAACGACGCCCACCAAAATCACAGAAGCAGAGATGCGCACCATCTCCCCCGGCTTCATCACCATGCCTACCACAATCATCCAAACCAAAACAATACAAGGAAGATGGAAGCAGATTTCCAAACCCCCCTTCCTACAGTGTAGCCCTCAGCTTGGAGAGGAGCAGAGTGGTGGGTCCTACCTCCCCTTCAAAGCCTGATAGGGATGTGTGTGTGTACAAAACGTTGCAAACTGATATCTGCTGGGTCCAGGCTCAAGGGCGTATGGCACTCAACTCTTTCCAGGACATGACGGGGCCCTGCATGCCTGTAGCTTTGCCGATATCTGTGTTGATAGGTAATAGATTAAGAGCGGTGAATCATCTTAGATACAGGAAGCGCTCAAACATTTGTGTGAGTTTATCTAATTTAGCAGTGATTCCATGTCAGCCACAGATTGTTACAAAACACCTGACTGATAGTGTGTTTAACAAACTTAAACTAGCTTTATTAAATGTCAGGTCTTTGGCAGGAACAACATTTTTAATCAATGATTTTATCACTGAGCACAATCTCGATTTTATGTTTTTAACAGAAACTTGGATTGAACAAAATAACAGTGCAGCTGTTCTTATCGAATCAACACCTCCAAACTTTAGTTTTATGAGTCAGGAAAGAATGCATAAGAAAGGGGGTGGAGTTGCTATTATGTTCAATGATTCCCTTCAATGCAGGAAGACATCTTATGGGAACTTTGCTTCTTTTGAATATGTGGCCCTTCAGCTGAAATGCTCCTCTCGAGCTCTGTTCCTAAATATCTATAGACCACCCAAATACTGTGCAAGCTTTTTTGATGATTTTACCGAACTGCTGTCTATAGTGTGTATTGACTTTGACCATCTCGTCATTGTTGGTGATTTTAACATCCATGTTGACAACCCCCAGGACAGAGGGGAAAAATAACTGTGTTGTGTTCTTGATAGCTATGGACTGACTCAGCATGTGACGGAGCCCACGCACAATAAGGGGCACACTCTAGACTTAATTATCTCAAAGGGTCTGAATATCTCTAAGGTTGTGGTGACTGATGTTGCACTCTCTAACCATTCCTGTGTTTTCTTTGAGAGCTCTATTTCTGTTCACAAAAATGTTCAAAAAGAGGTAACCACAAAGCGATAATTAACTGAAAATACTAGGGAAATGTTTACTCATAATTTTTCTTCCACACTTCCCCCTGCTAACATCTCAGTAAATGAGCTAGTAGATCATTTTAATTCAAAAAATTTAAAATGTTATAGATGCCATCGCTCCAACTAAGGTAAAGGAAGTGTCTGGCAAGAAAATATCTCCATGGAGAAAGGCCATGACCGTGAAAACAGAAAAAAGAGACTGTCGATAAGCTGAACTCAGGTGGCGAAAAACAAATCTCCAGGTTCACTTTGAAATCTATAAAGAGAGACTTGGCCTTTATAATTTGGAATTGAAAAACGCACGACAATCGTTCTTCTCTGACATCATTACCAAAAACAACGCACGTGCCTTGTTTGCTACCGTCGACAGACTAACTAACCCCGCAGTGTCAGTAGCCTCTGAATTTGGCATGCAATGATTTTGCCTCCTTCTTCACTGACAAAATTCAGAAAATCAGACAAGCAGTCAGTGCCTCTGCATCAGGAACAGCAAATGTGTTGTCTCTGTGTCTACTTAACATCAATTCAAACACCATGACACAATTCCATCAGATTAATGATAAAAACCTAGAGGACATTATACAACTTCTGAAGTCCTCCTCCTGCTGCCTTGATATTATTCCAACAGGATTTTTCAAAGATGTTTTGCCTTGCATGGCCTCAGATCTACTTCATATAGTAAACAAATCTCTTCACTCAGATATTTGTCCACAGGCCCTGACAACTGCAGTCATTAAACCACTCTTAAAAAAGAATAATCTAGATGCTTCAGTAATGAACAATTACAGGCCCATATCAAACCTGCCATTTCTAGGTAAAATCATTGAAAAAGTTGTTTTTCAACAGTTGAGTAATTTCTTGCATTTAAATAACTGTTTTGACGTGTTCCAGTCAGGCTTTCGTCCAAACCACAGAACTGAGACTGCTCTTGTAAACGTCTTTAATGACATCCACTTTAACACAGACAGTGGCAGAACTTCAGTGTTAGTATTATTAGATCTCAGAGCAGCGTTTGACACTGTTGACCACAGCATATTACTAGACTGACTGGAAAACTGGGTGGGACTTTCGGAAACAGTTCTAAATTGGTTTGAATCCTACTTAAAGGACAGAAACAACTTTGTTTCTATAGGTAAATACACATCTGAGTTGACAAATATGACATGTGGGGTACCTCAAGGCTCAATCTTGGGGCCTCTTCTCTTTAACGTCTACATGCTACCACTGGCTCAGATAATGAAGAACAACAAAATAAGTTACCATAGCTATGCAGATGACACACACATTTACGTAACAATTTCACCAGGAGACTATGCTCCAATTCAAACACTGAGTAAGTGCATTGAACAAATCAATGACTGGATGGGTCAGAACTTTCTCCAATTAAACAAAGATAAAACTGAGGTAATGGTTTTTGGAGCCAAGGCAGAACGTATGAAAGTTAGCGCTGAGCTTCAGTCTGCAATGTTCAAAACAACAGATAAAGCCAGAAATCTAGGTGTAGTCATGGACTCTGACCTGAGTTTCAACAGTCACATTAAAACAGTTACTACATCAGCCTACTATCACCTAAAGAACATATCTAGGATTAAAAGACTAATGTCACAGCAGGATTTGGAAAAACTTGTCCATGCTTTTATCTTCAGTAGACTGGACTATTGCAATGGTGTCTTCACAGGTCTCACTAAAAAATCTATTAGAAAGCTGCAGCTGATTCAGAACGCCGCTGCTTAAGTCCTCACTAACACTAAGAAAGTGGATCACATCACTCCTGTTCTGAAGTCTTTACACTGGCTTCCTGTGTGTCAAAGAATATATTTCAAAATACTGCTGCTGGTTTATAAAGCACTGAATGGTTTAGGCCCAAAATACATTGCTGACCTCCTGCTAAATTATGAACCATCCAGATCTCTCAGGTCTTCAGGGACTGGTCAGCTTTCTGTCCCCAGAGTCAGAACTAAACATGGTAAAGCAGCGTTCAGTTATTATGCTCCAAATATCTGGAACAAACTCCCAGAAACCTGCAGGTCCGCTGCCACTCTTACTACTTTTAAATCCAGGCTGAAGACTTTTCCTTTTGTCGCTGCTTTTAATTGAACTATTCATATCTTAGACTGCACTGTAACATTTATCCATGTATTATTTTAAATCCAGGCTGAAAACTTTTATTTTTGTCGCTGCTTTTAATTGAACTATTCATATCTTAGACTGCACTGTAACTTTTATCCATGTATTTTTTTTCTTTTAATGTTTTAAATTTAAACGTAATTAAACTCCATGACATTTATGATCGGGACTGCTCGAAAGTAGGATATTTGGGATATCCGTCGTAGCCAGGGTTTACGATCAGTTTCTGGGTGATTTGTACTGAGGAACAAGTATCACATCACCGACGGGTGAAAAATAGTGTTTTGGTAACACGGGGTGTTCAGGTAACACTTAAATACTTTGTTATGGAACGCAAAGCAGAGTAGGGGGCTCCTGAGGGTCTGATTGTGGATGTCATGCGAGCAAAACATGGTGAAAACAGTCTGTCTAAATTAAAAATCTGGACGGAAATGTTCGGATTTCCAAAAGGAGGTTCTTTGAGTAAATTAAAAATCAAGAACCTAAAGAATAAATTACAAGAACATGAGGATGGAATGAAGGGTAAAAATACAATTAAAGTAAAAGACTTAGAAAAGCTGGACACTCACAGAAAGTGTTTAAAATACTGGGAGGATGAAGCAGAGTGCCGTGAAAGAAGGCAGTTGGCCTTGTGGATTTAAGAAAATATTAAGGTTGAAGATGAATGTGAAGGAAAGAAGGCTTTCAATGCTCGGTGAGATGTACAGTGTCTACATTGTTTAAAGTTAAAAGTAATTAAACTACATGACATTTATGAGAGGGACTGCTCGAAAGTAGGATATTTGTGATATCCGTCGTAGCCAGGGTTTACGATCAGTTTTTGGGTGATTTGTACCGAGGCACAAGTATCACATCACCGACAGGTGAAAAATAGTGTTTTGATAACATGGGGTGTTCAGGTAACACTTAAATACTTTGTTATGGAACGCAAAGCAGAGTAGGGTGCTAGTACACCCTCCTGAGGGTCCGATTGTGGATGTCATGCGAGCAAAACATGGTGAAAACAGTCTGTCTAAATTAAAAATCTGGACGGAAATGTTCAGATTTCCAAAGGGAGGTTCTTTGAGTAAATTAAAAATCAAGAACCTAAAGAATTGAACTATTCATATCTTAGACTCCACTGTAACTTTTATCTTTTAATGTTTATTTTATTAGCATTTCTTTTTAATGACTGATTTTAAATGCCATTTTCTTAAGAAATAAATTCCACAGCTCCAAAAAATTAAAAAGAACGCTTTTAGCTTGTGTCTGTCACTCCCTTCAGTGTGTTGCACAGGGACTGTGGCAGCCCAACATGTTCTCGCTTCAGAGAAGAGCGACAGATCAGCAAATCTCAGATCCACTTACTGACATGAATCAGACAAGTTTTTATATAGTCATGTTCAGACAAGGTACTCTGCTTTGATACCTGTCATAGCTCTGCATATCACAGGAAGCAGGGACGTATGAGAGAACTAGAGCAGGGGGAAAGAACATGGAGATAAATAAAGTAGAGGAGATTGACAACAGGAGCCCCGAGAATGACTCAAGCTCTGGTGTTGCTCACTTGCCCTTACAGGAGTGAAAGGTCGACTTCTGATTGTTGAGCTCACCTGCTTCAGAGAGGCAGGTGGAAACTGATTGGCTGAAAGGTAAGATGGCAGAATCAACACTACTGTCATAAAAAGTTACATCATATAAGAAATGAGCCATTATGAAATATGGCATGTAATAAAACAGGCATTCAATAAAAGGGAAATTGTTAAAAATGGCATTTAAAGAACACAGGCTTTTGTTAAGAATGAGGAAATACCATTTGGTGATACCAAGTTGATTTGGAATAATTTCCTAAATTATTTCAGAAATGGTTAAAAATTATTATTATAATTATTATTATTATTTATTTATACAATCATTTTACCTCTCTGAAGAACCAGCACCTTACAGTGGTGGAGAGATTTGTGTGCCCTGATGAACCTGGGGGCTGTGTTGTCTGGAACCTTGTGTTCCTGGTAGGGTCTCCCATGGCAAATTGGTCTCAGGCAAGGGGCCAGATTAAGATTGGTTCGAATACCTCATGAAAGACGAGCTAAGAAGTGAGGATACCCGGAGGGAGCCAGGCCCAGAAGGAGGACTCATCGGCGAGCGTCTGGTGGCCGGGCTTGCCACGGAGCCCGGCCGGGCACAGCCCGAAAAGGCAACGTGGGCAACACCTCCGCTTCTACGTCCCGCGGGCCCACCACCTATGGGAAACAGCGATGGGGTCGGGTGCGCTGCCAGAAGGGTGGCAATGAAAGCAGAGGGTCTCGACGGACCAGACCCAGGCGACAGAAGCTGGCTTTGGGGACGTGGGACGTGGGGACGTGGGGGTGTGCTTCTTTGTTGGAGTTTACCCCAGTTCCCTCCCTACACCTGCGGGTTATGGGGGGAAAACTCTGACTGTTGTGTGTGCTTATGCACCAAACAGCAGTTCAGAGTATTCAGCCTTCTTGGAGACCCTGGAAAGAGTCCTGTATAGGGCTCCTGAACGGGACCCTTTCATCTTGCTGGGAGACTTCAACGCACATGTGGGCAATGGAGGGGCGTGATTGGGAGGAACGGCCCCCCTGATCTGAACCGGAGTGGTGGTTTGTTACTGGACTTCTGTGCTAGTCATGGATTGGCCATAACAAACACCATGTTCGAACATAAGGATGCTCATAAATGTACGTGGTACCAGAGTACCCTAGGCAGAATGTCCATGATCAATTTCGTTATTGTATCATCGGACCTGAGGCCGTATGTTTTGGACACTCGGGTAAAGAGAGGGGCGGAGCTGTCAACTGATCACCATCTGGTGGGGAGTTGGGTCGAGAGGCGGGGGAAGCCTCTGGACAGACCTGGTAAGCCCAAACGTGTAGTGCGGGTGAACTGGAAACGTCTGGAGGAGGCCCAAGTTCAGGAGGCCTTAAACTCACACCTCCGGCAGAGCTTTTCGGGCATCCCTGTCGAGGATGGGGTCATTGAACCAAAGCCAAAGCCTCTATTGCCGAAGCCGCGGCGGGGAGCTGTGGTCTCAAGGTCTTAGGTGCCTCAAGGGGCGGTAACCCTCGAACCTCCTGGTGGACACCGGTGGTCAGGGAAGCCGTCCGACTGAAGAAGGAGGCCTTCAGGGATTTGTTATCCCGGGGGACTCCCGAGGCAGTTGCAAGGTACCGACATGCCTGAAGGGCAGCAGCCTCAGCCGTGGCCGAGGCAAAGCAGCGGGTGTGGGAGAAGTTCGGAGAATACATGGAAAAGGACTTTCGGGCGGCACCAAAGTTGTTCTGGAAAACTGAAACTGATGGGACGCTGTTGACCTCAACTGATGGAGTGTTAGGGCGTTGGAAGGAACACTTTGAGGAACTCCTGAACCCGACAACTCCGCCCTCTATGGTAGAGGCAGAGCTGGAGTATGACGGGGGATCAACACCAATTTCCTGGGAGGAGGTCACTGAGATAGTAAAAAAATCTCCACAGTGGCAAAAACCCGGAGGAGGATGAGATCCGCCCAGAAATGCTGAAGGCTCTGGGTGTTGAGGGACTGTCATGGTTGACACGTCTCATCAACGTTGCATGGAAGTCGTAAACAGTACCGAAGGAGTGGCAGACCGGGGTGGTGGTTCCCCTTTTCAAAAAGGGAGATCAGAGGGTGTGTACCAATTATAGAGGCATCACACTACTCAGTCTCCCTGGGAAAGTTTACTCTAAGGTACTCGAAAGAGGGTCAGGCCGATTGTCTAACCTCAGATTGAGGACGAACAATGCGGATTCCGTCCTGGTCGTGGAACGACGGATCAGCTTTTTACTCTCGCAATGATCCTGGAGGGGGCCTGGGAGCACGCTTATCCGGTCTAAATGTGTTTTGTAGATTTGGAGATGGCGTATGACCGAGTTCCCAGGGAGTTACTGTGGGAGGTGCTGCGGGAGTATGTGGTGAGGGGGTCTCATCTCAGGGCCATCCAATCTCTGTACTCCCAAAGCGAGAGCTGTGTCCGGGTCCTCGGCAGTAAGTCGGACCCATTTCCGGTGAGGGTTGGCCTCCGCCAGGGCTGCGCTTTTTCACCGATCCTGTTTGTAATATAAATGGATAGGATTTTGAGGCGTAGTCGTGGGGGAGGGGGTCTGTAGTTCGGTGGACTAAGGATTGCACCACTGCTTTTTGCAGATGATGTGGTTCTAATGGATTCATCGGTCTGCGATCTTCAGCACTCACTGGATCGGTTCGCAACCGAGTTTGAAGCGGCTGGAATGAGGATCAGCACATAGCCGCGGGAAGTAGGGGTGCTGGGAGTGCTGCAGCACCCCCTGTTGGCGAGTGGTGTAGCCTACATTTGAAAAACTGAGTGACCACCTAAAAAAAAATGATTAAACTACATAAAATAGTTATGATTTTACTTAAAATAAAATTAGCTGCAGTAATAGTCATAGTATATATTTGTATCAGTCAGGTGGCTTGAATTTATTTTCCAAATAAATAAAATCCGAGTCATCTAGGTCCTAGGTCGTGGGAGAGTGACGTAATTGACGCGACACATACACTGCAGAGTGACAACTTTCTAGAATGGCGCAAAACTAAAGTAATATGACACAGAAGAGACTGACACATCTGACTTTGATGCATGTCCACAGTAACATTTTGGACAATGTGGATGTATCTGCTCTAATGAGGGTCTTCATTAGTGCCACCCCAGGCTACATTTGGAGTTTTGTGAAGCCCCAAAAACAAGGTAAAACGATATTTTTCCTTTAATGCTGCTGCCGCTGTGCAGTGTTTTGCCTTGTCAATCAGTTAAAATTGAATTCATAGTTTTATTAATATTGTAAATAATATTTTCTGACTATTTGTAATGTTATGTAGGTTTATAAGACCCATAGTTAGCATGTGAGCATGTGCAGCTGTTGCTAAGTGATGTAGGTCTATAATGGTTTATTAAGCCTAACAGTTAAAGCGAGACACCCCAGGTGAATAGGGTAATTTTTTTTAACTTAAAGATATCAGCTAGAAATGTCTCCAGTTAATTACCTACAATAAGGCAATTGTTTCTTGTATTACAAGTTTTCTGAATATGCAAATGAGCTATTATCTCATTACATTTGCGCATATTTTAACACATTTCAGGAACTGAAATCTGAACTTTGGATAAAGCCAGGTTCAAAATTCTCGTTTCATTTTGTAGTCATATTAGCATCTAAGGCTTTTACAGAAGGGATTTTGGATATCTCTCTTTATCACTCCATAAATCAGAAAATACTGTCAACAGCCCTAACATATCAATCAATCAATCAATCAATCAATGTTTATTTATATAGCCCAATATCACAAATGTTACATTTGTCTCAGTGGACTTCACAGTTTGTAACATATCAATTTTCGCCATGTTTCTAGGTATAAAATCTTATATAATTCAGTGACATATGAACAAACCCTTCTGTAAAAGCCTTCATAATATTGATAGGAATATAACTGGAAGGTTTGGTGTAAATATCGAACTCAGAGTAGGAGAAAAAACTCATTTTGAGAAAACGACCTTTAAAGATTGGTGTGAGGCGCTAGCTAAACCCTCCTGTTCTCTGGATGATAGCTTGCACATCGACGCACTCCGTGAAGGTATTTCATGTTCGGGGTGATTTGTTTTTTGTATAATCTTGCTTCGTGCAAGTGACAATTGTTGTTGTCTTCTCTGTGAACGTTTTTTTCGCCGTTCTTTTGCCATTTTGAGATTTCAATTTCTAGCGGAAAGCTAACCAGGCAGTGTTTTAGCACACCACGTGACGCTTCTGAACGAATAACGTTGTCAGAAACAACAGCCAATGAGATTTCGTTTATTGGTTTAAGACCCTTTTGTACTTTCAGGATTGGTTGCTGATACAAAGGAAATGACCATATTTGGATCTGATGAGATTGTGCAGGAGAGACACAGCTTTCCAACGATATCTCTGTTGACATGGTGCACACAGCGGTCGCGGTACTTTATGTTACGTTAGAATGCTAATGCTAACTTTTGGTGAATTTAGGAGAAATATACAGACGCAAATAGACAAACTATAGTAAAATAAGCACTTAAATGTGTATTTTGTACGTTTTCCTTCCAAAAGCCTGAAAGAAAGCATGTTATGGAATCAAAATAGCACAACATCTCAAAATTGACCAGTGCATGAAAAACGATGTTTTTGCCTGCGGTGTCTCGCCTTTAACAAACAATTTATGCGGCTCGTATCGCTGACAGCCGGGCACCGCCTTTTTTCTTTTTTTTTTAAGCGGCCTCCTCCCCACTTTTGGCAGCACCCCCTGAGCAAATGACTTCCCGCGGCATCAGCACCTCCAAATCTGAGGCCATGGTTCTCAGTAGGAAACTGATGGACTGTCCACTCCAAGTGAAGGAGTTCAAGTATCTCAGGGTCTTGTTCTCGAGTGAGGGAACAATGGAGCGTGAGATGGGCCGGAGAATCGGAGCAGCGGGAGCAGTACTGCAGTCGCTTTACCGCACCGTTGTGACGAAAAGAGAGCTAAGCCAGAAGGCAAAGCTCTCTGTCTTCCGGGCCATTTTCGTTCCTACCCTCACCTATGGTCATGAAGGATGGGTCATGACCGAAAGAACGAGATCGCGGATACAAGCGGCCGAGATGGGTTTTCTCCGCAGGGTGGCTGGCGTCTCCCTTAGGTGAGAAGTTCAGTAATCCGGGAGGGACTCGGAGTTGAACCACTCCTCCTTCGCGTCGAAATGAGCCAGTTGAGTTGGTTCGGGCACCTAGTAAGGATGCCACCTGGGCGCCTCCCTATGGAGGTGTTCCAGGCACGTCCAGCTGGGAAGAGACCGAGGGGTAGACCTAGGACCAGGTGGAGGGATTATATCTCTTCGCTGACCTGGGAGCGCCTTGGGATCCCCCAGTCAGAGCTGGTTGATGTCGCCAGGGAAAAGGAAGTTTGGGGCTCTCTTCTGGAACTGCTACCTCCGCGACCCGACCACGGATAAGCGGGAGAAGATGGATGGATGGAATCATTTTATAATGTCTTCTTGATTTATTTTGTATTGACTCTTTGGCTTTCACCCTTTTCATCCTCTTAAGAAGGTATCAGAAGCATCATCAATCAAAATAAAAAGCAGCAAGTAGATGCACTTTGCGTAGATATAGAAATACATAATTTATAGATTTAGAAGGTTCATTCATTTTAATAATTGGGTCAATGCCATCATTTAACAATATTATAGAAAGCACAATAATCAATGTCATCATATTTTTTAAATCATATTTTGTATTTGCTCGATTATACAAACCTATTTAAACAAAGAAAATGTCTTATATTGAGTGACATATGATTCTGTCTGAATCCTGACCTCCAACATTTGGCATGTTGTAAATGACAGTCAAACCCATTCACCCTTTGCACTGCTGCTGTTCTGGATGGACACGACAGGAACATATTTTTTAATCTTGTATCTTTTTTTAGCTTCTATACATTTTTTGCAAAGGCTTATAAAATATGAATGATTTTGTGGCTACAACATGCACGCAAGCACCAGCAAAGATGATGTCTGACGTCGTCTTTGCTGCTTCTCTTGCTCCCCAGCAGCAGCAACACAGGATGCTTTTTTCATAAGACCTGACTAAAGAGCAAGACAGACAAAGTAAATAAATATATATAAGCGAGGAAATGTGTACAAATCACTTTTTACTTCAGGCCATAATGACTCAGGGAACACTGGCTTTGATGTGAGAAAAGAATGATCAGGGAAGATTTGTTTATTTGGCTGAGCCGGTGTTTGTGACTGGACTGCAGGAGAGGGGATGAATATTAATGTCGGGGTCAGGAGGTCTCAGACCGATGAGGAACATTGAGTTATGTGAGGTCACAACCTTGTGGATGTCAATGCTGTCAGGCCTGACACAGCCTGGCTTAGAGTTTCAGAACTGGCTGTTTAGGAAGTTTGGATGCTGATGCTAAAAGAGCCCTACTATGATTCTTGGGGTTTTCCCTTTCCTGTAGTGTGCTATATTTTATTGCAAAGCTTAGGAGATAATTCAGAATACTTTTCTTTATGACCAAGCAGTAAAATATCATTACAACACTTGTAGCTTTGTATTGTAAATGATCAACCACTGCAAGTGTTTTTTTTATGTATTGTAAACTCATGAGCATGACATGAGAATACAAAATAACATGAAAATCAAAAATCAATCATGTGACACTTTTATAGCCTGTTGTTAGAAAGGGAAAAGCAGGCATTTAACAATCAAGCCATTTTCCTCTCATGTGTTTTCTCCTAAATTGTAGTCTGTCGACTGTCGATGTAATCACGCAACATTAAGCAAGCACATTATCACCAAGATGTTGGCATGTGTTTGATCGGTGTAATTAAATCTCCCATCCATTTTCTGCTAATGGGGGCTCATTAACAGCACGCCAGGCCTTAAGGGTGGTGAAAATGTAAAGTCCTCAGGGGAATTTCCAACCTCATAGATAATGTCAAAACACATAGTTCATATTAATCATTACATCTATTTCCAAAGACATAGTCTGTTTTTAAAACAAATACTTCATGGTTTCCTTGTCAATAATAACTTTTAATTTAACATGGGTAAATTAATACAGATGTGGTTCTCTTCCTTTGACACGCATCTTTCTGCTGTGCAGAACATTTCAACAAAATCACCCAAGTTGAACTGTGTTCTCTCAGCGCCTGTTGTTTTTCTGTTTCCTTTTTTTTGCTCTCAAGAGACTCGTCATGTCTGCCATGACATCTGTTAAGCCCTGTCTCACTGTCCCGAAATTGACACCCGATGGACACACGATAAAGGAAATGTTCAAATTCGGCTGTGATCGTAGCAACATCGGGCCATTCGTGAGGGCATCTTAAGCCACCGTATGACCGCCGGCGGAGTTTCTCAGGCTCCGGCAACAACTTCGTGAGCGGCAACTTCGTAAAGCACTCGTGAGGGCATCTTGTCAAGTCGTGTCATCTTCGTGTTATCATCGGTGCATTCGCCCTCACTCTGATCGGGGCGAATGCCCGATGGCACCGATGATAACAAGATGCCCTAACGATGGCCTTACGAAGGGCAAAATTGACACACGAATTCAACACCAAAATGAACCTTCTCAAGGTCCTTCGGCTATTTTTTGGCATGCCAAAGATTTTGCCACCGCTCACGAAGTTGCTGCCGGAGCCTGAGAAACTCCACCGGCGGTCATACGAAGGCTTAAGATGCCCTCACGAATGGCCCGATGTTGGCCAGAGTTAGGCTACATTAGAGGGCAGAACTCAAACACACACACTAGATTCAAAGGATCTCTGTGTCAAGCCTTGCTGAAAACCATGGAGGCAGAGGTGATAAAGCTGAGTATCGAGTGATATAGACTAACAGGCGTAGAGGCTGGGAAGACGCTGAGCACAACAATCGAGCATTAAGACTGAGAGGGTTGGATGCAAAGTTTACACTCAGATGATGGCAGGAGGGGAGGGGCTTATGAGCTGATGAGCAGAAGGTTTGCAGAACACACAGGTGCACATGTGTCCAATCACATGGCATATAAATACATAGGCTGCAGTCCAATAGTCCATTTAGCTTAGGAACCTTACTAACGGAGTGAAATGACCCGGAAGTCCCTCACTGGCAGCCATGATAAGTGCCGTTCGAATTCTCTAGAATGATAGGAAAGGAGGTTTCAAACTTCCTTTATAACCTCCTTTAGCTTAGGAACCACTGGACCTCCATAACCGAAAGGAGAGGAGAAAATGCTGCCCCACAATGCCTTGCAGCCGCAGCATTTGACGTCACACAACAGTCGGCCGTTCACGGAAACAATCGATTATGACGGAGAAATTATATCATGAAAGTTACGGTGCTTATTAAGCTTTTTAAAACGTATCTGGTAAGTTGCCAAAGTGCTTTGTTTTGAACGTTCATCAGTATTATAATCAAAAAGAGAAATACGAACGTTAGTTTTTTACTAAAATTATCAAATAAAGTCAACATTTCACTGAGCTGTGTGGGGTTTGTTCAACTTTTAAAAGATGTTTGAATGGTGATGTACACAGTGATAGGTGTTAAAGACTAACGTTTATAATAAATACATTTGTATTGATTTTAAGATATTTTCATAGTTCATACAATCGTACTGGGATCATTTGTATTAATGTGGACCGGAGGGAGAGGGTGACGAGCAGAAGTTTCACTTTCCTTTTTTATTTCAATTCCAACTTTGGTCATGAAGAATATGTTTCTCTGTTGTCCACGTTCATAAAGCATAAAACAACAGCATCAGAGCACGGTGCAGAGTCTCTAGATGAGTTCACAGTAGTCCCTCGTTCTTATTAAACATCCATGTTGTAGTCCGCTGTATAGAAAACTGTAGTTTCCATAGTTTCCCCACAGCAGCAGACGCACAAAATGACCATCATAAACACGTCGGATAGTGAAAGTGCAGTCGGATTCTCTAAAGTACTGCAGTCTCTTCTCCTAAATCCTTTTGAATTCTCCTATCCACTATCCCTTAACCCCGTGACGTTTCACTCAGAGGTCAAGGAATAGGAGATAGGGTTAGAACTTAGGAGCTGATTTTTAAACTATCCGAACGCAACCATACACTATTTTCTATCATTAAAGTACCCTGTTTTTGCAGTTAAAAAAACAACTATACTACAAAGCTCATGATTTTGAATGTCATTGACTACATTTACATGAACAAAGAAATCCAGTTTTTAAACTCTCTTCTGAAAATGATAATATTCCTACTGTTTACAAAGCTTAGTTGAATGCATATACTCTGATTATTCTAAAAGCCCTACACACAACACATCTTCCCTGTTTTATTCCTTCAAGTGCTTTTCATGAAGGTTGGCGTTGCACAATTTGCAGACGTCCTAAAAACCCGTCGAGAGGTTTTCATGATGTTTAAAAGTAGATGTATTCCTCCTTGCAATCAGAAATATGGTCTTTTCTTTTGGGTATTAATCTCTAGTTGGTGTATGTACACTTTTTTAGTTCATCCATCAAATTCAGAAATAATAAAACAAACTCTCAATCTCTTTTAGCTCTGGTTTGGTCTACCAGCTCTTGAGGAAAATATCTGTCTCTTTTTAAAAAAAATGTGATTTAAAGATTTCTCTTAAATCAGTGGCTAGCCGCAGTCAGAAATGATGCATTGTGTATGAGCGGTGAGTGAACCAAAACTCACATTTAAGAGTTCCAAAAATATAATACAGGTTAGCAGGGCCGGACCTGACCAATTTGCTGCCCTAGGCAAGATTTTAGCTGGCGCCCCCCCCCCCCCCCCCCCCCAAAAAGAAATGCAGACACTAACTATGACTCGAGCATTCATGCACGTGCACGGTTGAGGTATGACCACCAAAACAGAAAGATATGGATACAAGATGTGTGCAAATGTATTTAGTATCCTATCAATTTGAACATGATTTAAGTGGGGGGTGGACCTAACATCCTCTCGAGGGGTCCGGGGGCTTGCTCTCCCGGGAAGATTTTTTTTTAAATGTTGAAGTTAAAAGCATCAATCTGGTGCACTTTGAGAGCAAAATTAAGAGATCTATGGATGAAACAGAACTGTAAGCAGATTTTCTTTTTCTTTATGGATATTTTACAAATCACTCCCCTTTTAAACTGTATTCTTGTTTATTAATAACAACTTTTTTGTAGTGTCATATAATATTTTATACCTGTTTTTCTCTCATTTTTGTATAACTATAATGATCATATAAAGGTGTGCCTTTACCTCACTGAGCTGAGGTTATCAGAGCCTCTCAGTCTTTCAGGAGAGAGCTCTCTAAAGCTCTCCCCCCCACGGCCGCTTACACAGTAAATTCCAATGTTAATAAAAGCACACAGAAGCTGTATACGTTTTTTGGGAGTTTGATTTATTTTAAATTAACACTATTACAAAATTAACACCTATAATTGCACACTAAAACCATTATTTAAAAAAAAGAACAATTTCACATGAACCTCTGGTTTGTACTGGGGCTGGGGCAGTTCAACTTGATTGATGCGCCATAGTTTATGGGCGCTGTACGCAATATAGGCGTAGTTATGTTAGTATAAGTTAATAAGATGTACTTTGTTGATCCAAAATCAGGAAATTGTGTTGTTATGAAATTTTAATTATTTTTTTCTCCCCAATTTTCGGCGCCCCCGATGGGTTGATGCACCCTTAGCATTCGCCTATACTGCCTATGCCAAGGGCCGGCCCTGCAGGTTAGTGTATGAACTGAATTAAGTATGTATGATTGCCTACATAACCTTGTTATTAAGCATGAAGGCCATAGGAATAACAAATGAGTTTTTCAGTGTGGGCTGTGAAAATGAGTTTAATTAGTCTCTTTAATTACAGAAAAACAAACATGTTTACACAGCTCATACATTATATTATTATATGCATAATTTAATATTATAATTTCTGTAATTTATTGTAGTACCAGATTAGTTCACAAGTTGAATCAATCACAAGATAAATGATGTAAGAGGTTACCTGAATAAATGTCAAAGGAAAAGTGACAACATCCACTAGCCACATAATATTGATTTTAATAATGCATGTTCACTGTTGCAGCTTGAAACATTTGTCTAATTGCTGCTCTCTGCTCTTTCTTTCTCAGATGTGGCATTGATTTTCAACCACAGGGAGACAGATCCTCAAACACAATCACAACATTCAATGTGTACAGCAGGAGAGAGAAAGGAGACAAATATTTGCCATCTTAGCTTCTGAATCATAGATGGTATTTGGCTTTCCTCTCCCCTGTTACTTCAAGTGATGCACACTGGACTGCTGTTGTGATTTCCAATGACATGCAGCTCTGTGTATGGGATTGCTTTCACATTACACGGCAGCTCCTGCTGTCATAAAGAGCCAAACTATCTAACCAGTTCTCCCTATAGGCACATTTATTTCTCTGAAACATAAATAATCAACCATGAGGGATCCTCACAAATAACCTTGTTTGTTTCAGTAAAATGAAGTATTTTGTCAAATGGATCACAAATTACGCAATTAGACAGGGAGATTCAAATGAAATATGCCATAGACAGTGTTTGGACAGTAAACACAAAAACGTGCAGATGCATTGTGATAACTGAAATGTAGCAACTCCTATTAATTATCTCAGTTAAAAAATGAGGGTTGAACTTGTTTGCCTTCTTGTTGGGAGTTTGATGAAGGGTTAATATGTTTCTGTCTTTGTGATTCGGGGACAGACGGCATGTGGAGGAGTCGCTAAAGTTGTCTTACTTATAAGTTGTGTTTGCTATCCAGAACCCAAGTTAGACATGTCCTAACCAGGATAAAGGCCTTAATCGTGGGTGTGTTGTGACTTGTATGGCTATCACATCGTTTTTCATTTGTTTAAATCATGTTTTGGGCCACGTCAATATCTGGTCCTAAATCAGATTCCGGTCAGATTTGTATTTCTATATGCCAAAGTAATTGGTGCCATTTTATGACTCTGGATTGACATTTGTCACAATGTTATGCTGGCTAAAGACGCTGACAGATTTGACAGATGTAGTGGCGCTTTACGGCTTGACATTTTGGATGAAATCTGTTTCAATTAATGCATTCACATTAAATGTGTCTTTGGTCTACTCAACATGATCCTTCCTTACGTGTTTTGATGGCTTCCGCTGCACATCAACGTTGAATTGAAACTGGTAATGCTGACCCAAACACTATTTATCTTTGATGTCTCTTTTTGTAGGACAGCATGCTGCGTGTGACATACTTGTTTTTGCTTTTTGTTCTAGTTGAATACCATGACCAGTTCATGCTGGAATCTGATTTTGACCACATTTCAAAACCATGTGGGAGGAGCCAAGCTATAATAAATCAGAAAAAAACCTCAAAACCTTTTTATTATATTGTCACAAACGTATCTGTTTTGTTGTTGGATTGGATTGAGGTTTGTAAATGCATATTGAATCATCAGAGATTGAAAGTAGGAAATATCTGTTTGATTGATGATCACAAAGCTTCAGCGGCTGTTCGAAGTTGATGCTGCTTTAAAGTGTTTGTGCTTATCACATCCTGGCTCATTTCAACCACCTGAGTGTGCATCATGTATTACAAAAATGTCAGAGTCGAAGCCCCAGTGGAGTTTGTTCAGCAGCTGAACAAAATCACTTCAAGACAAACACATACAATGTCACGCTCTCTATTTGCTCTTTTTCTTTTCTTCCATGTCTCTCTACTTTGCAGTGACTCATCCATCTATAGACACAGATTTTCACAACTCGGGGTGAAACTCACATTTTTACACACCTCTCACAGTCGCACCTAACAGACGAGGTGTCAGATTCTGTTTTATTTTCCTCACTGAAGTTGCATCTTTTTCAAGTGGGAGAGATGGCCTTGGTGTAAGTTCCCACTACTGTGCAAAGGCAGAAGAAAGGAGAATACAAACAAACAAAACGTCAGTTGATGATGAAAATGAATACACATGACACAGTTGAATAAGAGCACAGTCTTATTTATTTATTACTCTATGGCTTATTTATTTTTTATTTTGTTTCACGATGACTGTGGGTTTAAAATGTTTATTTTATTTGAAACACTTCTTTGTTTACTCTCTTTTCAGCTCAGCTTCTGAACAGTCCCATCTCTGGCAGTCAGGCAGCAGCAATGCAGGCAGTTTGCTCATTAGTGCTTTATCAATGGAAAACCAACAGTGTTGATGACAGTTTAGCACTAAGAAAAGCAAATATGTAAAATAATTTGTCTCAGTGACCAGTAAAATTATGTAAAAGTGGTGCATTCAAAGCAATTAAGCCAAAAACGGAATAATGGATTGTAAAAAACTGGGCCATACACAAAGAGGAGTCTACCTGACAAACATTGCTGTATCAATGTTACGAGTAGAGACTCCATTTATCCCTCATAATAAAAGCTTGGAAGGTGCCTCCAGGGTTAATCTTGACCTTGGAGGTAGCAGTTTGACAAAAACAAAATCACAAATCAAAGAAGCCTATTTACTTGCTGTTTCCAAAGCTTTCATATGCATCTTGTGTGCATCATTTAGGATAGAGACAATTTAGGATCAGTTGTCATGGAGATGCCGAGTTATTATCAGTGACCTAAATATGAAATTTCCCTCCGTGACTCGCTTCCTTGATCTTTTTTCTGACTGTCCACTGATTTCCTGGTGCCTGCCGAGGTTATGTAAATCTAAATCTTTCCAACAGGAAATTGAGGGTGAAGGGGCTGCGGTTTTATTTCTTCCAAAGAGGGGTTTGTGACAATTACAGTGTATGGCCACTTGATCCACAATGCAGCAGATGTATGACAGTGTGAAAGTAAGGCGGGGTCTGTCTCTAGAGCTCTTTTTTTATTCTTCTCATTAGAGGAGTTGCGATATACTGAAGATGTGTGAACAGTGATAATTAAATAGTGATGTATATAATATGTTAATAATAAACATATGATAACATTGTGAAAAGACTGCATGCCACCAGCGTAAATCAGCTGCCAACAAAAAGACAAAATGCATAGTTAACAAGTTAAAGGCAAATTTGACTGACAGAATTATAATTAAATAATTTTCTTGAGATAATGCAATAATATAGTTTGTATAGAGTTGTTTTGGCCACGATAATCATGTAGTGAAATTCTTGAAAATACAGCACAACTGATGTACCTACCTATTTCCCTTTTTGTTTGTATAACTGTGTGAATCTGCATGAATTGCTTTAGTGGAACTTTCCGAAGTAACTTTCTCTCAACAGGCTTCTCACTTTAAATGTGGTCATTAAGAAGGGCCATAAACACTATTGACTTAGACTTGTTGGACTATGTCATAAGCCATTATTTTGTTGCAACACACTGTATCTATTATAAATATTTTTCTAATAAAAATAGATCGCAATTTATGTTCCATATCCTTTATTTTTATTCCTGCTTTTTTTATGTGATGGCATTTTGATGTAAGTACTGCTTTATTTGAAACCTTTCCATACCCTCTAATTGTGTCCTTTGTACTTTCTAATTATTTCCGTCCTTGCTCTTTTCCAAGCAGAGAGATTCCTTTACATATAAACTGCTCTAAATGAGTTGAGTGAGAAAGACCTTGAAATAGGTGTCAAGGAGCTGCAACTCATTTGCATCTTCTACTGAATACAGTGTGGATATGTTAATTGTGTATATGATGTCAGATGTGATATATACAGGCTATGGAGCACAAAAAACGCAGCAATGGTGACCTTGACAGAATGCATGTGACCCTGTGGTTACAGAGCAGAACAGGCGATTTAAATATCAGTCAAACGACACAGCCTCCCCTTTCTGTTTCCCCTGTGCAAAGACAATGTACTAATCATCTCCACGCTTCTGTTCTCTGCAGCGATTATTATGAGGATAAGTGTTTCCGCTATCCCTGTGTATTCTTATTTGGAACATCTTGGTATGACAAAGCACATCAGACATTCCCACCGGGAGCATTACAAATCTGAGGCTGATCGTCCTGATTTTGAGAGCTAATGTTATTCTGAAACAAACTGACCATCCGGACTCAAGGGACTAATATGAGGCTGTTAGACTTGTTAGCAGGCAGTGAAGATGAAAAGCTCCAGGTCGTTTTCTAGGGTTAGGGTTAGGGTTCCTGCTGGCAATTAATAACTTTAGAAGATAAATCTAAATATAATTAAATCAACGGAGGAAGAATCCCCACAGACTTTGTTCATCTATCGGGATGTTATAGGCGTTGATTTCTAGCAAGTATTTACACCAATTAAAGTTTGGCCACTGACAGCAGAGCATCTAAGTTCAAAAACAGTTTGTGTGTGATGCCTCATTCCCACTGCATGGTACGGCATTTATTGATTTGACTCACTCTTTCTTGGTTTGTCGTTATAAAGCTCTGACGTTTTAAAACGGAAACTTCCGCCAATAGCTAAAGCGTTATTTTTCGTCTCAACCAAGATTTAAGAAACATGGCGGCGGGCAAACTATGTGGTGCACCAGGTTTTACGACTGATGAAGAACAGACACTCTTTTGTTTTGTTGATGATGAAAAGATTTAGCGAGGTACCAGATGATGTTAACAGCTGATTGTTGCGCCTACACTGAAGGAGTACCTGAAGTGGTACAAAAGGTTTGTCTTGTAAAACTTTAGCATGGGATAGAAACAAGGCTTTAGTACGGAGCCCCTAAAGGGACATGGGAAGACAAAAAAAAAAAACAGAGAGAGAAAAAAAAAGTCAGGATAACGGGTTTGTATCTCGTGCGCACGCGAATGTTTCTCGTGCGCACGCGAATGTTTCTCGTGCGCACGAGAAAGTATCTTAAAAAAAAGTCAGGATAACGGTTTAAGGGACATAAAAAAAAATTATGAGAAAAAAAATAAAGTCAGGAAAACGGGTTCCTTTCTCGTGCGCACGCGAAACTAATCCGTTATCCTGACTTTATTTTTGAATCCACTTCCTATTAACCAGTGCGCCAAGGAGGAAGTGCAGCACACAGTAGACCAACATTTCAATGCAGACTTGTATGTATACGTTTTGAAATGACAGTGGAAAGGTGTATTTTAATCTCGGACTTCCTTATAGCCTAAGGACATTACGGTCCTGCTTGCAACCCCCCTTGGATCTAGTTCTTTGAGGATTAAACGTACATCTTCTTTTCTGACGAGTAATCCATTCTCCTTGCATTTTGTGAACATCCCATGAAGTTGGCCAGATGTTTGTAATTGTTCAGAGATGAAAGTAATTACTGTCTCAAAACTGGAGTATTTCTTGCGCCGGGACAGACGACAAGACTTCAAAATCCGTTTTAAATGCCGTTCGGAAAGAATGTAACGGTGACGACGTGCAAGCAGGAACGTAATGTCCTTATAAGGAAGTCCGAGATTAAAATATACCCGAATTAAACTTTCCACTGTCATTTCAAAACGTATACATACAAGTCTGCATTGAAATGTTGGTCTACTGTGTGCTGCACTTCCTCCTTGGCGCACTGGTTAATAGGAAGTGGATTCAAAAATAAAGTCAGGATAACGGATTAGTTTCGCGTGCGCACGAGAAAGGAACCCGTTTTCCTGACTTTATTTTTTTTCTCATAATTTTTTTTTATGTCCCTTAAACCGTTATCCTGACTTTTTTTTAAGATACTTTCTCGTGCGCACGAGAAACATTCGCGTGCGCACGAGATACAAACCCGTTATCCTGACTTTTTTTTAAGATACTTTCTCGTGCGCACGAGAAACATTCGCGTGCGCATGAGATACAAACCCGTTATCCTGACTTTTTTTTTCTTTCTCTGTTTTTTTTTTTTTCTTCCCATGTCCCTTTAGGGGCTCCGTACTTTAGAGCAGGGGTTCCCAACTTTTATTGTGCCAAGGACCGGCAGTTACATACAAAAAAAATCCCGGACCGGTTGTCAATTTTAACTGATTTTAATATTTACTCACCAGCAGGTAGCAACAGAGAATAATTCAGCCTGTCCTCCTACAAAAAACGACCATATAGGCAGATTATTCCGACCCAGAGACACGTTTTAAAGTGTATGTTGTTTCTTACACGACCACTAGAGGTGCTCTAGTGGTCGTGTAAGAAAAAACATGCTCCCGGCCCGTTCATTGTAAACGCTCCGGAGCAGGGCCGGACTGGGACAATAAGTCAGGCCGGGAATTATACACCCAGCCAGGCCACTACCAGTTTTTTGTGCCATTTTGCTGGATTTATTTGTCAATTTTTATAGCGTTGCTGCCCGTAGTGATAGTCCTCTAAATCTACTACCCAAAAATAAACATATGAGATGGGTTACTATTTAAAAAAAATTGCAAATCTATTTAGAAACCTATGTGAACATATTTCAAGTGGGGGTGGACCTCAAATCCTATAGGGGGGTCCGGGGGCATGCCCCCCCGGTAAGATTTTGTTTTAAATGTTGGACTTAAATGCATCAATCTGGTGCATTTTGAGGGGGAAATAAAGAGACTACACCCATATGAAACATAACTGTTACATTTAAATAATCATAACATCATAAAAACATGGCCATAAACAATAACATACCATATCCAATATGAAAAACATTGAAACTTGTTTATATTATTTTTTGGTTCATTTATAGTTGTGAGTGTGTCTGTGCTCCTGAACCAGCCTCTCCTGTCTCCCTCTCTCCTCCCTTCTCCTCTTTGAGGTAGAAGCAAAGAGAAGTTTTAGCTCAACAAGTTTTAATAGTTTATCTTACCTTTTTTCACCTAGTTAACGTTTTTTACTATCTAAACACTCAGAGTCCTTTACCTCACCTGAGCTGTAGTTATCAGCCTCTCAGTCTGACAGCAGAAGACTCTCCCCCCACCTTGTTGACAGCTCATTATATCCGTTAGCGCCGCTAGCTAGCACCAGATGCTAACAACAACAATACACGTAACTGGTGCGCACGCTTTATCTCACTCGCTCGCGCCACACATAACACACACCCGGCTCCCGAGCTTGAATAAAAAGGACGGGCCCCCCCCAACACAAATAGTCAGGCTCAGTGGAGGCGCCAGAGATTTCTTTTGGGGGTGCTCTGGGGTAGCTTGACGTTTCATAGAGGGTGCTCAAACATTTAGGGTTTCCCATTAATGTACCGGGCGCTACAGTGGAATGTTCTACTGCAACACTCCCCACACGCATATACACAGTGTTCCCGCAACTGTTACAATGAAGGGTCGATAATCAGCTCACGGCATATAGGTGTAAGCAGGGGTCAAGTGCTATTTTTATAGGTGGTGTGTGGACCTCACATTGGGGGGTCCGGGGGCAAGCTCCACATTTTTAAATATTGAAGTTAAATGCATCAATCTGGTGCACTTTGAGAGCAAAATGAAGAGTTCTATGGATACATCTCTCAACACCCATTTGAAACAGAACTGTAAACAGATTTGCTATTTCTTTATGGATATTTTACAAATCACCCTTTTAAACTTTATTCATTTTTTAATGTCATATAGTATTTCATACTTGTTTTGACTGTATTCTCTTATTTTTGTATAACTATAATGATCATATAAATGTGTGCCTCGGAAATAATTGTTTACATTAATGGTGACCAAAAGGTTTGAGACCCACTGAGATAACACTGACAGAGTCCTTTAGCTCACTGAGCTTCTCAGTCTGACAGGAGAGGACTCTCCTCCACTTTGTTGTTGAAAAAACTCCTTATATCCGTTAGCGTAGCTCGCTAGCACCAGAAGCTAACAACAACGATCTCCGGTACCGGTGCGCTCTCTCTCTCTCTCTCTCGAGCACACACACAAAATGGCTCGTTCCACACACACACACACAGAGCCGAGCTTTAATGAAACACAGAGACCCAGACGTAATAGTACTGTACTGTATCATATTATTTTCGAATCAATAATTTTTCAAAATATGATTATTATTTTTTTTTGTAATCTTTTTTATTTTTTTTTAATAACCATTTTTCCTCCTGGTCTCTCACGCCCCCCCTGTCATGTCACTGCGCCCCCCTGAGAACCACTGCCTTACTCTAGTTCTTGGGGATATTTAAACTTTTAGTGACGAAGCGCAGCCAGTAGGGGAGACCAGGGACAGTTGCAACACTTTTTGGGCTTTT
Source organism: Harpagifer antarcticus (assembly GCA_902827135.1). Taxonomy (NCBI): domain Eukaryota; kingdom Metazoa; phylum Chordata; class Actinopteri; order Perciformes; family Harpagiferidae; genus Harpagifer; species Harpagifer antarcticus. The sequence goes on along the minus strand of CADEHL010001048.1, from coordinate 101,829 downwards.
CCCCAATAAGTAAAAAAACATTTACAATAGGATAGCCATTTTGCTATATTATACATTATCAATATGTCAAGTACTGAAACAATGTATTTAAGATGTTTTTATGAAATAAGTATAGGTTGGAAAATGTATTTTTTTTTAAAACTCAACTGTTACAACTGTCCTTGTGTACAGGGACAGTTGTAGCACATGCCAGGCACGGTTGTAACATGTTAATAACGGTTACCTTTTTTCACACTACATGACAACAAATAGGGAAAGCTGTCAAATTCTAAGGCAACAAGATTTGAATGGGGTTTCACACATCCTCCATCAAACAACGACCAATGAACAGGATAACAGATAACACACACAGCATCATCCTCTGTGAAGGATTACACTGTTCTCTGAGAGGTGCTTCTACCTTCATTATGTAGACCTACCTCCTTTGAGCTGAGACCATAATATAAATCAGCTGCCTCCATCAGGTAGTCTCTCAAAAGCACCTTCTTTGGTGTCCAGTAGCCTACTCTTTGGGGTGATTTTGATCCCTAACTCTCCAACCTCATCCTCTTTGTATGGAACCGGTACAGAGTGACATGGCATATATCCAGGGACTTTGCCACTTCCCTGAATGATTTGCCCTTCTTAACTTCATTTGAGGCCCTCTGCAGCAGAGCAAGTAGCACTCCCCTGTCTGTCTTCCTCTTTCTGACACACACACACACACACAGACACACACACACACACACACAGACACACACACACACACACACATACACACACACACACACACTTTAGGCCTACTGTACAGTATTATATTCTGTTTATTTTTACAGGGACAATGCACACCAATCAACAATACAACTGTATGCTTGAATGAACAATTGATCATTCAAGCAAATGAGCCATCATTGTAAATGTGCCATGTTACAACCGTCCCGTTACAACCGTCCCAGGACCACCAGTCTTGCTTTCACCCCGTGTGAACCTGCCTGATTGCTAGCTTGACCCATATTTAGCTAGTTATATTTGTAGCTTACAAAACAGTGATTCTAATAATAGTAGTTTGGATTCCTAGACATTTGAACTCAAGACAGTATCCAAAAAATACATAATATAATTGTAGTTAATATTTTACCTCAGAAACACACTTTTGCTGATATCTTACACGAGAAATTCAAACGTGGCTCCTTTTTTTCTCAGCGATCTTACCATCTAACTGCGCATGTGCAGAGTGAGTTTCATCACTCTAGCTTGTTTGTGATTGGAGATATTGAAGGCGTTACAACCGACCCGTGTTGCAACTGTCCCTGGTCTCCCCTACCCACAGCCAATCAGTAAACAGAGTCCTGACATGTTGACCTATGTTACAAAGAATTTCTTCTCGCCTGAAACACATGAACACGCCTCAGAAAAATGTCATCATTGTGGCGATCTGCACTTCGCTGCTGCCTGATGTGAATTTGGCATAACAGAGCAGCTGTTATTGGTAGTGGGAGCAACAAGTTAGTGGACTGCAGATCGTTTGAATGCCGCCTCTCACGTCCGCACACATGGGGTGTGTGTAAAGCTCTGTCCTCGTTGAAACAGAGATCAGAGGAGAGGAGAGAAACTAGTGCGACAGAAAATGACAGCAGAACGCTGTAAGACTCTCACTAAGCTGATATGAAACCAAACTTCTGTTCTGTCACTGCATCGATGCAGAATCGTACATCGCGATGCATCTTATAAATCAAGAAATGTCCACACCTCTAATGCTCATCTACTATGGCTGTTTGAGCTGAACCTGTAATGAATAATGCAATATAAATAATGTTCTCACCAGTTTTTACCACCAATATGTTTTTTACCAATAAATAGCAAATGATCTAACTAGATTTGCACACTGCGCATACAGGCACACTACCTAGTACCTACTATAAAATACAACACATGTTCTAAAACAAACGGGAAGTCACACACATTCATGCAAGTTGTAGTCCCTTTTCAAGAGAAAATATGTGAGAAACACTATGGCTCACCCTGCAACTAAGACACTGCACACAATACACACCACAACAATTATTGGGGGGGGTGTTGGAGAAATACTGTTTTCTCCACTCTTTGGGTTGTTTTAATGCACTGATATCATGTGTGGCTCTGCACTGTGTATGACCTTGCAGCTGCCTCTTCTTGTGATAGGAGGAGGCAGGGCATTTCAGGTTGTTGATATTTATGAGAAGACAGACTTGCTGTCTCCTAAATATCTAATTTCTATGAAGCGTGAAGGAAGTACGTGACTCTTTCCAGAAGACGTCACAGATGACCCATCGCAGATGACCCGACTTTCCGACACCCGCGGCTGATACTAGCGCCACCTCGATTTACGACTTTGTTGTTATCTCCTGTGTTTTGGACTTTATAAGCCTGAAGTTTTTTGCTGTTCCTTTGAGCAACATACCCCATGTGTGTGAGTTAACCCATAACCTTTGTATGTGATTTAACTCTGCTCCTTCTTGTAAGAATAAATTAGTTACCTGATCATTGATTCTCAACCTGGTGTCGAGTGATATTTTTCTAACAGGGGGCATAACATTTATTGACATTAATGTATTCTTTATTTTTCAGCGTCTTCCATCTCAGATGTGGTGAGAAGATATCGGCGTGTCCTTAAACTGGTGCAGAGAGACTTCAGGATGACCAAAGCTTTTAAGAAAGCTCATGTTTCCAGGAATGCTGTTAAAGACACTGCAGCAATTGCTGAAGTATTCCTGGTGGATAAAAGTGTCCTAGACCAGTTCAAGGGTAAAACCACACTTTTAAAATTAGCCCAACTTTGTCAGAAAACAATAGTCGGTGAACTGGCAGAAAAGATAGCTGAAATGAAAAGCAACAAACTGCTCATCCCCTTTTCTGTCAGGTAATTCTGAATGTGGGTTGAGCGTTGTTGTTGTTGTGGGGGGGGCAGGGAAGCTACTTAATTTTAAGTTTTTACGCCTACAAAAAAAATATAAGGGATTGACTGTTTAAACGACCTGTTAATAATTACGATTAGATGTCCTTTAGTAGGATTGAATGTGGTTTTACTTGTAGTATATTCTTAAAATAAAAAGCTTCCTTTCTCTGATATGCTGCCTATAGTGTTTGTTCTACTGTGCAAGTTATCCAGTGTTCGTGATCAGTTGTGGAAAACATTTTGCTTTATTCCCATGTCCGTTGCATATAATTAGTGGATGAATGTATGTGTTCTGTTGATAGGTTATAGACTTTCTACTGTTCTCAACTGTTTTTCACTTTAATTGGATAGTCCTAACACATGCCTACTTAGTGGAGAACCTAGAAGTATACAGATAGTCAACTCTAGATTAGTTGACAATCAACAGATAGTCAACTAAACTCTAAAGTTGCTTATCTGTTGATCATCAACTAATAACTTTAGTTGCTTATCTGTTGATCATCAACTAATACTTAATGTAATAGTCAACAAAACTTTAGTTGCTTATCTGTTGATCGTCAACTAATGGTTAATGTAATCTTTAGTTGACATCTTGACTCTCAACAGATTATCAACAGATAGTCGACATGACCCTGTTGACTTTCAACTGACAGATTGATTTTGAGTCAATTGTCAGTTTTGAAGATGTTGACACAATCTACAGATAGTAAGGTTGAATAACGGTTAATAACCTGTTGCAATAAACATGTTGACAGTCAACAGACACTTTTTGTAAAATCTATAGATCAACATTTAAGATGTACCTTATATTCTACTGGCAGTTAGTTGAATGCATGTTACTTGTCTGATGAAACAGTGTTGTTGAATGTCAACTGATGACTTACAGAGTGTTAACTATGGACTATCAAAATAAAGTGTTACCAAGTAGGCTACTGCTTCACAAGATGCTCCACATTCCTCATTTTATTGCAGGACGCTCCTGTTGTCTCCTTCTCAAGTCACTTATGAAACTATACGACTTTAATCTCGTAATTATGACTTTATTCACGTAACATTACGACTTTATTCTCGTAATATTACGACTTTATTATCGTAACTATGACTTTATTCTCGTATTATTACGACTTTATTTTCGTAACTATGACTTTATTCTCGTATTATTACGACTATATTCTCGAAATCTCTCTGTTTCTTTTTCTAAGTGTGGCCCTAATAGCCTACTCCGTCGTACTATCATGCCTTCTACTTTCCCCCAATGTTGTATGTATTCAAAATATTATGAATACAAATTAAATAAAAGAAGCCTCTCGTGAGTTAGGCTACTACAAGCTATAAAGTAGATTTTAAATACTTTTTATAGCACCACGACAAAGGAGCCTCATTCACTTTACATTGGGGTTGTTTGCGTGGTGCCGACACGTAAATGTAGCAGAGTGCGTGACTCCAGCACGTATTGCGGTGTTAAGGAGTCGTGGTGGAGTCACGCATTCTGGTGAGACCAGGTTGTTCTTTAACCACTAGGCGGTGCGGGTTAAAAAACCAGTGGTGTAGTTAATAAAACATAATAATATCAAACATAATAAGACTATTAACTTTATTGTGAAATCAAAACAGAACGGTAAAGGAAAATACAGTTTCAGTCTCTCGATTTGAAGCTTATGCATTGTACCATGAACCTGTATAGACCTGTAACAGTCAACTGCATGAGGAGTTGGAAAGGTAATGAAGTAATTAAAATGTCGAACTCGGACTTCCTTTTAAGGACATTTCGGCCTGGGATGTAGAGCTATAATATAACCCAGCTTATATTTTTTCACCACCAGCTTTGTCCCGCAGCAAAGTTAAAAGCCGCCTGTTCCTGCAAGATTATTTCATGGGTCCTGAGAAATAAAATGATCCAGTCCTCTAAAGCAGGGGTTTTTTGGTTTTCCTTTTTTCTGCTCTTCCGAAAAACACCGGTTCTTTATTTTATTTATAAACGTTGTTGATATGTTTTGGATGCATATTGTTCTAGTATTTCTTCAGGCTGTTACATACAATTATTCCAACAAGTCCTCCAACTCATACAACGAAAAGGGCCGATTGTTCAGGCCCTTATTACGACCAAATATGTCGTTTGTTCAAGCGCTTATACGTCCTATAATTACGTTTTAAAGTTTTCGCCCTCTAGTGCTCCCGTTGAATGCAAACAAATAACCCTCTCTGTAAAATCCTAAATTGTAGTATACTTTGGCCATTAAAACGCTTTTTGATTAGATTTCTAACGAGAAGTATATTGTACTTTTAGAATCCACGTCCAGTCGATATGTAGGATCTATAGTTTGATAGATATTACCAGTGGTGTTTCTATGTGTACAAAACTGAGGGGGGGGGGGGGGCAGAGAGAGGAGGGGGGAGGAGAGAGAGAGAGGGGGGGGGAGAGAGGTAGGGGGGGAGTGTCAAATTACATACTGAAGACCACACGGAGCAACACTGTTAGCGCATACATTTACGTACACAGCGTGGGGATGTCATATTGTAATGCATCTTAATACATGGAGTAAAGGGCACCATCACAAAGCAATTCTTAACAATAACAACAACCGTAATGCTTTAGCATTAAAACACCATAGACTGTAAATAAAAGGAAAACACAGACACTCATCACCGAGGTCACAATATCAATCGATCCAGCAGAGGAAAAACACAGAAGATCAACAACATTTAACTTAACTTTGCCCACAGTCTGGACCATTTGGAAATCTGGTGGATGGTGGGCACCGAGGCGCTTTACCTCCAGTTTCTCTGTCTTAGCCTGTCTTAGTTTCTCTCCGAGACTAAGTGTCTCAAATGTGTGCTCCAGTATATGGTCAACTTCATTCATTTTCTTTCAGTTTTTTACTTCTTTTAACCGCTGGTGATATTAGCTATATGCTGCTCTCTCGTCTCCTCTTAAAACTACACATGACGTTTTGCAGCACTGCACACGTGACGTACTTACAGCCAATCAATTCTGAATTATGTGTGATGACGTATGGCCTATCAAAACCTCTGAAAAAAGAAAGGTGTCTCTCAGAATCGAAAGAGAAAAATCTATGGGTAAAACACAAAAGCATTGTACACAATTTAAACCAATAAATGTTGTATAATTAACAAGGATAACTGATGTTTTTTAGTTGATGAGTACTGCAAATATCACTGTTAAATCATTTGATCATTGGTTTTATTATGAAAACGTTGAGACCAGAAATACTGTTTTCAACCCGTAACTTTACATGGAGGCTGCCGCATACCTCAAATCATCTTCGTAATATCCAGTGGCGACGGGTCATTAGGGGCAGGCCCCACCTAGTGTCAGCACTTTAAATATTAAATATATTTTAAGATCATGTTTAATCATCTGATTTGTGTGTATATTCTTTGTTCTTCTAATTAGTGTCTACAGTGCCGTTTTGAGCCATGTGGGACAAAACTCGATCATGCCCCTCCCTCTCACTGTCTAAGTCAATGGTGACTGTAAAAACTACACTGCGCATGCTCAGAGTATTTTTCAATTTAATGTGTGTGGCAAAAAAAGAATGACCAAAGGGGCATAGAGCTGCCATCCCCACCATACGTCATCTCACATAATTCAGAATTGATTGGCTGTAAGTATGCAGTGTGCAGTGCTGCGAAACGTCACGTGTAGTTTGAAGAGGAGACGAGAGAGCAGCATATAGCTAACATCACCAGCGATTAAAAGAAGTACAAAACTGTTATGTCTCTTAAAATCTGTTAAGTTAATGTTTTTAGTTCGGTCTTGTATCCTGTTTTACTTTGTAGTAACCTTTCCTTCTTGTTGCAGATTACCTCACTTCCTCCCTGTGTGTTTTCCCCAACCTGATCTCACCAGAATGCGTGACTCCACCACGACTCCTTAACACCACATTGCGTGGTGGACTCACGAACTTTGTTACATGTACGTGTCTGCACCACGCAAACAACCCCAATGTAAAGTGAATGAGGCTCTTTTGTCGTGGTGCACACACGCATTTCTACAACGTCCTGCAGTGAGCTTTTATTCTATAAAACGTTTTTAAAATCTACTTTATAGCTTGTAGTAACTCACGGGAGGCTTCTTTTATTTTATTTGTATTCATAATAATTTGTATTTTTTGTCAGAATGTATTATGGTGCATTAGTTACGAATTTTTGTTCTCAAAAAACAGTGCATTGTGTGTAATACAACTGTGATTTTTATTAAATTAGTTAGTTTTTAAGGAAGGCCAGAGCTTCAGCTGTGTCCAATAGATTGTTCCCTTTAGTTAACGTTTTTTAAAAGAACATTACATATTCCGATGTGATCATGTCCCCTTTATTGTATTACGGAGATCAATGTGAGCATCCATTCCCATTGGATAACGCAGGATTTTACACCAGGAAGAAAGTATTCTCTTTACTGTCGATTGATTTTACAGTGATATCTGCACTACTCATCAACTCAAAAACACCAGATTATCCTTGTTGATTACACAACATTGATTGGTTTAAGTTGTGTACTGTGGTGCCGAGAGACGGGAGTCGGAGGCGGCGTATCGAAGCGACAAGCTACACTTTTATTTATCATTGGAACACACACGTAAACACTTTCATGCACGGGGAGAAGAAGGGCGGCAACAGGAAGTCCGGCTCACTTCAATGTCCGTGCGGAACAATACCCCAACCCATAGATCCGTGGGTGAATAATGTCAATCACCACACAAGCCCCCCCAGTATTCACCCATAGTCAAAATCCTCGTGCCTGGGAGGAAGTACCACCCGACCCCGGCGCGTACGGACCACAGGAGCCGAGGAAGGCGGGGCCGCAGGCGAGGGCAGACCCACAGGGGACGGGGGGCGGGCCATGGGAGGGCGGCCCCGGCGTGGGGGCAGAGCCAACTCCAACGGCCTGGAAATGTCCACGTGAGCAGGCTTAATCCGATCCACGGACACAGTCTCAGGCCTGCCACCAACGTCCACCACCAGGCTCTTGTCCCCGTGACGTATGACCCTGAACGGACCGTCATAAGGGGGGCGCAGGGGACCGCGGTGGGCGTTGTGGCGAATAAAAACGTACTCTGCCGACCGTAATCCGGGGGACACCCGGAAAGCTGGGTTGCTGTGCTGCGACGTTGGGACGGGCGTGAATGTCCCGGCGGTCTCCAGCAGGGAGGAGCGCTGCCCGGCTGCAGACCAGGGCACAGTGGCGGTGGGAATGAATTCCCCGGGGACCCGTAGCGTCTGGCCATAGACGAGCTCCGCCGACGAGGACTGCAGGTCTTCTTTGGGGGCACACCTGAGGCCGAGCATAACCCACGGGAGCTTATCCACCCAGTTGCCGTCTGTCAAGCCGGCACGCAGTGACGCCTTCATGGACCGGTGAAACCGCTCACACAGCCCGTTAGCCTGGGGGTGATATGCGGTGGTGCGGTGCAGCTTGACCCCCAAACCCACAGCAACAGCGTTCCACAGCTCCGAGGTGAACTGAGAACCGCGGTCAGAGGAGAGGTCAGACGGGGTCCCGAAGCGCGCCACCCACGTGCCGATGAAAGCGCGGGCGACGTCGGAAGCTGATGTCGAGGCGAGGGGAACGGCCTCGGGCCAGCGTGTCGTCCTGTCCACCATCATAAAAAGGTAGGTGAAACCGTGAGAGGGGGGAAGCGGACCTACGAGGTCGACATTGACATGGTCAAACCTCCTCTCAGGAACCGCAAAAAGTTCAAAAGGGGCCCTAGTATGGCGGTGGACTTTGGCCCGTTGACAGGCCACGCACGAGTCGACCCAGGATCTCACGTCCCTCTTAAGCCCCTGCCACACGAACTTCTGCGACAACAACTTCACGGACGGCTTCCTACCGGGGTGGGAAAGATTGTGAACCGCCTCAAAAACGGGTCGACGCCAGTCCGCAGGGACCAGCGGTCGAGGTTGGCCCGTGGAGACGTCACACCACAGCTTTGCGCCAGAGTCACCGACCGTGACCTCCTCCAGACGTAATCCCGTGACCGAGGCCCTGAGGGTCTGGACCCCGTGGTCAGAGGCCTGGTCAGCGCTCATGCGGAGGTAATCGAGGCCCAGCTGCACAGCTCCGATGACCGCTCTGGAGAGGCAGTCCGCGACCACGTTAGCCTTGCCAGCGATGTGTCGTATGTCCGTGGTGTACTCGGAGATGTACGAAAGCTGGCGTTGCTGTCGGGCGGACCACGGCTCAGCCACCTTGGACATGCAGAAGGTCAGTGGCTTGTGATCCACGAACGCCGCAAACTCCCGGCCTTCCAGCAGGAAACGGAAGTGGCGAACCGCCAAATAGAGACCAAGGAGTTCTCTGTCGAAAGCGCTGTACTTGCGCTCCCTGGGAGTCAACTGGCGACTGAAAAAGGCGAGCGGTTGCCAGGCGCCGTCGACCCATTGTTCGTGCACCGCGCCCACTGCGTAGTCAGACGCGTCGGTGGTGATGGCGATGGGGGCCCTGTGTGACGGGTGAGCCAACATGGCGGCTTCGCTCAGGGCGGCTTTGGTGGCGTTGAAAGCGACCTCCCTTTCTGTCGTCCAGTCAATGGCCTGGCCAGGGGACTTGTCCCTGAGGGCCTCGTATAGCGGGCGCATGGTGTGGGCCGCCCGGCGGATGAACCGGTGATAAAACGTCACCATCCCGAGGAACTCTCGGAGCGCCCGAGCTGTAGGCGGTCGTGGAAAGGCAGACACGGCCTCCACTTTCGACGGGAGGGGGGCGGCCCCATCCTTGTTGATGAGGTGCCCGAGGAAATGGATGGAGGACAACCCGAACTGACACTTCGCCGGGTTGATAATCAGGCCGTGTTGGTTGAGCCTTGCGAAAAGGACGCGGAGATGTGCCTGGTGCTCTTCGGAGGAGGAGCTGGCGACCAGGATGTCGTCTAAATAGACGAAGATGAATGGCATGTCCCTGAGCGCTGAATCCATCAGCCGCTGAAAGGACTGAGCTGCATTCTTAAGTCCAAACGGCATACGCAGGAACTCGAAAAGCCCAAACGGCGTAATTACCGCAGTTTTGGGGACGTCCGAGGGGTGCACCGGAACCTGGTGGTAGCCCCGCACCAGATCCACCTTGGAGAAAACCAGCTTGCCCGCCAGGTGTGCAGAGAAATCCTGGATGTGAGGGACCGGGTAGCGGTCTGGCGTAGTGGCGTCGTTAAGGCGGCGGTAGTCACCACACGGTCGCCAGCCACCGGCTGATTTAGGGACCATGTGAAGCGGCGAAGCCCAAGGGCTGTCTGAGCGGCGGATGATGCCCAGACGTTCCATGTTGACGAACTCCGCCTTGGCGACTGCCAGCATGTCAGGGTTGAGCCGCCGGGCCCTAGCGTAGACAGGGGGGCCTTCAGTGTCAATGTGGTGCTCTACCCCGTGTTTGGTAGTGGCAGAGGAAAAGGTGGGCTGCGTCAAGACGGGAAACTCACTGAGAAGGTGCTGGAACTTGTCGCCCTGTGAGAGTGAGCTGGAGAGCCCGCTGAATGACGCTTCGCCGCGTGTACACGTGAACGAGGCAAACGTCCGTGCGTCCACCAGGCGGCTGTTCTTGACGTCCACCAGCAGTCCGTGAGCGCACAGGAAGTCTGCGCCGAGGAGAGCGAAGGAGATGTCAGCCGTGACGAAATCCCACTTAAACCGCTGACCCTCGAAGCACAGGTCCACTGTCTTTGTGCCATAGGTGCGAATAGGGGTGTCGTTAGCGGACGTTAAAGGTGGGCCGTGTCCTCCCCCGGCAGCGTCCTCCACGGTAGCCGGCAGGACGCTCCGCTGGGCTCCTGTGTCACAAAGAAGTCTGCGACCAGAGAGGGTGTCCCTGATGAACAGGAGCCGGTTGGATGTGCCCACGCTCGCGGCCACTACCGAGCGCAGGCCTTGGCGTTTCCCGTTACCTTGTAGGAGCAGGGAGGACGGCACATCTTCGCTTTCGCCCCGAAGCGTGCATGGTAACAACACAGGCCAGGGCTGGAGTTGCTGACGTCGGCCCCGGAGCTTCTGCTAGGTGGCATGCCTGTACCAGGGAAGGTGCCGCTGCGTGTCGGGGCAAGCACCTCCGGGGCAAAACGCTGGGTTGCCAGGAAGAACCGGTCGGCTTCTTCGGCCAAAGCGCGGGGCTCAGTAATAGCTGTGTTAGCGAGCGCTGTCTGTACATGCGGCGGCATGTGCCGAAGAAACAGTTCTATGAACAAAAAATTAGGTTCTTCCGTACCCAGCAGGCTGAGCATCATCTCCATGTGGTCAGAAGGCTTGTTGTCCCCCAGGCTATGAATAGCGAGCAGGCGTCGGGCTCGTTCCGGCCGTGACAGCTCGAAAGTCTTTAGCAGGAAAGCCTTGAACGCTGCATATTTATCCTGGGCAGGAGGAGATGTAATAAAGCCCACCGTCCGGGTCGCAGTGGTGCTCCCCAGCGCTGAAACGACGTGAAAATAACGTGCTGCGTCGTCAGTCACTCCGCGGAGGGCGAACTGAGCCTCCGCCTGAGCGAACCATGCGGCCGCAGATGTCTCCCAAAACTCTGGCAGTTTGAAAAAAACGGCGTTACTTGCCATGCTCGGTTCAGTCTCGGATCCTTCAACGGGACTTATGTCGGAGTCACCAATGTGGTGCCGAGAGACGGGAGTCGGAGGCGGCGTATCGAAGCGACAAGCTACACTTTTATTTATCATTGGAACACACACGTAAACACTTTCATGCACGGGGAGAAGAAGGGCGGCAACAGGAAGTCCGGCTCACTTCAATGTCCGTGCGGAACAATACCCCAACCCATAGATCCGTGGGTGAATAATGTCAATCACCACAGTACAATGCTTTTGTAATTTTCCCTCTCGATTCGGAGAAACAAATATTTGTTCAGTTTAGGATGGCCGAAGACACTACACTACCCAGAATCCTCAGCTATTGTTCCGCGTTGCCTCAAGCTCTGTGATTGGTTGACCTCCAACTGCATTCCATATGAAAAAAAACGTTTCGTAAAAGATAAATCATATTTTATTCAGCAGTGCTTGCTTTACTCTTTGAAAGTCATCACATGAATGCATTGTAATAAATCGTTTGGCTGCATTATATATTACACATCTGTCGTAGTTCTTTATTTATCTACAGAGATCTGGCCTCAAAATAGACCGGAAACTATTCTTTTACCGTTCTGTTTTAATTTCACAATAAAGTTAGTAGTAATAATTTGTTTTGATATTATTGTTTTTTATTAACTACTAGACCGCTGGGTCATGTTAAGACCATCTTTTCTGTGTTGCTGTGGGGTTTTTCCATCGCTTTTGTGTTACAAATATCAAAACAATAACAGAATATATCCGTCGTAAACTAAACCAGAAACAGCAGTATATTTTATTTTGCTAACACTGTAAACTTGACAGCTTTTTAACCCGCACCTCCTACTGGTTAAAGCACGTTATTACACCTTTAGAGTAATATTGAAATCTTGAAAAGGGATGTCCAAAATAGCAATTATATACAGTTTTTAATTAACTATTTGTAGAGAATAACGAGTAATGTATATACTTTATAGGGATCTGCAGATACATATTTTGTCTTCTCAAGCACCAACAATCATTACATTACATTACATTGCATTTAGCTGACGCTTTTATCCAAAGCGACTTACAATAAGTGCGTTCGACCAACAAAATACAAGCTTTAAGAAAAGAGAATCATATAAGTACATCAGGTTTCATAGAGCCAAAACATTTCAAGTGCTACTCAACTGGCTTTAGATAAGCCAGTCCTCCAATCAAATATCTCTCCTGATTGTTGGCACTTAACAATCACCTTCCCTGAATTTTAGTCAGGTGTAACTAAAGTCTGCTTTAAGGGTTGTTTATATTTCACATCATTAATCAGAATCTGTAAGTAATCAGAATACAGTTACAGTTACGTGTCTTAAAAAGGTAACGTGTTCAGGTTACTTTTAGAATACTTTTGGAATACTTTCTTTTTCCATAACAGATGGGTATGTTTTGGTAAACAGGAGACACTTGTTTTACTGTTTTAATGGCTTATCAAGAACTCAAACACAACATCTTGGTGTCATTCTGGACAGCTCCCTCTCATCTGCACCCCACATAAAAAACATCACCCGGACTGCATTCTCCTGCTGTAAACCTTTCCTTAGAATATGTTATGAATTGTAAGGTGTTCTTGGGTGCTTTGAAAGGCGCCCCTAAATAGAATGAATTATCATTATTATTTATTATTATTATCTGAAACGATGTAATAACTTTTAAAACTTGTTCCAGTCACTTGTTCCATGCATTCAGCAGCAGCAGGCCATTCACTTTGATCCCGTTATAAATGTCATCATTTCGACAATAAAGAAATGCTACATCAACGTTATCTTGCACATTTGATCTAACCATCTCCGTTTCTAACTTTCAATATATTTTAAAAGAGATCTCTCTCTCTCATCTGCGTGCGGGGCCTCACAGACACGCTGCATCTCTCTCGCTCAACAGACATGCTGCAAAGCCGTGCAGTGTGCACACAGTTCTGCCGGTAATGAATATTACATTTTGTGAAGAAATAATTCCAATAATTATTCACTTCAGGATTACGAAAGTAACTGTAATCAGATTACTCGTTTTTCAAATGTAACGCCAGCTGAATACAGTTAGCCTACTTGATTTTTGTATTCTGATTACGTAACGCCGTTACATATATTCCGTTACAACCCAACCCTGCTTCTAGGCTACTGTCCCGCAGCTCCTGCCTCTCTGTTGGACTTTGTCGCAGCGGGGCTGCTGCTGTGGTGCGGAACGCACAAAGCAGACTCTTCACAACGAAGGATCACTTCTTCTTCTTCAAGGAAGGGAAGGTTTCGCAGTACGCAGTCTACTATCCTGCAGCTGCTGCCTCTCTGTTGGACTCCGGTACTGCACCTTACTCACGAGACGTTGTAAAAAAAAAATGAATGGGGGGCGAACGCAGTAACCACTCCGCCAACGCCACAGTCACCCCCGTTGTGCGGGCCGGATGAGAATGTCTGGCGGGCCGGATGTGGCCCGCGGGCCGCCAGTTGGTGGTCACTGCTGTAAAGTAACTCAAATAAATGTAGTGGAGTAAAAATACCAGGTTAACCTTAAAGAAAGCCCTCAGGATTATAAAAGACCCCCATCACCCCAGCCACAAACTGTTCTGTCTGCTGCCGTCTGGCACAACAGCCGCATTCTAAGAGAGGATGTGGCTGTTGTGGAGGACTACAAGTACCTGGGAGTGCACTTATGGGCTGAACTGGAGGATCAACACTGACGCTGTGTACAAGAAGGGGATGAACAGACTCTATTTTCTGAGGAAGCTGAGATCCTTCCACTTGTGCAGCAAGATGCTGGAGATCTTCTAGTCTGTTGTGGCCAGTGCACTCTTCTTTGCTGCGGTCTGCTGGGGGGGTAGCATCAGAGCCGGTGACACCAGCAGGATCAATAAACTGATCAGGAAAGCTGGGTCTGTCATCGGCATCAAGCTGGACCCCTTTGAAGCTGTGGTGGAGAGGAGGACACTGAACAGGCTGTTGTCCATGATGGATAACCCCACCCATCCTCTCCACCTGCAGCTGGACAGTCAGATAACCCCACCCATCCTGTCCACCTGCAGCTGGACAGTCAACGGAGCTCCTTCTCCAACAGACTGCTGACAAGGACCGATACAGGAACACATTCCTGCCCACTGCAATAACTATGTACAATAAATCACCTCTGGCTGGAAGAGAACTCTCTGCTCCATAGTTTCTCTTGTAATACAACCTCGCTTTACATTTTACATATATAATCTGTTCAATATTTGATATTCCATATTCCATTGTCATATATTTTTGAATAGGTATATTTGCATATATAATATCTACATGTATATTTTCTATTTCAACACGTATATTTTCTATTTTCTTTTCTTTCTATTCTTGTTTATTTGTAGTTTTGTTTTATTGTAAAATGCCTTGTCTTTTATGCTGCTGCAACAAAAACAATTTCCCAAATTGGGATCAATAAAGTACCATCTTATCTTATCTTATCTTATCTTATCTTACATCCGGACTAAAAGCACCAGACTCAGGGACAGTTTCATCCCACAGGCCATAAGACTATTAAGCACCTGAACTTTGAAATAACATCCATAGCATTCATCTGGCTGCTACTTAGAAATGATTTGTCTAATATATCATATCCAATTGTATAGACTCTTATTGCACTATTTCACTTTTTACTATTTTGGGGGGGTAGGAGACGTTGGATTCCTGTTTTGAATAGTGTGCCGTCGATGGGTTGCATTCCATTTCAAAATGCTGTTTGTTGCTCAGCGTAAACTTCGCGCACTGCCACTCCAACATCCAATCACAGAGCTTGAGGACAAATCACGGGGTTTGTCAAGCAAAGCACATGGTGTAGTCCCAAACGATAGCTGAGGATTCTGGGTAGTGTAGTTTAGGCCATCCTAAACTGAACACATATTTGTTTCTCCGAATCGAAGGGGAAAATTACAAAAGCATTGTACACAATTTAAACCAATCAATGTTGTGTAATCAACAAGGATAATCTGGTGTTTTTGAGTTGATGAGTAGTGCAGATATCACTGTAAAATCAATCGACAGTATAAATTCAAGTTATTATTATTATTATTAAAGAGAATACTTACTTCCGGGTGTAAAATCCTCCGTTATCCAATGGAAATGGACCCTCACATTGCTCTCCGTAATACAATAAAGGGGACATGATCAAATCGGAATATAATGTTCTTTTAAAAAACGTTAACTAAAAGGTAACAATCTATTGGACACAGCTGAAGCTCTGGCCTTCCTTAAAAACTAACTAATTTAATAAAAATCACAGTTGTATTACACACAATGCACTGTTTTTTGAGAACAAAAATTCGTAAATAATGCACCATAATACATTCTGACGAAAAATTAAAATTATTATGAATACAAATAAAATAAAAGAAGCCTCCCGCGAGTTACTACAAGCTATAAAGTAGATTTTAAAAACGTTTTATAGAATAAAAGCTCACTGCAGGACGTTGTAGAAATACGTGTGTGCACCACGACAAAAGAGCCTCATTCACTTTACATTGGGGTTGTTTGCGTGGTGCAGACACGTACATGTAACAAAGTTTGTGAGTCCACCACGCAATGCGGTGTTAAGGAGTCGTGGTGAAGTCACGCATTCTGGTGAGATCAGGTTGGTTTTCCCTCCACTCTGATTGTCGACTCCGCCCTAATTGTCTGCACCTGTTCCCCCTTAGCCTGCCTATATATAGATTCTGTCTCCCTTGTCTTGTTGTCAGTTCGTTTCGTCCCATGTGCCTGACTGCCAGCGTGAAGTCCATGTTATCTGCTAAGAGCTAGGAACTGAGTTTTGGAATTTACTTTATCCTTTGCATTTTTGATACTATGTTAACCTTTTCCTCGTAGGAGTGTTTTTTGTTACCTTAACCTGTTACCTCTAAGGAGAGCTCACAGTGCCACTTTTTTCAGTAAAGACTTTCTTTTGTACTTTGTTTGTGGAGTCGTGCTTTTGGGTTCATACTGGCTTGCTTAGCCGTGACAGTACGAACTGGCCAGTAAAATGGACCCAGCCGACTCAGAACAGCTGCAAGCTGCCCTTCGATTTCAGGGGAGACGTTTGAACGAACAGGTGGAGCAGATGTCTGCCATTCAGCAGGGAGTTAAGGACCTTGTTGGTAACCAAAAGGGTTTCGAGTCCTCCGTTACCACACAAGTTAATCACCTGGCCGAGCAGATCCAGCATATGCTTACTCACCTCGGGACAGCACCCTCACCCCAGCCTCCAGTGGCCTCTGGAGTGTCCCCAGCTTCTGCTACGGCCCTGTTCGCCTCTTCAATCCGTCTGGCTCCTCCAGAGAAGTTTTCCGGGGATTCTGATGATCTGTCGTCCCTTCCTAGTGCAATGTGACCTACACTTTCAACACCAGCCTGCGGCGTTCCCCACGGAGCAGTCTAAGGCTGCTTTCCTGGTCTCTCACCTTACTGGACGGGCGGCAGCATGGGCCACGGCCGAGTAGTTAAGGGACTCGCAAGTCTGTGGTTCTCTTCAGATGTTCACTGACTCTTTAAGAAGGATTTTTGACCACACTTCCCCTGGCAGAGAGGCAGCCCGAGTTCTATCCAAGCTTAAACAAGGTAATCACACTGTTGCAGACTATGCCATTGAATTCCGCACCATAGCCGCAGATAGCGGCTGGAACTCATTAGCTCTTTTTGATGCCTTCCTCAATGGACTCTCTGACCCTGTTAAGGATCAGTTGGCTCCACTAGACCTACCCCCTGATCTAGACTCTGTAATTGCCATGGCTATCAGGATTGATAATCGCCTTTCTGAGAGAAGAAAGGAGAAACTCGGAGCTGTTTCCGCCAACGTCTACCACAGAGGGCACTCCACCTCGCCTCCCTCATCTGAGAGATTATTCCCTCGTCAAGCCCCACCGTCATCACAGAGGACTGCATCCCCCAGCTCATTGGAGGAGCCCATGCAGCTGGGACGTGCCAAGCAGTCAGCTGAGGAGCGGCGTCGGCGTCTTCTAGAGGGGCTGTGTTTCTACTGCGGACAACGAGGTCACATGCTACCAGCCTGTCCACTAAAAGAGCAGGCTCACCAGGGAAGAGGAGGGCGCTGGTGAGCCGACTCTCTGCCTCTGGTTTCCCTTCTCGCGTCTTGACCAGCGCCCAGGTACATTTTGCTACTATAACATTAACTCAAGGGGTATTAATTGATTCAGGGGCAGATGAGAGTCTGATGGACTGGGGGTTAGCTAATGAGTTAAAAGTCAAGACCGAACTGTTGACCCAGCCTCTACAGGCCAGCGCCTTGGATGGCATATTGCTTTTCAAGATAACTCATAAGACTGAACCCTTAGAAATTGTCATTGATAATCATAGGGAACTCTTATCCTTTCACTCAGCTCAACACCCCGTCATATGGGGTTTTCCCTGGTTGACGAAACACAATCCAAACATTGATTGGCGTTCTGGTAAGATTAAAGGGTGAGGGGATGAATGCACTACTGATTGTCTCAGACAGGGGGAAAAGATAGCTGTTGTAGGGGCTTCTTGGAATAGTGTAAGGACTGCGTCGCCAGACATTGACCAGAAACCTGAACCTCCAGACTTGGGATTAGTACCTAACTGCTATCATGACCTTGGGGAAGTTTTTAGCAAGGCTAAAGCCATGACTTGTCCTCCTCATAGACCTTATGATTGTGCCATTGATTTGATCCCAGGAGTGCCTATACCTAAAGGGAGACTTTACTCAATCTCTGGTCCTGAAAGAGATTCCATGAAATAATATATAGACACTTCGCTAAAGTCAGGTCTTATTCGTCCCTCATCCTCCCTTGCTGGGGCGGGGTTTTTCTTTGTGGGAAAAAAAGGACGGCTTCCTTAGGCCCTGTATTGACTATTCCCCGTTAAACAACATCACAGTCAAGAATACATATCCTCTCCCACTCATGGGTTCAGCTTTCGAGCAGCTTCAAGATGCCAAGATCTTCAGCAAATTAGATCTTAGGAATGCATATCATCTGGTCAGAATTTGCGAAAGTGATAAATGGAAGACTGGTTTCAACACCCCCACAGGCCATTATGAGTATTTAGTTATGCCTTTTGGTCTCACCAATGCTCCTGCAGTTTTTCAAGCCCTTGTCAATGATGTTTTAAGAGACTGCTTGAATCGATTTGTTTTTGTCTACCTCGACGACATTCTGATATACTCACCCGACAAAGACCCCCACATCCATCATGTACGCCAGGTTCTCCAGCAACTTCTCAGGAATCAATTATTTGTCAAGGCTGAAAAATGTGATTTCCATGCCACTACTGTTTCATTCCTTGGTTTCATCATATCTCCGGGTCTTATTCAAATGGATCCTGCTAAGGTTAGTGCAGTAGCCCAGTGGAAGACTCCTGACAGCCGAAAGAAGGTCCAGCAGTTTTTGGGGTTGTCTAACTTATATCGAAGATTTATCAGAAACTTAAGCGCTATTGCACTACCACTTCATGCTCTTGCATCCCCTCAGGTTCCGTGTGTGTGGTCTACTCAGGCCGAGGAGGCTTTCACTCGGCTCAAAAGTATATTCACCTCTGCCCCCATTCTAACGGTTCCTGACCCAAGCCGTCAGTTTGTAGTGGAGGTGGATGCCTCCAATTTAGGTATAGGTCCTGTCGCAGCGGTCGGAGAAGGACAACAAGATGCATCCCTGTGCTTTCCTCTCTAGAAAACTCTCGCCGGCTGAGCAGAACTACGATGTGGGAAACCGTGAGTTACTGGCTGTAAAAATAGCTCTGGAGGAGTGGCGGCATTGGTTGGAGGGGGCTGAGTTTCCATTCTTAGCATGGACGGATCATACGAATCTGGAATACATAAGAAAAGCTAAACGTTTGAACTCTCGTCAGGCTAGATGGACTTTATTTTTCAACCGCTTTAATTTTACCTTGTCTTACAGGCCGGGGTCCCAGAACATGAAGTCTGATGCCCTGCCAAAGAGCCTGAAGCCATACTGCCACTGAACCGTGTGGTTGGAGCGGTGACTTGGCAGATAGAAACAGAGGTGAAGCAAGCTAACGGTGAGAGCCCTGCACCTAGTGGTTGCCTGCAAAATCGTCTGTTTGTACCTATTACCATGCTTTCACAGGTGATCCATTGGGCTCACACCTTGCTGCTCACTTGCCATCCGGGGGTTAAGAGAACAATGTTTTACATTAAGCAACGTTTCTGGTGGCCATCAATGGAGCGAGAAGTTCGGGAGTATGTTGGGGCATGCCCTGTCTGTGCTCGGAATAAAACATCCTCCAAGGCGCCGATAGGGCTTCTCCGGCCACTCCCTATTCCCAGCCGGCCGTGGTCTGAGATCTCTGTGGACTTCGTCACAGGTTTACCGGAGTCTAAAGGTAACACCACTATACTCACGGTGGTGGACCGTTTCTCGAAGATGGCACATTTTATTGCCTTGCCCAAGCTACCATCAGCCAAAGAGACGGCTGAAGTAATGATGACTAACGTTTTTCGTGTTCATGGCTTTCCAAAATACATTGTCTCAGACAGAGGACCACAGTTCATATCGCGGTTCTGTAACCTGATTGGAGCCACAGTCTGCCTCTCGTCCGGATACCATCCAGAGTCCAATGGACAAACAGAACGCCTGAACCAGGAGTTGGAGACGTGCCTTCGTTGTTTGGTTGCTCAGAACCCATCCTCCTGGAGCAGATGCCTTACCTGGGTTGAATGCCCGCAACTCGCTTCCCACCGCTGCTACCGGGTTAACCCCTTTCCAATGTGCCTATGGCTACCAGCCACCTGTGTTCCCGGAGACTGAGAAGGAGGTCACGGTTCCCTCTGCCCACGCCCTGGTGAGGCGTTGTCGCCGCATATGGAGTGCCGTTCGCAAAGTACTTATGAGAAACTCTGAGCGAATGAAAAAGGCAGCAGATCAGAGGCGCCGACCAGCTCCCGTGTACAAGCCTGGCCAGAAGGTCTGGCTCTCAACGAAGGATCTTCCTCTTCACGTCGTCTCCTGAAAACTTGCACCTAGGTGTGTAGGTCCGTTTCCTGTGTCAAAGGTTATTAAGCTTGTGTCTGTCCGCAGTGAAAGAAAGTGTATTGGTCCCTGCAGCCAAACCCCCTCCACCCCCCCGACTGATCGAGGATGGTCCGGTTTATGCAGTCAAGCGTCTGTTGGCGGTAGGCAAGAGAGGAAGAGGCAGACAATTCCTCGTTGACTGGGAGGGTTATGGGCCTGAAGAACGCTCATGGGTTCCATCAAGTTTTGTTGTGGGTCAGGATCTTTTTGACGATTTCTACCGACGCCATCCACAAGTGCCTGGGCTGTCAGGAGCCGTCCCTTGAAGGGGGGGGGGGGGGGGGGTAGGTACTGTTATGTCTCGTAAAATCTGTTAAGTTAATGTTTTTAGTTCAGTCTTGTATCCTGTTTTATTTTGTAGTAACCTTTCCTTCTTGTTGTAGATTACCTCACTTCCGCCCTTTGTGTGTTTTCCCTCCAATGTGATTGTCGACTCCACCCTAATTGTCTGCACCTGTTCCTCCCTTAGCCTGCCTATATATAGATTCTGTCTCCCTTGTCTTGTTGCCAGTTCGTTTCGTCCCATGTGCCTGACTGCCAGCGTGAAGTCCATGTCAAGAACCGAGTTTTGGAATTGACTTTATCCTTTGCATTTTTGATACTATGTTAACCTTTTCCTCGTAAGAGTGTTTTTTGTTACCTTATCCTGTTACCTCTACGGAGAGCTCACAGTGCCACTTTTTTCAGTAAAGACTTTCTTTTGTACTTTGTTTGTGGAGTCGTGCTTTTGGGTTCATACTGGTTTGCCTAGCCGTGACAAAAACTGAAAGAAAATGAATGAAGTTGACCATTTACTGAACTCTCTGAAGCCAGGGATATTCGGGTCAATTTTCGAGACAATGTGTGAGGGCGATTCCAGGCTTCGACGGCACTACGAAGCTCAGCCCGTTTTTAGAGGGACATCAAGCACCATACAGAATGAACTCTTAGACTGCATGTATGATGTGTACAGGGAGGAAATAGCCAAGCAAGTGGACAACACATAATTTATTGTCGTTCAGGCCGACGAGACAACCACTGAAGCTGAAAGAAAAGCTAATCGCTCAGACCTATGACGGGGCGGTCGTCATGAGCGGTAACGTGCGCGGGGTACAGACAGTGATGAAGGAGACGTACCCAAACGCTCAGTTTGTTCACTGCTACGCCCACCAACTGAACCTGACACTGCAGCAACTGTGTTCAGCAAGGATGAGCATCCTGAAGGTGGTTTTTGCAGATCTAACTGCTTTTTCCACTTTTTTCTCCAGTGCTCCAAAAAGTGTTGCAGCTCTTGCTGAGGCAACACAGAGACGCATACCACGGCCACCGGCTGTGCGATGGAACTTTAAAAGCAGAACTGTGAACACGGTTTGGGGGAACCGAGAAGCACTGCTTCAGTGTATGGAGTATATACGCACACAACCAGGATGGGATGCGGTCACCATAAGTGAGGCATACGGCCAGTCAAAGAAACTGCGGGACCGAGCATTTATGCAGCTCCTGGAGTTTTTTTTTCGTTGCTTATACCAGAAGTGGATGTTTTATACAACACTCTGCAAAAACGAAGCATCGATGCACCTGGGATCAACAGCGCACTCTGCCGTTTCAAGGAAAATGTCCAGAAAATGAGGCAGCAAACTATTAGCCGCCACCACTCATGATGGAACAGACGAGCCAGGCCGACGAGTCAGCAGCACAGCGCCTGTGATGAAGGAGGCTTGTGACACAGTCATCTCACAGGTGGAACAGAGGTTCTCACAGAGTGACCATTTGATCGCTGCAAAGCTCGTTGACAGCTCATTCTTCCCACAGCATGTCCTGTCATTTCCTACACCTGAGCTTGCCTGCTTTGGGAAACAAGGAGAAGTTGAAGTCTGAGCTGACCACGCTCTACCGCCACAGTGAGCTTCACACTGGAAACACTGCCCTGTCTCGGTTGAAATCCATTCACGAGAACAACTTGGAGGTTACGTTTGCTGAGACTGTTATTTTGGTCAAAATAATAGTAACGACTCCGATGACGACATCCGAGTCAGAGAGGAACTTTTCCACCCTCAAAAGGATAAAGACTTTCACTCGCAACACCATGGGACAGCCACGACTTAACGCATTGGCCATGCTTTCAATTGAAAGCCAGTTGATCCAGCAACTACAGGACTTCATCCTCAAAGTGATAGAAACATTCTGTCAGAGGAAGGGCCGCCGTGCCGCTTTTCTTTTCAAGTGAGCCTTCAGCTTTGGTAAGTTCATTTGTCATATATTTTGTTGATCTTCTGTGTTTTGCCTCTGCTGGATCGATTGATATTGTGACCTCGGTGATGAGTGTCTGTGTTTTCCTTATATTTACAGTCTATGGTGTTTTAATGCTAAAGCATTACGGTTGTTGTTAAGAATTGCTTTGTGATGGTGCCCTTTACTCCATGTATTAAGGTGCATTACAATATGACATCCCCACGCTGTGTACGCAAATGTATGCGCTCACAGTGTTGCTCCTGTGGTCTTCAGTATGTAATTTGACACTCTCCCCCCCCCCCCCCCTCTCTCTCTCCCCCCCCCCTCCTCTCTCTCTCCCCCCCCCCTCCTCTCTCTGCCCCCCCCAGTGTTGTACACATAGAAACGCCACTGGTAATATCTATCAAACTATAGATCCTACATTTCGACTGGACGTGAATTCTAAAAGTACAATATACTTCACGCTAGAAATCTAATCAAAAAGCGTTTTAATGAAAAAACAGATAAATCAACGTTTTGGTATTGTTTGTATGATTTACGGATAATCCAGTGAATGCTGGGAAAACGAGGAGAAGGCGCATTATGAAGGAGATGTCCGGTCACCAGGGGGTGTGTGTGTGTGTGTGTGTGTGTTATTTGTATAGGTGCAAACATTAGGGTTAGAAAGTGAAAAAAACGTTAT
Source organism: Harpagifer antarcticus (assembly GCA_902827135.1). Lineage (NCBI taxonomy): Eukaryota > Metazoa > Chordata > Actinopteri > Perciformes > Harpagiferidae > Harpagifer > Harpagifer antarcticus. The sequence goes on along the minus strand of CADEHL010001048.1, from coordinate 78,424 downwards.
GATAAAATATTTGTATATATTTATAATTCTGCAAGTATTACGATAAACTCACAGCTATTTTGCAGCCCGCCAGTAACACCTCCGCGGTCCGGTAGCGGGGGTTGGGAACCCCTGCTTTAGAGGACTGGATCATTTTATTTCTCAGGACCCATGAAATAATCTTGCAGGAACAGGCGGCTTTTAACTTTGCTGCGGGACAAAGCTGGTGGTGAAAAAATAAAAGCTGGTCCCTGGATTTATCTAGCGATAACTAGGCATGGATTCAATAAAGAAAGTAGAAAAGAAGATTAAAGCAGGTCATTGTGATACAAATGCAAAGCAAGGAAGAACTGACATATGGAGACATTTTTTGCAGTTGTAGTCTAAACTTCACTTTGTGACAAAATTAGCAAAAGTAGATCCAAAACGAGCAAAAAAGCTGACAACTTTCTAGATTGAGGAGACATACCTTCACTGGTCTCCCTGGTCAAAGTAAGTGATTAATCAAAGATAAAGCACTTTTTACTGGAAGCCACAAACTATTGAGAATAATGTAACACTTCACTGTACAGACTTTATCACAAGGAAAAGTCTTTGTTGACAGTTGATAGTTTAATATGTTGTTTATGTAAGATATAATGTAGAATATTTCATTTCGGTCATGCATGGTCAGATTAATTTGGGTTTGGTAGGAGCAAGATTAAGAAAAGAGTCTGTCGCCTGACTGGTGTGTGTTTTCACATCAAGAACAACATCAATCTGTCAGTTCTCAGGCTTTTATTATTTTGTTATTAAATGTGCTGCGGTACACATAAAGATAAATGAACTGAGACAGGGCTCAATAAATGTTTACTGCCCAGCAGGTCACATTGAGCTGTCAACAGTCCGGTGCTGCGCCCTTCATCATAGAACAGGGAACTATGGCTCACCTCACATGACTCAGGCCAAACACATCACACAGAGGACTGTATCGGATTGTGTGTGGCTGCAAGAGGTTGACTGTGTTTGTGTCTTTGATCCTCTCCTTCACCACATTGTAGTAAGGTTTGAAATTGGATGGCTTGGTGTACTGAGGGATGTGAGGAAACATGTGTGTGAGTCTCTGGTGGGCAGATTATGGGGTATTACTGAGAGGAGTGAATCTCTGTCCGGCCTCGGCTACTCTCTACACCTAAAGCCACCCTCAGACGACCTTCAGAATATCTGTATGGCAGCAGCTCCCCCCAATGCTGCAGCCAGATTACTGACTCGGTCCAAAAAAACATGCCACATCACTCCGATTCTTTCTGCCCTGCACTGGCTCCCTGTCCATCTCAGAACCCAATTCAAAGTACTGGTCTTCACATATAGAGCTGTCCATGGCCAAGCCCCAGCCTACATCAATGACCTGATCCACCCTCTCACCACAAACCGGGCCCTGAGGTCCTCTGAACAAGGCCTCCTGAGGGTGCCCCGAACCAGGCTAAAGACTAAGGGTGACCGTGCCTTTGAGGTGGTGGCCCCAAGGCTTTGGAACAAACTCCCCCAGATAATAAAAACCTCGGCCTCAATGGAGATTTTTAAGGGCCAGTTAAAGACCCACCTGTTCCGACAGGCCTTTGGGTCGTCGGGGGAGGTGAGTTAGTGGCTGTCTTTTTTTATTTATTTTTTTTATTGGTGTTTTGTCGTATGTTTTATCCTATGTATTACCTGCTGCTGTTTTATGCCTTTTATTCTACATGTTATAGTTGTACTTTGAATTGTGTCACGTGTACTATACTGTAAAGCACTTTGTACATCCGTGTTGAGAGGGGTGCTATATAAATAAAGTTTTACTTACTTGCCATTAGCTTAGCAATTCGGATCGAAGCAGATGGAAATGGCTATAGGCTTTCTCAAAGATAAAACAATATGTATATATGCTACCTTATTACACATTATATATTTGGACAGAGCCTAGAGGACATGCTAACTGTTTCCTATTGCTAATCGAATTTCCTGCTGGCAGTGTACCATCTTGCTAAGAAAAGCAAATATGCAAATCTCACAACATTTGGATCTATCCCTGTGAAGTTGGTGTGACTTAAAACCCCCTGAAACAACTTTAAGTCCATCATAGTCAATGACACTCACAACTTGGTTTGTCTTTCAGCCACAAATGTCTGCTTACTGTATAAGGTTATTAAAGCAAAAAGTTGACAAACACCTGTCAAGGTCAAATCCATACTCCTTTACTGCACCACAAACTTGCTCTGCATTAGAATGATAGTGAGATGATAAAGTGATTGAGTCATAACCATTCAGCGCTTAGCCTCAAGCTTTCCAGCACATCAATCTGCTGCTCGTCATCGATTCTCTGATGGAGGGCCGCGTGGTCTACGAGACAAGATATCATGTTGCTCAGCTGCTAATGGAGTTGGGTCGGATGAGTGATGATAGACATTGGGAAAAAGATGCATGACAGGCTTTGTTACTATAATCTCTACCGACAATCGGCCTGCAATCAGACATGGTTGTGAATGCAAAGTATAAGCATTGTTAGAGCTTGATATACTTTCCATCTCATCTTTAAATTATTTGATACGTTTGCAACAATTTAAGCTACTGAAAATTAATCTCGTCCCTTTGGACTATTTGCTACAAATTGTTTGAGTGTTTTTACTTTTGTAAGTTGTTTTAACAAGATCGAACAGCAATTAACACGAATGCTCGCACTGAATGAAACCCCCACTGTTCTTATCAAACTAAAATGTTCAGACAAAAAGAGGAAGGAGATTTGACTTTGTGCAATTTATTTCAAGAAGAAGGAAAAATTACAAAGATGCAGATAGATGGGAAATTCAAACAATACAGAGTTTTCTTAGTTCAACTCCCTGTACTCAGTCAGGACTGCATTCATGCACAATATGTAAAATACTACTACAAAAAACATTTGAAAACAAGCACATTTGTTAACAGATATTTTGAAAGCAGCTATGAGGAAAATCGGATTACAGAGACAAATTCCAAATTAGACAGAGCCAGAAATCCATCAACAAATAACCAGATTGCTGATAGTACGGGTAATTAATCAGGCATCGATCCGAACCCCAGGTTAAATGTATGTTTTTTATTTGATTAAATGCAAGTGACCGTGTCTAGTTTCCAGCAGTGTTGCCCTGGGGTCCGCCAACAGGTTCATCAACCTCCTAACGAATGTTAAGGACGATCAATCTGTTGGAAACAAAGCCTCAGTCATGATGATTAATCCATGGGTTAAAGTAGGCCTTGCTTAACAGTGTCTGCTTGGCCCTAGGGATTTTTCCGGTCTGCAGCAATTCTTTTGGTGATTATAATCATTTTACTGATGGATATGATGGCAAGAACTGTGAATATAAGTCCCTAGTTGCAAATCAGGCTTCAGAGGTAGAGACGATTACTGGTAAACACAACTTGGCATGTGTAGTCGTAGCCATGAGTTGATGTAATAACATTATTTCCCAGCAAGGCAATAGATGGCTGAACACAGTTATCTGCCTTCAGCTAATGAGCTCCCAGCAGAGTGAATGTGTTCAACATTAAGACATAAAGCAGCTGCATTACTATTCTCTGGGAGGAAGTCTAAGCTCTCTCTGTCTTCACTTTATTCTCCGTCTCACTTCAGCATGCCACTGAATCTCCCACCTCCCGCTGTTTTTCTTGCCCTCCTTTTTTTTTTTTAGCTCGCTCTTAATCATGGAGCCTTGTTCAGCTCCTCTTGTCACTGTTACATGTTGTATTCATTATGGGAACAGTTTGATTCCTTTAGGTACAATGAGACTCCTCTACATCTGGGTCAATTTTCTATTTTAAAATGAATTTTACATGAGCTTATTCCTAGGGCTTTCCAACGCTCTGCAAGACACGTACAGACACACACCTATTACCATTAACCAATCCGACCATCCCCCTATCAAGGAAAATAAAAAAAGACTAGTATGTAGGTGACACACACACATATTATTTTTCTGTTTTACTATGCAGGCAGGGAAAGGGGCGAAAGGCATGATGGTTATTATCCTCCAGGAGCAGAGTAATCTGCTGAGAAGGGGGAAGCGGGCAATTTGGACGTGTAGATAATTAAATCCTGGCCTGTGAGAGGACTAATGATGAGATGTTCTCAAAGCTGCTCTGCCTTATCGTTTTCATCTGAGCCATGAAAACAGCACTGACTGCGAATCTGATATTTGTATATTCATACTGATATTCTGAACAATCTGTGCTGTTGTATTTGCTGTAAAGTGTCTCTACTGTAGGCTAATTTTATTATATGTACAGCACTTTGGCTCGACCAAAAATAGTTTATAAATGTGCTATATAAATAAAACTTGATTTGATTTGATGCTACAATTTTATTCATCACTCAGCATTTGGCTCCCAGAGAAGAACTCTACTGAGACCAGCCAAAGTCTGGGTATAACCCGACATCAACCTGATGTTCTCTCCCAGAGCCAAAGATAAAGAGGGACCAGCTCAAACCGCTCCACTGAAATCAGACACCTAATTATGTTTAGCTTTAATGGTTTGTGTGCACATTTAAAAGATTCCTTATGATTGTGTTGGGCCGGAAGAAGAGACCGTTCGAACATTTGAGTTGTTTCTAATCATCTACATATGGTTTGCATTCGGGAACATGAAAATCGGTACTTCAAAAAATATGCAATGATTGTGCCTTTTGTATTTCCTTCTTTCTGTTATATCTGAGCGATTGCAGTTCCTCTCATCTAATTTGTTCCACATACACATGAGATGCAAAGGACGTGCTTCTCTGCACAAGATGCAAATCTAATGAGGAATATTTTCCGTATTTGGCCCTTTTTGGGGGGATTTTCTTTCCAATGGTTTCCTGCTACCACAAAGAAAGAAATATTTCTTAAATTGAACAGTTTATAGGTTAATTCATTTTAGGAAAGAAAAGAAAGGACTTTACTAACTTTTTTAGTAGATTATATTAAACGTGATTCCTCTGCTACATGCTGACATTTATTTTATAACAAGATCCAAAGACTTTTGGATATACTGCTCCAAAACTGTTGTCTCTTTGTGGCCCTGTGGAGGATTAGTTTTCTTTATCTTCTATTTCAGCCACAGGGAATGCCCTGTTGCTATTTCCATACAACATTTTTAGATTGTTCTCAGCTCGGCTATGTGATATTGTGAGCTATCTTTATCTGGTTCTTTAGCGCTATTGATCCGCAACATTGAAAGGGTAGAGGCATGGCAGGGTGGTAATCTCGGTCTGGCTGATCAATACCAGTGTTACAGGATTCTGGGGGAAATTGTCGGTGGAAATGTCTTCTGCTTCCCCTAGTTTTCCAGTCAGTAATGGACACAAGTCTCACACCAAGAGACACTTTTTTATGTGGATCTGTGAAGCTGTACCCAGACACAGCGGCAGTTTGAGATTACATTCATCACCTGGGGACCATGCATGTCACAATATACAAAGGTCCATGGCAGTCCATTCAATAGTGGTATTACATTTAGGACAAACACAACTATGTGGCTAAAATAATAATATTCAAATCGTATCCCGATGTGTCAATGAATTAAATTGATGGCAATAGATTTAAGATCAGAAAAACATATTAATTAATAGAGAAATCAACTGAGGAATATGGTGCTCATTAACCCTCACCCTGTAACATCTGTGGACAACATTTTAAAATAATGACTCCAGCTGGTAGAAGACGTCCAAATATTACAATTGCACCGCTCCATCTGTCAGAGAGTTGACTAAATAAATTTACCTTGTGGTTGACCCAACATCGTGCATTACTGCAGATTGCTTTAGTATAGATTTATCAGTCAAAAGTAATGGAGGAGAACAGCCTGCACACAGGTTGAGTTTGTGCATAATGACACGCCTTTGAAGTCCATATGGAAAAAGGCTCTTCTCTAGAAACTTTTAGAAAAAGCAGTATGCAAAATGGCACGGCAGAAACTTCACAGTGTAGACTATGATTAAGGTCTGCTAGAGACGAGGCCAGTGTTGTAGTCAAGTCACCAATTCACGAGTCCAAGTCACTCTCGAGTCCCCACTCTTCGAGTCCGAGTCCAAGTCCGAGTCACCTAGGGACAGTCGTAGTCGAGTCCGAGTCCAAGTCCGAGTCACCCAAGGAGTGTCCGAGTCGAGTCCGAGTCATCATTACCTGTGTTCGAGTCCGAGTCCAAGTCCGAGTCACCCAAGGAGTGTTCGAGTCGAGTCCGAGTCACCATTACCTGTGTTCGAGTCCAAGTCCAAGTCCGAGTCACCCAAGAAGAGTCCAAGTCAAGTCAGAGTCACAAGTCTTCATGTATTAATCTTAGTGGATATATGTGTTGAAATGTAGCTGTAGCTCCTCTACATTGCTTTTATCCTGTCATGGTATACTAATGTGTCTATTGAACTGCTGTGAAGCGAGTGTGCCTACAATTGTTGTATTAAAAAAGGTGCTATACAAATATAAAGCTTATTACTAATAATAATAATAATTATTATTATTATTATTATTATTATCATCATCATCATCAAGGTTGAGTCCAGTTCCAATATTGCCTCCAGTGCTCCGTTCTGGCATCTTCAAAGAGCTGCTTTACAAATGAAAATGGTATACATTAAACACAATGACACAATGTCACAATTGAACTTATTTAATGGTTTGAAAACCCACAGAAACTGAAAATACATTATTAAGAACAATAGAACATGAGAAAGCATGCAGGGCTTTCTACGCAATATAAGTAACATTTTCATTCAATTTCCAATTTGAATCTGGCTCCAATTCCTCTCTATGTTAGTGAAGTGATGGGGTCCCCTCTCCTACCATAATGTGGCCCTATTGGACAGACACCCAGTTGAAATTATGCATTTAGAATACTTAAAAAGCATCTTACAGGTGTACGGAAAACCACAAACAACACCAGCAGAGCCGAATGAGGCCAATTCCAATAGAGTGCCACAGTGACGCGTCCTAAAACCCGGAAGTAAACTTCTTCCGGTTCCTTCGTCAAAGAAGCAATGCATTTTCTCCATAGGATTTTGGAAAATAGCTCGAAATAAGGTCTGTGGTTGAGACACATTTAAGAGACAGATCACGTGGAGATTATCCAAAACGTGATCTGTCTCTTAAATGTGTCTCAACCACAGACCTTATTTGGAGCTATTTTCCAAAATCCTATGGAGAAATTGCATTGCTTCTTTGTCGAAGGAACCCATGCGCAGCTTACTTCCGGGTTTTAGGACGCGTCACTGTGCCACTCTAGTCTGGCAGGGAACTTTAGTCTGGCATAAAAATATGTTTTTAGCTGCTAGCGTCAGGAGCAGATGAGCACCCACTCAGGCACACACACTTAAACATCCTTGTTGCATTTTAAAAGCATCAGATTTGACAACATCGAACAACTCAACCTTGCACGTGAGGCCTCATAAAAATGCCTCCATGACTGAATACCCTTTCAATGGGTGCACTGGAAGCAGGGATGGAGAATACCTGTGTGGCAACCTGATGGAGGACAGGGAACTGGGATTTATTTTGTTGCCAAAACTTGAAGCATGGGTCTGAGGCCTGGTTGTCAATCAATTCGAGGTATGCAGTCAGCTGAGCCTGGACAGACCGCCTGTGGGTGGAGGAGGGAGTCTTGCTGTAGTGGGAGAACATTCTCAGCTTCTTCTGAGGAGCTTCAGAAGCAGGAGGAGACACTGGAACATCACCTTGTTCTGGTCCTGCTGTTGAGATAATTTGCTTCTCACCCTCTGCCTTGATACAATCTGAAATGAGAGGGTATACTTTTGTGAATAAATCTGCTACTGATCTTATTATTTTGTTTGTGATACCATTTATAGATGATGTTAATTTGTTTTACTTGAAGAGGCTAATGTGTAAAAATGGCCTTATAATTTGGTAATTCTTTCCATAAGGATTGAGTATTCTTATTTTGGCTACACACACCCCAATATCTACAAACAGATAAACCACTTCTAGACATTCATGTACACATATAACTATAATTAATAATGGCTAGTATAAGTTAGAGCCTGCATACATATATAACAAGTGAACATGTCTCACCAATGATCTGAGTCATTAGCTGATCTTTGTCATCACTGTCCAGCTGCACATCATGTTTTAGCCACTGGAAACCAAACGATGGGTCCAAAACAGATGCTATGAAGTAAGCAGTCGTGAAAGGAAATTTGGTGGGACCTCTTCCTTCAGCTGGCTCGCATCCTGGCATCTTCACTGCTTGGAAGATCTCTGTGAACCTTGTTTTCAAGGAGCTTTTTGTGCCTAGGGGAAGAAAGAATACACACTTCAGCAAAAAATCTTTCTTATTGCTAAATAAATTGTATGGTTAAAATTAGGGCTACCCCAACTACTAATCCTCAACCATTGCAAACTAGTTGTGGCATGTTTATGATAATAATTTAAATACATTTTTGGACCATCCAAATATGGTTTGAGTTCAAGGATTGAGAAACAATGTTAAAAGTAACATTGTTATCAGTGTGCTATATAACAGTGACATAAAAACCATAATCCTGAGCCTTAAAAAATTGAATGTTCAAGCACAAACCAAGCAAGCCACTAATGGTAAAAATGGATATTTAATCGTTTATTTAGCAGGGGCAATGCACATCAATGAACACTTAAAACAATAACATGTGTCAAGTATAAATATGTAATATGATTCTAAATGTGTTGCAATGAACGAATATTTTGTTAATTTATTTCAACACAGTCGGCAAAACATCACAACACAAAGCGAAGATAATAAATATAATATCACAATGTCCAACAACCAATAAGTGAACGTTTAAATGATATCAATAAAGATTAAGCCCCAGAAAGCACATTGCTACTTGACGACATTCTGCATGTTAAGTAGCCATGTGCTTTCATGTTATCGGCTGAATCTTTACTTATTGTATTGATCACATTACTCTGATGATAGTGTTCAATACAGCCTACCTATATATATATGAACTCCATCCTTAGAGTAATGTGTTATGGAGCCTCCGTGACGGAGATCATTTTCAGTCTCTAATTTTCACGTTCATTGTAGGCTAGGGCTAGGCTACTCATCATCTGCAGTATCACCAAGGACATGTATAGCTTTTTAACAGTATCTATCTAGACAATAAAACTGCACTTGGTCCCTAGGATGTGATATCAACCCCTACCTCCATCTAACCCGACATCTTAAAACCTTTGTGGAGTCAATTTAGTGGCTAACAATAGCATTTCTACTTACTTTTCTGGGTGCCGCCGTGAAAGGTGTCGATTTTCACGGCGATTTAATTCGACGTTGTCCCAGTCTTCTCTTCTATCTTCTGTCCACATAATGTGCATTTTGCGCTGCTCTTTTCCAATATGGAAACGAAATCTTTAAAAGCATACAGCACGATGCGGGGTGTGTCTCTGGACATCTTTAGACTGGTATAGCAGCGGGGGCGCGCCCAGTACGTGAACTCGCCTCGCAGGTGCACACGCCAGGACACAGAGGACATCAGACTCCAGAGAAAACTTGCTCGAGTCCGAGTCCAAGTCATCGTGCGTGAGAATTCACGAGTCCGAGTCATCCCAAGGAGTGCCCGAGCCGAGTCCGAGTCCAAGTCCAAGTCATCGTGCGTGAGAATTCACGAGTCCGAGTCCGAGTCGCGTCAATCAGTGTGCGAGTCCGAGTCAAGTCACGAGTCCCGAAAATCAGCACTCGAGTCCGACTCGAGTCCGAGTCCAGGACTCGAGTACTCCATCTCTGGACGAGGCACAGATAAATGTAACACTGCATGAGCTCAGTGTGGGGATATTTCTTTTATCACTGCACAGTGATTTTATTTAACACTTTCAAACCTCTCTGCTGTTGTTTGCATGAGTTTAATTTAAGCCATTGATCGGGGCTCTGCTGCCTGGTGAAAGGATCACATAGAGGGTAACATGGTAAACCTGGTGACAACAAACAAATGAAAAGAACCCTGTGTCTTTCTTAAATGCGCAACATTTAATCATCTGCATTGAGTCTCTCAATCTAAACAAAAACAAGACAGAGTTTGGTGCCATCTTAAAGTACTGTGGCACCTTGGGAGTTTTTATGCAGTCAGCTTCTCCTGGTTAGGACTTCTTAATTGTCCATGATTAAAGATATATTTACTGCGAGCCGAATTTCCTTCAGAGGTCTTCTCCTTCCCAAGACACATGCACCAGATGATTAAACAGGTAAAAACGTGGCAAAGCAGTTTCATGTTAAACAATCTGTGATTATCTGGCTGTACAATTAAATGAAATAATAGAACAAGTTGTTTCTTGGCTGTGAAGAAAGGTTCTGATTGGTTCAAGATGAGGTTGTGACAAAGAAGGTTTTTGATTTCCAAACACTTATTCTGTTTAGAAATAACCTTCACAGAGGGAGAGGATACAGTGTTACACTAATTACTGATGTCACTCAGGGAAGTCATGATGTCCTCTGCAGAGAAGGGAGTGTGTGAGGGTTAAGGGAGAAATACAAAAAATATTCTTAGGGATGTTCAGCATAATAAGAGACATTCCAGCTAAATACTTGTAGATCGTTCATGAAGAGAAACCCTAAAACAGACATTCCCATTCAAATTAAAATAGCAGGATGGTCCAAGTGGCTGACAATTGTATGTGTAATCGGAATATTTTCCCTGTGATGGTAAAGATTGGACCCACAACACTCACCCTGTGATTGACTTATATTGTAACCCTTACCCCAACAACTTCAGTGATAATGCCTACATCTAACAACACAACTAACAAATACAATGAGTATTAGCCAATTTAAGGCAAAGTAAGGTAGCCACCTTAAGGGAAAAAACATTTGAACTATTGTCTTTTTTTTTTAACAACTTTATTTTTCAGTTTTTCACAAATACAGTATGTCCAACATTTATGACAACAAGTTGCAAACGCCCCAAATCCCACCCCCCTCCCCCTCCAGGTGGTATTCCCCAGTGAATAGACAAACAAACGACAAAAATAAACTAATGGTCATATAAATAAAATATAAACAATATATATATCAACCCTGCATTACAAAAGGCAGGAAGATTCTGCTGATTGTGTGAAGTACAACAGCGTGATTTAGTAATCCCTCAGCTAAAATTCACTTAAATACCGCATTTAAAATCTGAAGAACTCAGTGTGCATCTAGACCGGGTGATGACACTACCTATTGACTCAGCAATCACTGTAAGTTATATTCTTGTTTAAATAGACTTCTCTGTTTCATTTATTCTACTCTGTATACTTGAATTAAGTCGGCACGGCGGCCCGCATTGAAAATGACTTTGGCCTACCTTTGATGATCGAATCACTGAAACACAATGTCCATCCTCCTGTCCTTTTGGATGAAGGACTTGCGGGTCATTCAGCTGATCCTTTGCCACTCCAGTTTATCATTGTAACTCAATCTTGAAAATGACTTGGTTAATAATTTCGCAACAATGTCATCACTATCACTGAAGTGAGCCATCATGAACGAACTTATGCTAATCATAAATCTATCGATCATAAATCTATCGATTAGATTTAATAAAAAAATAAATAAAAGTAGGATAGACATGTGGATATTATCCGTCTGACCAAACGTGCATTTATCTAACAGGTTCGTTTTCCACAGACCTTATTTCGAGCTATTTTCCAAAATCCTATGGAGAAATCCCATTGCTTTCTGTCGAGGGAATCCGAGCGCAGCTTACTTCCGGATTTTAGGACGCGTCACTGCACCACTTGCATAGACTTCACAGCGGGCGGAACTTGTCATAAAGTCCGCGAAAATAAAGCCCGCCCATTTAGAGGGAAGATATGATTGGTCAATTGTACTGTCATTTGACATTACTCTCTCGTTGAGTTACTATAGCTGACCCTCTGTGAATCTACAGAGGGACCAACAAGCCCTCCCGTCTTCACAGTAACTCGCAGAGACGGCATTTAACCCTTCACATTCCAACAGAAACTGAACAGGCAGATTCGAAGGATTTATTTCTTTGGAAATATTATTTTAAATACAATTAAATCAAGTTATTTTGGTAAAACTAATGAAAAATGTAACAACAAAAAAATATAATTTTTTTTTAATGTTTTCAAATATTATTTTTTAGAATATCTTAGGCCCTCACAGAGGGCCTAGAGGGCCCTGACGGCTCGCCACTGCTATGACTGTATTCCATGACTCACAAGTCTGCTTCCTTTGAGCTCTGTTCCTAAATATCTATAGACCACCCAAATACTGTGCAAGCTTTTTTGATGACTTTACTGAACTGCTGTCTATAGTGTGTATTGACTTTGACCGTCTAGTTCAGGGGTGGCCAACCAGTCAGAGATTAAGAGCCACATTTTTTATATTTTACTGCAAAGAGCCACATCAAACTGATACCGCTGGTTTCAGTTTTTTGTGGTTGAAATCAGCATTTTCAGATTTCAACCACGTCACTGATGCATTTTTGTGGCATTGGGATATATATTTTTTAAATCCTCTGGAGCAGAGAGAGGAGCTGTGGATTATTGTTATTGATTAATGCATCAGTGTTTTTTAGGGTCAAACACACTAAACTCACAACTTAAAATGAAAGCGTTTAGTTTATTTAATAAAAGAGCACATGTTCAATGTGAAAAGTGACAGTAGTTATAGATTATTTGCAATATATATAATAATAATTATATATATTTTTTAAATATATATAACTCCGTTCGCGGGGCGCAGCGCCCCTCCAAGACAATGGTAGGGGAAACACTGGATAGTGTTTAATCAACGATAGGTTTTCCCCCCCTCAAAGGTGATTGGTTCACTGCATCACAGGTATTATTGTGATTGGCTCTTGGGCCACATCAAAATTAGACACGCTGTCATCCTCTCATACTGACACCTGACACCACACATACACAGGTAGGGAGAGCAAGGACGAAAGTAACACAGGACGAAAGTAACGGAACGATTTTATCCGAGCCCAAACAACTTTGACCGGCAAAATTACGTCAGAATGATCAGCATTCAATACTTAACAGACCTACTAAATATCAGGTTTAACTGTCAGGAGTAGCTAGTGTTGTCACAATACCAACATTTTAGTTTCGATACCAAGTCAAGAATTGCGATTCCGATTATTTTTCGATACTTTTCTTAAAAAAAGGGAAACAGTCTTAAATGTAATTATTGTGCTTTATTTCACACCAGAACCATAACCATAACACAAACTTTTAAACAATGAGAACAATAAATACAATAAATGACAAGAATTCGTATTAAATACAATTAATACATTTCTTAAAGACAGGCCTCGTGGTGTCCGTAGGCTTGCCCTCACTGTCAGAGATATAGCTAAAATACTTCCAAATGTATCTTTTTTGTCAACAAGCCGAGGCGCAGCGGCAGTAGCACTCCCACTTGCAGCCATGCTTCTCGTTTTCTCACATGCTCTGGCAGCTAGCGCGTGCACAAGAGATGGGAGGCACTTGAGCGTGCTTGAGAGGGACTGCAGGCACGGCTGCAGGGAGTGGAAGCAGAGCGCTGAACACACGGCTCTTATTAAACGGCGCTTTCTCACCCGAGTACTTCCCCCCGTCATTCTTAAAGTACCGATACTAATGAAACAGAGGAATAGTAACGTTTTTAACGGCAGGGTATCGCGGTACCTTTCAAGTATTGGTACACCGTGCAACACTAGTCAGGAGTCAGTGTCTCTCCCCCAAACTCACACATACAATTCGATGTGAACTGAAGAGCCGCATGAAACTAGGCAAAGAGCCGCATGCGGCTCGAGAGCCGCGGGTTGGCCACCCCTGGTCTAGTTATTGTTGGTGATTTTAACATTCATGTTGACAACCCCCAGGACAGAGGGGCAAAATAACTGTTTTGTGTTCTTGATAGCTATGGACTGACTCAGCATGTGACGGAGCCCACGCACAATAAGGGGCACACTCTGGACTTAATTATCTCAAAGGGTCTGAATATCTCTAAGGTGGTTGTGGTGACTGATGTTGCACTCTCTGATCATTCCTGTGTTTTCTTTGAGAGCTCTATTTCTGTTCATAAAAATGTTCAAAAAGAGGAAACAACAAAGCGATATTTAACTGAAAATACTAGGGAAATGTTTACTCAGAATTTTTCTTCCACACTTGACCCTGCTAACATCTCAGTAAATGAGCTAGTAGATCATTTTAATTCAAAAAATGTAAAATGTTATAGATGCCATTGCTACAACTAAGGTAAAGGAAGTGACTGGGAAGAAAATATCTCCATGGAGAAAGGCCATGACCGTGAGAGCAGAAAAAAGAGAGTGTCGAAAAGCTGAACGTAGGTGGCGAAAAACAAATCTCCAGGTTCACTTTGAAATCTATAAAGAGAGACTTGGTCTTTATAATTTGGAATTGAAAAACGCACAACAGTCTTTCTTCTCTGACATCATTACCAAAAACAAAAACAACGCACGTGCTTTGTTTGCTACCATTTACAGACTAACTAACCCCCCAGTGTCAGTAGCCTCTGAATTTCTATCCACCAGGGCGTGCAATGATTTCGCCTCCTTTTTCACTGACAAAATTCAGAAAATCAGACAAGCAGTCAGTGCCTCTGCATCAGGAACCGTGAAATGTGTTGTCTCTGTGTCCGCTTAACATCAATTCTGTCACGGTTGAGTGAAGGAAGCAGGACCCAAGCGCAGATAACTTTGATAAACCTTTATTTCAAGGCTAAATGGAACGAATACCGACAAAAACAGAACACTCACCGGTGAAGTCCGTCACCAACAAAAGAAGCACCGACACTGAACACAGCACGAGACAAGACTAAATACAGGGAGGGATAATTACAAGACACAGGTGAGGAGGGAGGAGAACACACAGGGACACTAACGACAGGAGGAAAACATGACAGAGAACAGTGAAAACACCCAAACCTAGACAGAACTGTGACAGAACCCCCCCCTCAAGGGACGGATTCCAGACGTCCCTAAACCCCAACACAAAAATCCAAAAAAAGTCCAGCAGGGTGGGTGGAGGGGGTCCGGAGGAGGGACGTATCCCTAGGCCACCAGGGTGGGTGGAGGGGGTCCGGAGGACGGGACTAAGCTGACCGCCCAGGAGCCCAGTAGGGGACCAGGAAGGGATCTCGGGCGGACGGCCCGGGGGCACGGCAGAAGCCGAGAAGGGGGACTCGGGCGGACGGCCTGGGGGCAAGGCAGAGTCCATGGTGGGGGTCTCGGGCGGACGGCCCGGGGGCAAGGCAGAGTCCATGGTGGGGCGAAGGCCACAGCGGGCGAACTCAGGGGGCCGAGCATGAGGGCGAAGGCAGCGGCAGGAAGAGTCAGGGGGCCGGGCTCGAGGACGAGGGCAGCGGCAGGAAGAGTCAGGGGGCCGGGCTCGAAGACGAGGGCAGCGGCAGGAAGAGTCAGGGGGCCGGGCTCGAGGACGAGGGCAGCGGCAGGAAGAGTCAGGGGGCCGGGCTCGAGGACGAGGGCAGCGGCAGGAAGAGTCAGGGGGCCGGGCCCGCGGACGAAGACCGCGGCTCACAGAGGGTCGGGATCGAGGGCGAAGACCACGGCAGGAAAAGTCAGGGGGCCGGGCCCGAGGACGAGGGCAGCGGCAGGAAGAGTCAGGAGGCCGGGCCCGCGGACGAAGACCGCGGCTCACAGAGGGTCGGGATCGAGGGCGAAGACCAGACAGCTCCGGAGGCCGGGCAGGACCCGGTGTCGGCCGGACAGGAACCGGAGCCGGCGGGACAGGCTTCGGCAGGATCCCCCACGGAAGAGGACCAGGAGTTGGCAGGACCCCCAGCAGGAGAGCGGTTGGCGGGACCTCCGACGAGACAGGACAAAAGGTTGGCAGTACCCCCGGCAGGAGAGTAGACGGCGGGACCTCCAACGGCACAGGACACAGGGTTGGCAGTACCCCCGGCAGGTGAGTAGACGGCGGGACCCTCCAACGGAACAGGACATAGGGTTGGCAGGACCCCCGGCAGGAGAGTAGTCGGCGGGACCTCCAACGGGACAGGACATGGGGTTGGCAGGAACCCCGGCAGGAGAGTAGTCGGCGGGGCCTCCAACGGGACAGGACATGGGGTTGGCAGGACCCCCGGCAGGAGAGTAGTCGGCGGGGCCTCCAACGGGACAGGACATAGGGTTGGCAGGACCCCCGGCAGGAGAGTAGTCGGCGGGGCCTCCAACGGGACAGGACACAGGGTTGGCAGGACCCCCGGCAGGAGAGTAGTCGGCGGGGCCTCCAACGGAACAGGACATAGGGTTGGCAGGACCCCCGGCAGGAGAGTAGTCGGCGGGGCCTCCAACGGGACAGGACACAGGGCTGGCAGGACCCCCGGCAGGAGAGTAGTCGGCGGGGCCTCCAACGGGACAGGACACAGGGTTGGCAGGACCCCCGGCAGGAGAGTAGTCGGCGGGGCCTCCAACGGAACAGGACATAGGGTTGGCAGGACCCCCGGCAGGAGAGTAGTCGGCGGGGCCTCCAACGGGACAGGACACAGGGTTGGCAGGACCCCCGGCAGGAGAGTAGTCGGCGGGGCCTCCAACGGAGCAGGACATAGGGTTGGCAGGACCCCCGGCAGGAGAGTAGTCGGCGGGGCCTCCAACGGGACAGGACACAGGGTTAGCAGGACCCCCGGCAGGAGAGTAGTCGGCGGGGCCTCCAACGGGACAAGACATGGGGTTGGCAGGACCCCCGGCAGAGGGCTAGTCTGCGGGACCTCCAACTGGACAAGACATGGGGTTGGCAGGACCCCCGGCAGAGGGCTAGTCTGCGGGACCTCCAACTGGACAAGACATGGGGTTGGCAGGACCCCCGGCAGAGGGCTAGTCTGCGGGACCTCCAACTGGACGGGACATGGGGTTGGCAGGACCCCCGGCAGAAGACTAGTCTGCGGGACCCTCCAACTGGACAGGACATGAGGTTGGCAGGACCCCCAGCGGAACCTCCAACGGTACAGGACATGGGGTTGGCAGGACCCCCGGCAGAAGACTAGTCTGCGGGACCTCCAACTGGACATGAGTAGGGGCTTGAGTGGGGACTCGAGAGAGGGCTTGAGAGGGAACTTGAGAGGAAACTGGAGAGTGGACTCGAGAAGGAACTCGAGAGGTAACTCGAGAGGGGACCTGAGAGGGGACTTGAGAGGTGACTCGAGAGGGAACTCGAGAGGGGACTAGAGAGGGGACTTGAGAGGGAACTCGAGAGGAGACCTGAGGGGAAACTTGAGAGGTGACTCGAGAGGACACTGGAGAGTTGACTTGGGAGGTGACTCGAGAGGACACTGGAGAGTTGACTTGAGAGGGGACTCGAGAAAAGACTCGAGAGGGAACTCGAGAGGGGACCTGAGAGGGGACTTGAGAAAAGACTCGAGAGGGAACTTGAGATGGGATGAGGGAAGGGACTAGAGAAGTGACTCGAGGAGGGACTTGAGAAGTGACTAGAGGTGGGACTGGAGAAGGGACTAGAGAAGGGACTAGGACAGCTGGGGCCAGAGCTAAGGCTGGAACCATGGCTGCTGGGGCCAGAACTGGGGCTGGAACCATGGCTGCTGGGGCCTGTACTGGGGCCGGAACTATGGCTGTGTGGGCCGGTTCTGTAGCCGGAACCATGACTCTTGGGGCTCGGATTGCTAGCCTGGACTTGCGACTCCTTCTCCTAGAAGCCGCCTGAAGGCTCCGTGGACCTCCAAAAGCCAGCCGAGTTCCAGAAAACGCCTCTTGGACAGGAGCAGGAACTGGGGCGGAAGCACTGGTTGACTCCAGACGGAACACACCGAGACGTTTATAGTCCGCAGGCTGGAAATCACACACCCAGATGAAGTTCAACATCCAGTCAGGTAAGAACTTCACCAAGTCCGGTTTCTCCATAGCCAACCGGTGCGCCTCTACCAGAGCGGCCTCCTTCTGCCGAACACTGGACGCTCCCCTCCACCAATCATAGCAGCAAGCCAAAGCAAATGAAAAATGCTGTAATTCCACCTCAAATGGGTCATCTGCTGGGTCCATCTCTGGTCGGTGCTTTCTGTCACGGTTGAGTGAAGGAAGCAGGACCCAAGCGCAGATAACTTTGATAAACCTTTATTTCAAGGCTAAATGGAACGAATACCGACAAAAACAGAACACTCACCGGTGAAGTCCGTCACCAACAAAAGAAGCACCGACACTGAACACAGCACGAGACAAGACTAAATACAGGGAGGGATAATTACAAGACACAGGTGAGGAGGGAGGAGAACACACAGGGACACTAACGACAGGAGGAAAACATGACAGAGAACAGTGAAAACACCCAAACCTAGACAGAACTGTGACAAATTCAAACACCATGACACAATTCCATCAGATTAATGATAAAAACCTAGAGGACATTATTCAACTTCTGAAATCCTCCTCCTGCTGCCTTGATATTATTCCAACGGGATTTTTCAAAGATGTTTTGCCTTGCATGGCCTCAGATCTACTTCATATAGTAAACAAATCTCTTCACTCAGGTATTTTTCCACAGGCCCTGAAAACTGCAGTCATTAAACCGCTCTTAAAAAAGAATAATCTAGATGCTACAGTAATTAACAATTATAGGCCCATATCAAACCTCCCATTTCTAGGTAAAATCATTGAAAAAGTTGTTTTTCAACAGTTGAGTAATTTTTTGCATTTAAATAACTGTTTAGATGTGTTCCAGTCAGGCTTTCGTCCAAACCACAGCACTGAGACTGCTCTTGTAAAGGTCTTTAATGACATCCACTTAAACACAGACAGTGGCAGAACTTCAGTGTTAGTATTATTAGATCTCAGTGCTGCGTTTGACACTGTTGACCACAGCATATTACTAGACCGACCGGAAAACTGGGTGGGACTTTCGGAAACAGTCCTAAATTGGTTTGAATCCTACTTAAAGGACAGAAACAACTTTGTTTCTATAGGTAAACACACATCTGAGTTGACAAATATGACATGTGGGGTTCCTCAAGGCTCCATCTTGGGGCCTCTTCTCTTTAACATCTACATGCTACAACTGGCTCAGATAATGAAAAACAACAAAATAAGTTACCATAGCTATGCAGATGACACACAAATGTACGTAACAGTTTCACCAGGAGACTATGCTCCAATTCAAACACTGAGTAAGTGCATTGAACAAATCAATGACTGGATGTGTCAGAACTTTCTCCAATTAAACAAAGATAAAACTGAGGTAATGGTTTTTGGAGCCAAGGCGGAACGTATAAAAGTTAGCGCTGAGCTTCAGTCTGCAATGTTCAAAACAACAGATAAAGCCAGAAATCTAGGTGTAGTCATGGACTCTGACCTGAGTTTCAACAGTCACATTAAAACAGTTACTAAATCAGCCTACTATCACCTAAAGAACATATCTAGGATTAAAAGACTAATGTCACAGCAGGATTTGGAAAAACTTGTCCATGCTTTTATCTTCAGTAGACTCGACTACTGCAATGGTGTCTTCACAGGTCTCACTAAAAAATCTATTAGGAAGCTGCAGCTGATTCAGAACGCATCTGCTCGAGTCCTCACTAACATTAAGAAAGTGGATCACATCACTCCTGTTCTGAAGTCTTTACACTGGCTTCCTGTGTGTCAAAGAATAGATTTTAAAATACTGCTGCTGGTGTATAAAGCTTTGAATGGTTTAGGCCCAAAATACATTTCTGATCTACTGCTAAATTATGAACCATCGAGATCTCTCAGGTCTTCAGGGACTGGTCAGCTTTCTGTCCCCAGAGTCAGAACTAAACATGGTAAAGCAGCGTTCAGTTATTATGCTCCAAATATCTGGAACAAACTCCCAGAAACCTGCAGGTCCGCTGCAACTCTGACTACTTTTAAATCCAGGCTGAAGACTTTTCTTTTTGTCGCTGCTTTTAATTGAACTATTCATATCTTAGACTGCACTGTAACTTTTATCCATGTATTTCTTCTTTTTTTTTTTTTTTTTTTTTCACTTAAATTTTTATTGACATTTTTATAAACATACATAACCACATACAGTTCAGTATACACTTGAATTAGAGACTCATTGAAGAAGAAAAAAGAAAATACAAATAATAATAAAAACAAGCAAACAGTGACATGGAAGCTTTCTATCCTATTTTAATGCAACATCATGGTCTGGTTCCAACTCTCAATTTGTGGTGTCGTTCATTTTTCTTTTATATTCAACCCATTTTTCCCATTTGGACTCAAATTTCCCTTCCTGGATCTTCAATATGTGTGTGAATCTCTCCATATCAAATATTTCCTGTATTACTCCCAGCCATTGCTCCTTCGTAGGTGGATCTGCTTTGTACCATGCTCTGGTAATTGTTTTCTTGCTGGCAGCCAGCAGCACCTTAATCAGGTATCTGTCCCCACCCTGTGTGTTTTCCTGCACCAGATTCCCCAAGTATAACATCAGGCCGGTCTTAGGAACCTCATAACCTAATATCTCCTTCAACACTCCCCACACTTCCTCCCAGTATCCCTTCATCTTTTGGCATTTAAAAAAAATGTGTGTGTGGTCTGCCCCCACCTCGCCGCATTGCCTCCAACATACGTTCTGTTCCGGGGCATACCTCCCTTTTATCTTTGGGGTTATGAAGTATCTGATTATGTTTTTCCACCCAAATTCCCTCCATACCCTTGACCCAGTAGTTGAATGCTGCACTCTACATACATTATACCATTCTTCCTCTGTCATATCAATCCCGAGTTCTTTCTCCCACTTTTCTTTTATATATAGAGTTGAATTCCCCCTACTCTCCAACAGAGCTTGATATAGAGCTGAAATCACCCTGCCTTTCTTCCCTTCATATGCTTCAATCATGACCTTAATTACCCCATTTTGTTTAGTGTTTTTATCCATTTTTATTTCCTTTATATAATAGTCTCTCACCTGTAAGTATCTAAAATGGTCACCCCTTTCCAGATCGAACTTATCTCTTAGATATTGAAAACTCTGCATTTCCCCTTTTTCCACCATCCTACATATTGCTGTGATGCCCCCTCGGGCCCATCGCTTAAAACCTGCATCTTCTTTTCCCGGCTGGAATTTATTATCATTTGTTATCCATCTCAAAATCTTTGTCTGTTTTCCTATTTTGTATCTCTTTATTACCGTGTTCCAAATGTTTAAAGTGAATTTTGTGATTGGGTCTAATACGTTTTCCTGTGTCCTGAATAATTCTTTATCCCCGAGTAGTTTTTGAATCTGGTTGTTTTCCCCATTTGTTTCGATGTCCTTCCATTTAGCTACGTATTCCATATTACACCAGCATGCCACTGTTCTGATTTGTGCTGCATAATAATAATCCTGGAAACTCGGCACTGCCAATCCTCCTCTCCCTTTGGGTAGCTGCAGTGTTGCAAGCCTAATCCTGGGCCTTCCCCCCCCCCAAATAAACCTTGAAATCCATTTATCCCATTCCATAAATTGACTTTGTGGAATAGATATAGGTAGTGATTGGTAAAGGTACAGTAGCCTAGGCAGTATATTCATTTAAACTATTTCAATCCTTGAACTAAGGTCTAAGGTCTGTATTGTCCACCTACATAAATCCCTCTTGATATTCTGATTGATCTGCGTATAATTTGCATTGTATAATTTGTCTAATCCTTTTGTGATGTTAACCCCTAAATATGTAATTGTATCCATGTCCCATCTAATTCTGTATTTGTCTTTGATCTCTGGTGTTGGTGTGTAGTTTAGTGCTAAAATCTGTGTCTTTGTCACGTTTAGTTTGTACCCCGAGTATTGTCCATATTCCTCCAGTAAATCCATCAGTATCGGGAAGCCCACGTCTGGTTGCCCCATATATGCTATCAAGTCGTCCGCAAATAGTCCCAATTTGTGTTCTAAACCTCCTGCCTCAACCCCCTTTATATTCTGGTTCTGTCTAATTGCTTGGGCCAATGGTTCGATGAAGATATCAAAAAGTGTTGGGGAGAGACAGCAGCCCTGTCTTGTCGACCTCTCTAATTTAATCCGATCCGTCAGACTACCGTTCACTTTCACTCTAGCTGTTGGTTCATGATACAATGATTTTATACATTTGATTGACTTTTCATTAAATCCAAACTTTTCTAAGACATTATACAAATAGACCCAGTTCACACTATCAAAAGCTTTTTCTGCATCTATACTCACTAAAATTGCACTGTCTCCCCTCCTTTGGGCCTCCTCCACTATATGAATTGTTTTCCTTATATTATCTTGTGTCTGTCTCCCTCTAATAAAACCAGTCTGGTCCTCATCTATAATGTCGGGCATGAATGTCTCAAATCTTTTCGAAATGATGGACGTATACATCTTGTAGTCTACATTAAGTATGGATATTGGTCTAAAGCTACTACATAATTCTTTATCCTTGCCTTCCTTGGGAATTGTAGTAATGATAGCCTCTTTCCATGACGGGGGAGTTTTGTTCTCTTTCATAGTATAGTTAAATGATGCCCACAGTAAGGGGCTTAATTCCGATTTGAATATCTTGTAAAATTCGGATGGCAGCCCGTCGCTGCCTGGTGACTTGCTATTTTTCATTCTACTAATTGCATCCCCCATCTCTTTTTCTGTAATATCTGAGTTCAATAACCTATTCTGTTCTTCTCCTATCGATGGTAGGTCCAGCCCCTCTAAAAATGCCTTCATACTCTCTTCCTCTGCTGCAGTTGGTTGTGCGTATAGTGTCCTATAATAATCCTCAAATGCTCTCTCTATGTCCTCCGGCTCTCTTAGTAACTCATTGGTTTTAGGATTCCTAATCTTATGTATAGTGTTTAATGTTTGTTGTGCCCTTATCTTTCTAGCCAATAATCTAGTTGCTTTGGGCCCCCCTTCATAATATGCCTGCTTTACAAACCTAGCTTTCTTCTCTACCTCTATTAATAATATATTTTCTATCTTCCCTCTAATGTCCTTAACCTTCCTAAGTGTCTCTGGGTCATTTGTATTTTTATGTTGCCTCTCTAATTCTTTTAGTTGCCCAGTTAAATTTTGATAGAGTTCCAGTCTGGTTCTCTTAAGGTGTGCCGTTTGTGCTATTAGTTTCCCCCTTAATACTGCCTTTAGTGCATCCCACAGAATTGTTGGGTCTACTTCCCCATTATCATTTTCCTCCTTATATCTGATTATCTCTCTCTTTATTTCTTCCACTAACCCCTTATTGTTTAATAGACCCACATTCAATCTCCAGACGGTGTTCTTCTTCCTACCATTTAGATTCAATGTTAGATATATTGCACTATGGTCAGACAGGTCTGTAACACCTATTCTACAGTCTTCTACTCTATATTTATCTCCCTTTGACATAAAAAAGTAATCTATCCTAGAATAGACTGAGTGTGCGTGTGAGTAGTGTGTGTAGTCTCTATCTAGTGTGTGTATATCTCTCCATATATCTGTGATTCCTAGTTCCTTCAGTTGTATGTTCATGTATCTGACAATATGCGTCCTAGCCTTCCTTGTACTTGTTGTATCTAAATCATAGTTTAGTACCACATTGAAGTCCCCCCCGCAAATCAGGATTCCTTCCATTTCCACAGCTATGATATCAAACAATTCCTTAAAAAAAGTCTTATCGCTGTCCGGTGGGGGCGTAAACATTAATTAGTGTAACCATTTGTCCTTCCATTTTCCCCTTGATCACCACATACCTCCCCTCTCTGTCATATATTTCTTTGTTTATTTCAAATTTTACTGAGTTCCCAATTAGTGTAGCCACCCCTCTCCTACCTTGTTTAAATGAACTATAAAATGTGTTGTTATATCCATACCTTTTCAGTTTTTCATGTTCTTGTACTGATAGATGAGTTTCTTGTAATAAGATAACCTGCATCTCCTCCTTTCTAAATTTGGTTAATACTTTCCCTTTTTTAATCGGATTGTTCAAACCATTGACATTTAACGACACCATTTTGATTCCCCTACGTTGCATTATATTTCCCTTCAAAGCATCTTTTCGTTCCCTCCATGTCACAAAACACAATATATATAGTAGCAGCAACCGCTAAGCTAAACAAATACAAATTAAACACCAGAACTTGGTCTTCCAAGGTTTTCGGGGGTTTCAAAGATATCCCCCTTTCCCCCGCTGGTGGGTGGAAGGTAAGGCCTCTCCTAGTGAGAGGGCCCCCCCTAGTGGCGGAGATCTCTCCTGTGGCTGATCTCCCAAGCTCACTATAATTGTCCAGCGTGTGGTTTAAACTCCGGAGCTCCCGGCCGGAACTTTGTGAACATTTTCCATATAGTCTTTAAACCCCTGGTCTCTGTATTGGCGATGGAGGTGATTCTATGTTTCTAGTGAATTAGCACTTCTTTAAATTAGTCCGAATCAAATCGTAAAATGTTATAGATAAATAATTCCCCAGCCTGCATACATGTCCTTTTATAAAAACATATAACAATCCTTCTTACTCACCCACTGCAGTGTTTCAAAGGTCTTTTCGGGGCACAAAATAAAAGGCTATAGCATTTAAATTATAAGTAATTTGGTTAAATCTGTTTGTGTCTGTGCTCTGTCCTTTTCTGATCGCCGTGGCCCGTCACCTCTCATCCTTCTGTCTTTTCAACGCCGTATCTTGTTCCCTCATAGACTACTCATCAACACCCTCGATACGGTGCCGGTCTTCCCTCACTCCCATCTCGTTGTTGTCTCCCCGCTCTCGTCTCCGAAGTCTGGTCCACTTGCGCGCTGCCTCCAGTCTCTGCAGCAGCGTAGGTCTCTCTACTCCCGGGTCCGGCACCTGCCAGCCTCTCTGCCGCATCGCCCTCGCCGCGTCCTGAGCACTCTTATACACTATTGTTCCTTCGTTCCAGTAAACCCTCAGTGTGTCCATTGGAGATTGAAAACGAAACCCCTTATCTTTGAGAATTCTCTTGAGCCCCGCATATTTCCGACGTTTAACCGCCACCTCAGAAGAATAATCTTGGTCGAATGTCACTCTCCGTCCCTTCACTTCCATCTTCGTTCGCCAGGCCGTCTTAATGACGTTCTCCTTGACCTCGAACCTCAAGAAGTTGACAATAATGGCTCTTGGGGGTTTGTCTGGTTGTGGTTTTTGGAGCAGGTGCCCTGTGCGCCGTTTGAATCTCCAATTTAATATCCTCCGACATTCCCAGCTCCTTGTGAATGAACCTGTCGACGTACTCGGAGACCGAGTCTCCCTCTATTCCCTCCTTCAACCCCCAGATTCGTATATTATTTCTTCTCGACCTCCCTTCTATGTTGGACAGCTTATCTTGGAGCTTGGTTTGTTGTTCAAGAGAGGCCATAATAATGTCCTGGACGTCGGTACTCCACTCCTCGACCCCAGCCGTACGCTCTTCTAGGATCTCCATATCCTTCTTTTGGGCCCGCATCTCCGCCTCAGCGGTCTCGAATTTTCTATTTGTTTCCTCTCTGAAGCTATCAAGCCCTTGCTTCATATCTTCTCCGTGTTTGTCCATATGTTCTCTCAGTTGTCCCATTTCTTCACGTACTCCTCTTAGATTTTCTTCCATCCGGCTGCCAATTTGATCCAGTTTAGCATCCATGTTGTGCTGGGCTTTCTCGAGTTTATCCCGCATGGCATCTAAGGAAGTCTGCAGCGCCGACACCCAGCTAGGTTGCTCGTCGTTGCTAGCTATAGCGTTAGCCATTAGCGGCTGACTGTGTTCCGTCTGGACCTGCATCTCTCCCAGCTGTTTTTCGGCTTTCGTCTTTTTCTCCGTTCCTTTCTTATTTACTAATTTGCTCATGACCTATTCTTCCAACTTCGAATCACATTTATCGGGGTTTTCTTCCTTTTTTAACTTATTTGGCCGGGAGCTCCTCTTCTTAGCCGCTTATCGCCTCATGTGTAAACCGGAAGTCGTATTTCTTCTTTTAATGTTTATTTTATTAGCTTTTCTTTTTCATGACTGATTTTAAATGCCATTTTGTTAATGTCTTTCATTTTTTGTAAAGCACTTTGAATTGCCTTGTGTTGAAAAGTGCTATATAAATCAACTTGCTTTGCCTTGCCTTGCCTTACTGCAACTCCCTCCTGGCTGGTCTACCTGCATGTGCCATCCGACCTCTGCAACTCATCCAGAATGCAGTGGCTCGTCTGGTCTTCAACCTTCCAAAATGTTCTCACACCACGCCGCTCCTCCGCTCCCTTCACTGGTTTCCAGTAACTGCTAGAATCCACTTCAAGACAATGGTACTTGCGTACCATGCTGCGAATGGATCTGGCCCTTCCTACATCCAGGACATGGTTAAACTGTACACCCCAGCACGTGCACTTCGCTCTGCATCAGCCAAACGACTCGCTGCACCCCCGCTGCGAGGGGGACCCAAGTTCCCATCAGCAAAAACACGTGGGTTTGCTATCCTGGCTCCAAAATGGTGGAATGAGCTCCCCATTGCCATCAGGACAGCAGATAGCTTATACATCTTCCGGCGCAGACTGAAAACTCATCTTTTTCGACTCCATTTCGAGCGATATAATTACTAACAAAGAACTGCTAACAGAGCACTTATATACTAATAAAGGACTGGCTTATCTATAGCCAGTTGAGTAGCACTTGAAATGTTTGGCTCTATGAAACCTGATGTACTTATATGATTCTGTTTTCTTCAAGGTTGTATCTTCTTGGTTGAATGCAATTATTGTAAGTCGCTTTGGATAAAAGCGTCAGCTAAATGCAATGTAATGTAATATAAATACAAGTAAAAAACATGAAAAAATAAGGAATAGACCAAAATAAGCACATACAACAAAAATGACGATAGACAGTATACGAGTAGATAATCAGATATAATAAAACATCACACACATAACCCAAATAAGCATTTTAGTTTATGCTATTCTTATTGCCAGCCTTCTAAACCCTTCGTGTGACAAGGTACGTAACAACTTCAAGCCCACAATTAAGGACCCCAGAGTGCCCAGGTCAATAGTCAAAGACAAAATGCAAAGTGAATCAGGTGAGGGATAGGCCTCTAACATGGGTAATAAATAGCGACCAAGTTTTGTCGTATTTGTTGACTAAACCGCACACTGCATATCTACATTTTTCCAAGTCTAGCCCAAGCATCACTTCCCTGATCCAGTGAATATAGGAAGGGGGATTTTTTCCTTTCCAATTTAGCAGTATGAGACGGCGGGCATGCAACGACGCATAGGCAATCACATTTTTGTGGAGGGAGGAGAACCCTAGTCCAGTATCAACAATAGCTGTTTGAGGATTAGGAGATAGCATCCTGCCAGATATTGCAGAGAGTGACCGAAACACAGAAGCCCAGAAACTGCTTAATGACGGACATGACCAGAACATATGGCCCAGGGAAACAGGAGAATAATGACACCTGGGACAGGTTGGAGCGACACTGGGAAAGATCTTAGCTAGTCTGTCGTTGGAGTAATGTAGCCGGTGTACCACCTTAAATTGGATTAATCCATGTCTAATACAGAAAGAAGAGGTGTGTATACGTGAAACAATGCTTTCCCAGGCTTCCTCTGAAATAGAATCACCAATATCTCCTTCCCATGCTTTTTTAGTTTTGTCCCATATGGGAGGGCAGTTATTCAGAATCAATGTATATATTTTGGACACAGCCCCTTTATTAAATGGATTCACATTAAGAACCGAGTGTGCTAGATCTTTAGAGGGTGGACATGGATATCCTGGAAAATGTTTAGACGCAAAATACAGAGCCTGGAGGTATCTTAAAAAGTGAGATTTTGGTATGTTGTGATCCCTACACAAGTGTGTAAAGGATGCAAAACTGAAAATAGACCAAGCCACTTCTATGCCAAACAGCAAATGCCATGTCCCAACGGGATGGTGTAAAAAGGTGAGTGGACATTATTGGCGAGAAACTGCATATGCTTTTCAGATTCATATGTTTCCTAAATTGACCCCAGATCTTAATTGAGTTTTGGACCACTACGTTTGAGTTAAACTCACTTACTTTAACATTCAAAGGAAGGGGGGCAGTTAAAAATGAGATTGGGTAAACTGGGAGTGTGGACTCCATTGTAGCCCATATTGGGCCCTCCTTGTCTGCAAATGTGGTAATCCAGTATGTGAGTTTAGCAATGTTAGCTGCCCAGTAATAAAATAGGAAATTAGGTAGACCCAAACCACCTTCAGATATGACCCTCTCCATATTTTCCTTCTTTGTGCGTGCAGGCTTCTTATTCCATATAAACGCAGAGATAAGGCTGTCTAGTTGGGCAAAAAAGGATTTTGGGATGAAAATCGGAATCATCTAAAACAGGTACAAATATTTTCGTTTTCACAGCGTTTATCCGCCCTGCTTGTGTGACAGGCAGCTCTGACCACCTATCTAGATCATTCTTGGTGCGTTCCAAGATAGATTTATAATTGTACTTAAAAATATCCTTTTGTTCTTGAGTGAGGGAACAATGGAGCGTGAGATGGGCCGGAGAATCGGAGCAGCGGGAGCGGTACTGCAGTCGCTTTACCGCACCGTTGTGACGAAAAGGGAGCTGAACCAGAAGGCAAAGCTCTCTGTCTACCGGGCCATTTTCGTTCCTACCCTCACCTATGGTCATGAAGGATGGGTTATGACCGAAAGAACGAGTTCGCGGATACAAGCGGCGGAGATGGGTTTTCTCCGCAGGGTGGCTGGTGTCTCCCTTAGGGATAAGGTGAGAAGTTCGGTCATCCGGGAGGGACTCGGAGTTGAGCCGCTCCTCCTTCGCGTCGAAAGGAGCCAGTTGAGGTGGTTCGGGCACCTAGTTAGGATGCGACCTGGGCGCCTCCCTAGGGAGGTGTTCCAGGCACGTCCAGCTGGGAAGAGACCAAGGGGTAGACCTAGGACCAGGTGGAGGGATTATATCTCTTCGCTGGCCTGGGAGCGCCTTGGGATCCCCCAGTCAGAGCTGGTTGATGTCGCCAGGGAAAGGGAAGTTTGGGGCTCTCTGCTGGAACTGCTACCCCCGCGACCCGACCACGGATAAGCGGAAGAAGATGGATGGATGGATGGAAAAATATCCTTTAGCCGAGCCTGCTATCTCAATACCCAAGTAAGTACATTTTTCATTTTCAATCCTAAAGGGCAGATGACCATAATCCTCCAGCCTTGCCAAGTCATTGAGAGGAAACAGTAAAGATTTTGACAAATTAATTTTGTAACCTGAAATGCTCCCAAATGTCTTCAGCAAGGAGAGAACATATGGCACGCTTTCTATTGGGTCTGATATTTGCAAAAGCAGGTCATCCGCAGAGATGTTTTATACACTGTGTTGCCCCTGGAAACGCCCTTAATCCTATTGTCCGTTCTGATAGCAATTGCTAAGGGTTCAATTGCAATGTCGAATAAATAGGGTGACAGGCAGCATCCCTGCCTTGTTCCTCTGTGAACATAACATATTCGGAAATAAGACTGTTTGTTTTAACAGCGGCTGTAGGAGCTGAGTATATTGTCTTAATCCATTTACAAAAAACAGGTCCCAGTCCAAATGTTTCCAAGGCAGCAAAAACATAGTTCCACTCAATCCTATCAAGCCTCAAGCCTTTTCAGCATCAAGGCTCAGGATAATTTCAGGCCGTACTGTGGATTTAGGGGACAATAATAAATTAAATAACCGCCGTACATTAAAAAATGAATGTCGCCCAGAGATGAAACCTGTTTGGTCTTTCTCAATAATGGTAGGAATAAAGGCTTCTAATCGCTGTGCAAGGACTTTAGTTAATATCACAGCAAAGAAGGCTGATTGGTCTATAGGAACTACACTGTGAGGGATCCTTGTCTTTTTTCAATATCACTGAAATTGTCGCTTGAGAGAGTGTTGGTGGCAATTTACCATTAACCAGTGATTCTTCATAAACCGATTTTAAAACCGACAAACTCGATGGGAAACCCATCCGGACCTGGTGCCTTCCCTGTACTAGACAGTCTGATTGCGCCTTCTGTTTCTCCAACCGTTAATGGCTGCTCTAAGGAGCACTGGGAGTCTGGTGAGAGTTTTGGGATATGTAAGGAATCCAGAAATGACTGAATTTCAGACGAGTTAACATCTACCTCTGATTGATATAAAGTAGAATAGTATTGCTTAAACTGGTCATTAATTATTTGGGGATTATGCAAAGTCGAATCGGCACCTGTATTGATCTTTGGGATCGTCTGTCCAGCCGCCTGCTGCTTGAGCTGAAGTGTGAGGAGTCTCCCTGCTCTGTCCCCATAGTAAACCGGTTTAATTTTTTAAATATTTTTTTCAGCTCTCCACATCAAAAGTGTGTTAAATTCAGATTGAAGCAGTACTTTTTCTTTAAAAAGATCTGCCGTGGGCAAGATAGCATACCGTCTAACAACATCTGTAATGCTGTGTGTCAGTTTTTTAAGTTTATTAGATCGCTCTTTATTTTTGTGTGCAGTGTATGAAATAGCCTGTCCCCTGATGTAAGCTTTTAGGGATTCCCATAGAACACTCCTCGAAATATCCTTGGTGTCATTAATTTCTAGAAAAGTCAATCTGGCCACTGAGGTAAATTGTTCATTTGAAAGCAAATGGGGGTCTAGACGCCAGGTGCATTGGGGTGCTACAGTATATTACCAGGAAACATCATATCCATTTGTACTGGACCATGGTCTGATAACACAATGCTGTGGTACTGGCTCCTGGGGATTAAGGGAAGTAATTGGTCATCTACAATGAAATAATCAATCCTGGAATAGTTATGGTGGACAGGGGAGAAAAACGAAAATTGTTTAGTATTGGGATGTTTTGCCCGCCATGGGTCAGAGCGCCACAGGAGTGCAGGAAGGAGTTTATAGCTATCGCAGATGTTGACAGGGTACTATTAGATCTAGGGTTGGATCTGTCAAGGTGGGCATGGAGAACGCAGTTAAAATCACCACCCAATACCAATTTATAAGTATTGAGGTCAGGGAGGGCTGAGAAGAAGTTTATAAAAAACTGTGAGTCATCCCAATTCGGTCCATAGATGTTAGCCAATATTAAAGGAGTATTAAACAACCTGCCAACTGCAACAATATATCTACCGTTGGGATCAGATATTATTTCAGAGAGTTCAAAAGGTATCTCCTTTCTAATTAAAATTGCTGTGCCCCTGGTTTTGTAATCAAAACACGAATGATACACTTGTCCAATCCAACTGCATCTTAGTCTCTTTTGGGAGTTAATGTTCAGATGTGTTTCCTGAAGAAACATCACATCAGGCTTCAATGATTTTAACTGGGCAAATATTTTACTTGAGGAGGAACAATGCGGATTCCGTCCTGGTCGTGGAACGACGGATCAGCTTTTTACTCTCGCAAGGATCCTGGAGGGGGCCTGGGAGTACGCTTATCCGGTCTACATGTGTTTTGTAGACTTGGAGAAGGCGTATGACCGAGTTCCCAGGGAGTTACTGTGGGAGGTGCTGCGGGAGTATGGGGTGAGGGGGTCTCTACTCAGGGCCATCCAATCTCTGTACTCCCAAAGCGAGAGCTGTGTCTGGGTCCTCGGCAGTAAGTCGGACCCATTTCCGGTGAGGGTTGGCCTCCGCCAGGGCTGGACTTTGTCACCAATCCTGTTTGTAATATACATGGATCGGATTTCGAGGCGTAGTCGTGGGGGAGGGGGTCTGCAGTTCGGTGCACTAAGGATTGCACCACTGCTTTTTGCAGATGATGTGGTTCTAATGCCTTCATCGGTCTGCGACCTTCAGCACTCACTGGATCGTTTCGCAACCGAGTGTGAAGTGGCTGGGATGAGGATCAGCACCTCCAAATCTGAGGCCATGGATTTCAGCAGGAAACCGATGGACTGTCCACTCCAAGTAGGGAATGAGTCCTTACCCCAAGTGAAGGAGTTCAAGTATCTCAGGGTCTTGTTCTCGGGTGAGGGAACTCCGTTGTGTAACGAAAAGGGAGCTGAGCCAGAAGGCAAAGCTCTCTGTCTACCGGGCCATTTTCGTTCCTACCCTCACCTATGGTCATGAAGGATGGGTCATGACCGAAAGAACGAGATTGCGGATACAAGCGGCCGAGATGGGTTTTCTCCGCAGGGTGGCTGGTGTCTCCCTTAGGGATAAGGTGAGAAGTTCGGTCATCCGGGAGGGACTCGGAGTTTAAGCGCTCCTCTTTCTCGTCGAAAGGAGCCAGTTGAGGTGGTTCGGGCACCTAGTTAGGATGCCACCTGGACGCCTCCCTAGGGAGGTGTTCCAGGCACGTCCAGCTGGGAAGAGACCAAGGGGTAGACCTAGGACCAGGTGGAGGGATTATATCTCTTCGCTGGCCTGGGAGCGCCTTGGGATCCCCCAGTCAGAGCTGGTTGATGTGGCCAGGGAAAAGAAAGTTTGGGGCTCTCTGCTGGAACCTACCCCCGCGACCCGACCACGGATAAGCAGGAGAAGATGGATGGATGGATGAATATTTTACTCTGTTTCACCATATTATTTAGGCCTTTTACATTCCAGCTGATGAAAGAGAATGCACCTTGTTGTTTATCTAGATTCTATAGCATCAGGAGCCATAACTCTGCCATTGGATACATGGTCTGGACATGAAAGTTGGCAAAATCTGAACACATATGTGCAATATTGGGTTAAGGCATGAAACAATAGAAAACAAAAAAGTACCATTAAAAACAGACAAAAGCTAAAAAAGTAACACAAAATAAACTCTTACCATCCTGGATCCCCGGGCTGGTCTTCTAAAAGCCTGAGACTGCCCTATAAACACTCGTCCTACTCTTAGGCATATAACACCTCAAGACTAACCTAAACACTCGACTGAACTGTGCAAGGGCAGAACAATATGAATTTAAATGAAACATGGCCCTTCTCATAGTACCGACATTGCTGCACTTATGTGGTCATAACTTAAAACAGCCTTAAACACCTACAGTTGGGAGATATAAACAGCTATAACTTAGGAAAATCTGCATTGTTGTAATTTCCCTGACTCATTGTCCATAGTCCACACATAAAGCGCAACCAACTGTAGTGTAATTAACAGTCAAAAATGTAGTGATTGTGACATTATCCTGCAGCTCCAACAGTACCTGTCATGGCCCCAATATTGATTATCACTCTCCCTCCGGGTCCCGCGGGTGCAAATCCATCTCAATGTAGTGCTTTGCCTTGGTTGGGTCATCAAATGACTTTTGCTCTCCAGCTGAGGTTGTGATTTTAAGTGTGGCTGGATACACAAGTCCATACTTCACACCAGGGCATCTGCGCAGCAGCCCCCGGACCTCAGTAAAGGCCGCCCTCCTTTTCCTTTTCCTCACCGAGAGCGTGTAGTCCAGGTAGATGTAGACACGCTTGCCGTTGTGGAAGATGGGCCCCGCTCCCATGGCTTTCCGTATAATATCTGCTTTCTCCTGAAAGTAGTGGAATTTAATAATGATCGGCCTCGGGGCATCCCCATCAGCTGGTTTCGGCTACAAGCCCCTATGTGCACGGTCAAGCGTCGGTGTGTAGTCCAGGCTCAGAGCATCCTGCAGTAGTTGAGCTATGGCTTTCTCTGGTCGAATATTCCCAGTCCCTTCCGCAACACCGACTAGTCGACAATTATCTCTCCGTTGTCGAGACTCTAGATCTTCGGTTTTGTCCACCAACCTCTTTACTTGTGAGGACAGCGTAGTAACTTTAGCCTCGAGTTCCACTACCCGGTTAGCATAGCAATTAGCCCCCTCCTCAAGGCCTTCAATGCGTGTTACGAAGGTTGCGTTCTCCTTCCTAACATCATGATTGCCTGTGTACCCGACAGCGGCTCCGCCGACCCGGCCGTGTCTTCCTCAGGCGAGTCCGCGGCGTTTGGGCCTGGTTTCGGTCTTTGGTTCTTCGGCATCTTTTGAGAGTTTTATGTACAACCAAATCAAAACACGGTCACTTTTAGATAGCTGAACACTTTTGCCCCACGGGAGCGAGAAAAGAGGCGAAAATAACTTTTGAAAGGTTCTTTCCAGGCAGAGCTCAGAAAACTGCGTCCTCACATGTCGCTGCTCCTACGTCCCCCCTGAACTATTGCTTTTTTTAACCAGTTAAGCCCTGAGCCTGTTTTTCGGGCCTCAGGCTCGAACATGACATTCCCAGAACAAATTACTATAATTTTACTTCTAAAAGGGGTAAATTCATAATCTTTTTTCTCAAAGCAATGATAGACCTGTGAGTTGGATGTAGAAAAGTCAAAATCAATATAGAATTTTTTTATTTTAAAGTAAATTCAGATTGAACTTCGCGGGGGCTATGGGTGTTTTTTCACAAAACTGTGTCTCAGGGCTTCTTAACATTTAAAAACCTATTAATGTATTATACCCGGTTAACGGGAAGAAACTCAGCTAACTGACGATACGAACCATTGTTACCGAAACAAAACACAAGTCTCACAAGAAGCGTCTAAATGAGCCCGGAGCGAAAAAGTGCTAACACACTTAGCACAGAACTCTATGTATGAATACCCTTATTACATATCGGATCTGCACAAACAAGATATTGATTAGCAAGCTGAGATTCCACAGATTCTAGGCAGAGGTGTGGACTCGAGTCACATGACTTGGACACGAGTCAGACTCGAGTCACAAATTTGATGACTTGAGACTCGACTTGACAAAATCACAAAACACTTGCGACTCGACTTGGACTTGAACACCAATGACTCGGGACTTGACTTGGACTTGACCCATCTGACTTGAGGTGACTTGATACTTTAATTCAGAGGTCTCCAACACGCCGATCGGGAGCTGCCGCTAGAAGAGCAGCCTCCCGTCGGGGAGAGCAGAATCTTCAGCCGCTCCTACTCTTGCTGAGAATCCTTGCAGGCAGGGGCGGGTCTTTATTTAGCTGGGCCACCATGCGGCCAATCATATGCGAGGACACACTGGAGTATGTAAAAGAAGGGTGGGGGGCACAGCATGTGTAGTGGTACAGGCCAGCTGCACAGAGCGACGGGGAGACGGGGAGCCGGATTTAAATGCAAGCGCGTCGGAAAAAGTCAAGAAATGAGCGAAAACCGAAAAAAGAAGCATCTGGCTGCATTTCAATGATATTGGAGAAAGCAAAGCTGAGTGCACGATTTGTAAAATGAAAATAACCTTCAGAGCAGGGTTTTTTTTTGGTAACCACTCAGGATTTATTGTCAGAGGTGGGAGAAGTTCAGACAATTAAAACAAGTTACAATCAGGGTTCCCGCGGGGTCTTAACAAGTCTTAAATTTGATAATCTGAATTTAAGGCCTTAAAAAGGCCTTAAATTCAGATTATCAATTAATATGGGGAAGTGTCAGTTCAACGGTATTTGGTTGGAAAACATCTAATTTAGTGCTTGGTTGAAACCAGTGGAGGGGAACGTGTAGCTAAACACCAATCATACAACAGCAACGATGAAATAGTGTAGCCAAGGCAGCAGAGCGCTGAATATAGCTCTTGTCACTCTCTCTCTCACACACTCACACACACACACACACACACACACCCCACACACACACACACACACACACACACACACACACACACACACACACACACACACACACACACACACACACACACACACACACACCACACACTAGGGCTGCTCGATTATGGCAATAATCACGATTATGTTGGTCAATAATTAATATCATGATTATTAAATACGATTATTCATTGACTTTGAAAACATCCATTTATTGAACTTTAAAACAAATAATAATTTGAACAGTATCTTTTTAACTGTTGATTACCCTGAACGTATAATTCAACTGAAAAACCAATACAACAATGAATTAAATAAATGATACATTACTAAAAAATTAATTAGATCAAATATGTTGTAGTGCACTGTCACAACCTAGCAAAGCAAAATAATAGTTTTTTTCGATTATGTTGTTTTCGTAATTGTGGCAGGCCAAAATCGTAATTGCAACTAAAATATGATTAATTGCACACCCCTAACACACACACACACACACACACACACACACACACACACACACACACACACACACACACACACACACACACACACACACACACACACACACACACACACACTTTTTGTCTAACACAGTTCTGTACTGTTATGCTGTTATGTTCAGTCATTGTTCTTATGTTGAACATGAATACATTTACTTTGTAAGTGATTATGGGACGTATTTCTTCTTTCATATCAATTTTCCTTCATACTTTATTGCCGTGAAATAGGTCTTAAATTAGATTCAAAGTGGTCTTAAAAAGGTCTTAAAAATTCAAAATGTTACAAGTAAAAGTAGAAAAGTATTAGCATCAAAATATACTTAAAGTACCACCTGCAGAGGGATCTAGATGCAGGTGTTCTCTTCCCCATAGAGACCGCCTGGCTGCACATTATCCCTTGCATAAAGATATATTGTGGGTCCCTTATAACATGTTGTACACAGTGGAAATAAACATTCTGGTCACCTTAACATCAGGGCTCTTATCCATTAAACTCCTTCTGAATCAAACCGTCACGGTAGCCTTACCTTACTGATCCCTCTTAAATTAGAAAAACACACGTTACGTTACCAGCAGAGAGAAAATGGATTATTAAATTATTAATGTGACTAATAAAGAGCAGTTTGATTATTAAGTATTATGTTGATCGATGTCATTACATTTGGTGAAAAGCACATAATGACTTGTTTAAGACTCGTTTTGTCAAAGTTTAGGACTTGGACTTGACTTGAACTTTCCCATCCTGACTTGAGAGTCGACTTGGACTTGAGCGCAAAGACTTGAGACTTGACTCGGACTTGAGCGCAAAGACTTGAGACTTGACTCGGACTTGAGCGCAAAGACTTGAGACTTGACTCGGACTTGAGCGCAAAGACTTGAGACTTGACTCGGACTTGAGCGCAAAGACTTGAGACTTGACTCGGACTTGCAAAACAATCACTTGGTCCCACCTCTGATTCTAGGGGTATAAGTATCATCACTGACAAGGCCGGATTAACCATATGGGCAACCTGAGCAAGTGCCCAGGGGCCCTTGAGCAAAGAGGGCTCTCAGTGACAAGATGAAAAAAAAAATACATTGTTTTAAATGACACTCACTCTTCGCTATAAATAACACAGCTTTTCTATAGGGTCAAATTAATATATTTTCTAAACTGTCTCTGTACTGTAGGTCTCACTATGTATGCGCTCAACTTTATTACTAGGCGGCGGCGGTGTATAGCCGAATCACAGCCCCACCCTCACTCATGTCACATTTTGTCACGTGAGCAGAAACGCCCAGCGGGGTTGCAAAAAGAAAGAAAAAGAAGAGAGAGTGGCGACTGCATTAAAAAATAGACAATAAATAGCTTTTTCAAAAAAGCAAAAAGTGACAAAATAGGCCAGCAACAACCACAAGGAACAGTGGCGGCGGTCACGGAGGATGTTGTTGAGCTAGCGAGCAATGTTAGCCTTGAACCTAGCATGCTAACGCAGCAGCGGGTAGAAGAGGAGGAAAAAGATGAAGACGAGCCTGACGAGGACGTCACAGAGCAGCGTGAAGGTTCGAGTTCATCGGAAGTTCCCTGTGTCTCTCAGGACCCTCGGAAGAGGTTTCATACTTTCATAATCGGGCAACGAAGTATCCAGCATCTCGCAGGGAGACCGATGCTAGCGGCCAGACACGCTCACTCACCAACGATATGCTGACCAGACAGCTTCACAATGGAGAAATCGTTCAACGCGATTGGATTATTTATTCTCCATCTACCGGAGCAATTTATTGTTTTGCCTGCAAACTTTTATCCACTCAGTCACAGCAATGCATTTGTTCTCGGCTTTAGTGATTGGAAGCATCCCGAGAGGATAACGGAGACGAGTTGTGAGCACAGAAAATGCATACTTTCACTTATGCATCGCACTAAACTCATGGGCACTGTGGATGCTTCTCTAGGGATGCAGGTCGACACAGAAAGTCAGTACTGGAAGGATGTATTGAGACGTGTAGTTGCGGTGATTGAATTCTTGAGTGAGAGGGGGCTTCCTTTCCGGGGAAATTACAAACTTTTAGGATCCGCACATAACGGGAACTATGGGAATCCTGGAGCTGCTCGCGCAGTTTGATCAATTTTTAAAGGATCATTTGCAGAAGTTTGGCCAGAAGGGACGTGGTAGGACTTCATACTTGTCAACTATCTGTGAGGAGTTCATTGGTTTGATGGGTGACAGAACAAAGGAAGCAATAGCAACAGAACTACAGCGAGCAAGGTATTTCTCTGTCATTGTAGATTCTCTGACATGTCTCACGTCGACCAATTAACTTTCGTTTTCCGATTTGTGAGTGAGAAAGGAAAAGTTAGATTTATTGGATTTGAACCCATTCACAGCCACACTGGGTCAAGTCTGGCTGACTGTGTGATGAAGAAGGTCATTGATATGGGGCTGGATCTCTCAAACTGCCATGGCCAGGCTTATGACAATGCATCCAACATGTCTGGAAAATATAATGGGCTGCAAGCTCATCTCAAGAAAAGCAACCCACTCATACATTACATTCCGTGCGCAGCACACTCCTTGAATTTGGTTGGTGTCAACTGTGTTGAAAATAGTTGTCGTGAAGCAAGCCAGTTTTTTAATATACTTCAAGCACTTTATCTTTGTGCTCTGCTTCTACCCACCGATGGAATAAAGTGTTCACTGAAAACGTCACACTGACGCTAAAATCTCTCTCCTGTACAAGATGGAGCTGCAGAGGAGACTCCACAAGAGCTCATTTGGTCAGGGAGAGCATTCCACAGACTGGGAGCAGCCGAGCAGAAGGCCCGGTCTCCCATAGTACGGAGCTTAGTCCTTGGGGGTTTGAGGAAGTTGGAGTTGCTGGAGCGGGTGGTCTGCAAGGAGGTATGGGGGGTGAGGAGTTCCTTGAGGTAGGGAGGGGCAGTTCCATGGACACACTGGTGGGTGAGGACGGAGACCTTGAATTCGATCCTCAGTTCCACGGGTAGCCAGTGTAGTGCTTTAAGGATGGGGCAGTGGCGAGCCGTCAGGGCCCTCTGTGAGGGCCTAAGATATTCTAAAAAATAATATTTGAAAACATAAAAAAAACATTTTTTGTAAAAATATTTTTTAAAATGTTTTTTTGTTGTTACATTTTTCATTAGTTTTACAAAAATAACTTGATTTAATTGTATTTAAAATAACATTTCCAAATAAATAAATCCTTCGAATCTGCCTGTTCAGTTTCTGTTGGAATGTGAAGGGTTAAATGCCGTCTCTGTGAGTTGAAGACCGGAGAGCTTGTTGCTATAGTAACTCAACGAGAGAGTAATGTCAAATGACAGTATAATTGACCAATCATATCTTCCCTCTAAATGGGCGGGCTTTATTTTCACGGACTTTATGACAGGTTCCGCCCGCTGTGAAGTCCAAGCAAGTGGTGCAGTGACGCTCCTAAAACCCGGAAGTAAGCTGCGCTCGGATTCCCTCGACAAAAGAGCAATAATATAAGAGGCTTCTCAATTCTTACATTTCCCCTCCTCGACTCCCCTCCTCGAGACTTAGTCCCGCCCACAGGAGATGCGAGCAGAGAAGAGAGGAGGGGAAGCAGCAGACATTTAAAGAAATGAGAACTCGGTCATATTAAAGCACGTCTGTTCATTATTACGTGGCAACAGCTGCACCAGCTGTCGTGTTTTGTCATAGCCCTGTATTTTATAATCTCTGTTAGATCAGCTGAACATTGTTCCCCCACATATTTACTTTGAATTAATTGAGAGTGCGGTATAATGAGACAATAACAGGCTACAGATGCGGACACACACACACACAAATATATTTATATAAATATATACAATTTAAAGTATGAGAGCACTCTCATAATAACGTAACACAATCAGAGACTGGATATATCCCCCCCCTCTCTCTGGTCGCTGAAATGGGGAATTGAAATTACGGGCCAAAAGTTGTATTTACAAGTATTAAAAGTAAGCAGAGGACACCAAACCAACTGAGACCCGTCTGTCCGCCGCATCTACGCACTGTACAACACACACCTACATACTGTACCACACACACACTGCCTACCACACCCACTTACAGCTCCTAAAGCATAATCAGGCTACAGGCATTGTGTATTTTATTATGTGAAGCACTAAATGGTCTTAGAAAAATATCGACTCTTTGTAGATATCTACTAAACGAGAGCAAATAAAGAGAGTAATGTAGGCCTGTTATACTGAGTGATATATATTGTACACTGCTCTGCTTTCTGCACGG
The DNA here is from genome assembly GCA_902827135.1 of Harpagifer antarcticus. Classification (NCBI taxonomy): domain Eukaryota; kingdom Metazoa; phylum Chordata; class Actinopteri; order Perciformes; family Harpagiferidae; genus Harpagifer; species Harpagifer antarcticus. Next base: position 38,335 of record CADEHL010001048.1, on the reverse strand, counting down.
ACCTCACAGCTGTTCTCACTGTAAACATCGCGACGCAATGAAAGCAGTTTCTAAAATAATATCCAGAGGATGCATGCAGAGCTGTCATTGACTGAGATAAATCCGGCCGTGCGTCACGCCTCCACTGTTCCCGGAAATGCATCCGCGGAGGAGCCGTGGAGGAACCATCAATGTATCCTCGGTTAGAGCTCCTCCAGAGAGCCTCCTCAACGCTCGATGCTCGGTCTTCGGTGTGCATTTAGAGAAATGAGATGTCCTTCAAAATGGCGCGCTGAAATTCATTTCCGGGTCACTACCGGAGGACCAAGGAGGGGAAATTTGAGTATTGAGAAGCCTCTATAGCAGGGGTCGGCAACCTTTTTGATATGAATGAAAAAAAAATGTTATCAGCGTGCCAAAGATCGAAAATTATCAATTGGGGGATTGAGGAGCTTGACACTCATCAACTATCAGCAGGAGGGCGGGGGAGCCTCGCTGCGGGGAGGCAGTGTGTGGACCTGTCAGCGCAACTTACATGATGCCGAATTTAACAAACACATTTAAATAATTGGTTTAAACGGCATAATAATAAGGACGATCGTCCGTTCTGTGATTCTCCAGAGCACACTATGATATTAAGGTCATGCAGAGTGAGATGAGATCGCTGTCCCTTTAAGAGAGAGAGGGGTGTGGCTTGTGCATGTGTGTTTGTGGATGGTAGAGCGACAGTGAGAGAACCTATGGAGGGAACGTGTGTATGTTTCTGGAAGTGAAACGAGGAAGCAGAAAAACAGGTCTGTGATGTATTTTGTGAAACAGAAGAACAGCTAAATAAATGCAACGGCCTCCCAAGAAGAGCTCGCCTCTCTCCAGTTATTTAAGCTGAAGCTTGTTGCTTCTGCCCTCCTCGACTACAGTCTGGGAGCTGACAGGAAAGTTCAACACACAGATGGCCAGTCCGCCCCTTTGTAGCATATTATTTCAATGAGAGATGAGCAGATCGCCACTGGGCTTTCAACTAAATACACAGCCACGCAAAAACTGCGGCTTTGTTCAGCTCCTTATGGGTACTGCAATTAGTGAAGTGTTTTCCTGATGGAAACAAGACGAAAGTCTTTCTCTGGTCTGCATCCCCTTAACAATTGTATGTTTTGAGCTGTACTGTACTGTACCCAATATACAAGCTGTTAATAAACTTTTCAATCAATCAATCAATTCCTCTGTGGTGAAACGATCAGCACAGCACCACGGAGGAAAGCGGCAGAAAGTCACCTGGCGATAAAGAGAGCGGGGCTGCGTTGCGTGCATGGCTCCGCTCTGGTGGCGGTCTCGTTCAGGATCCGAAAATACAATTTAAATATTTTGAACACTTATTCCACTTATTCCTAGTGTGCCACTGGTTACGGTGCCGCGTGCCAATGCTGGCACGCGTGCCAGGGGTTGCCGACCCTGCTCTTTAGGCTCTGTGCACAAGATGGCATCTATCAACTTCCGGCGGCTGGGTGTGCGGCTGAGTACATCCGGTTTGAGTACAGAGTTTTGATCCATGGTTTTGACAGCTTGACAGAATTTTTATGTCACACCGAGAGCAAGAATGAGCGGATTTCGGGGTAAAGAAAAGCGATTGGCCTTCCAGCGTGTAAGAAAGTCGGCACTACATTGCTGTGTGCCCCTTTGTACAAATTCGTCCCGTTATCAGAATCAGAATACCTTTATTAGTCCCACAGAGGGGACATTTGCAGCGTTGAAGCAGAAAAGAGCCACAGACAGCTTAGTGTTGAATATCTTACATGCGTTAAAAAGTACTAAGTTATAATATAATAAACAATATGCTAAAAAAAAGATAAAAAGTTACATAATTTTCAAAAAAACAGATAAAAAACAAATCAAATCTACAAATCAAATCCTGTAGCAGTTCTTAGGATTTAGCAGCCCGGTATATATTAGTTATTAAAGATGGCATATGTATATAAAGTATATATTGCACATAAAGCACATATTGCACATAGATTGACGGTATTTAACAGCAGCAAGTTACACAATGTTATAATCGGGAGATAAGTTTCCACTCATTTCGGCAAGCCTGGGCAACAACGATTAAAAGACTTCTTGCTCCCAAACCAATTGTGTATTTCATTACAAAAAGCAGTTATACTATGTTTAGGTACTAATGAATTATATCCTCAAAACAAACGCACACATAAATAACAAAGGAAAATACATAATTTAATAAATCCACAATATGATAACATTTTACAGATTAATTTAATAAACTTTTACAAAACATAGGTTGATGTTATATCGGGGGGGAAAAATACATATTTAAACATTTCAATTAGTCTCTGCATATTTAAGTAATGCTAGTTTATTTAACAGATGTACAATATCCAGAAAGTAGATGCAAAAAATATATATAATGTGTGCATTTCCAACATATCCTCTGAAAGAGTGTTAGTCGTTGAGTTGAGTAGTGAGCCATTCGTTTTTTCTTTGTGGTGCGATGTCTGCTGAGAAGTCCTTGTATGCCTCGCTGACTTTGAGGACATCTGGGTCTGGCAGCTCCCCCCGCATGGCCTTGTAACGTGTACTCCTTTGAACATGTTTATATGATAATTAGGACTTTAAGAACAACTTTACACTCAAACAACAATCACAAAGTTGTAGCAGGCTACATACAATTACTTGGGACAATAGATATTACCTTACACCGTCAGCAACTGTAAACTGCTTTGGCTTAGTGGAAATGAACACCATGTCACTCACTCTGCCTGGTTTCACACCCTATTAATTACACATAATAATTGTCAAATTAATTGTTGATGCAACATACTAAATCAGCTCTTGGCACAAAGGAAATACTCATTAAACCGTGGATTGGTTGTGAACACATACTGTACTTACCATGGTTCTTGGCTTGTGCCATCGCTGCTCTGTTTCAGTGCAGCTGAGGACAGGGGGGACAGCAGCCAGGTTGAGTGTGGAGTAGTGTGCGGTCTGGAACAGCAGTGCAACATTGTGGTTGCAGAGTGCTGTTCCAGCTACACAGGAAGGAACACTTTGCCACTACAATCTCCACAGGTGAGCAGTTCTTAAAACAAAATGTCAGTCATTTTACATTTAGGACACTGCTTCAATACAACACAGACAAATGAGAAAGCTGAGAGCAGGCTGATCAGGCAAGTAGTAGGTGTGGGAAAAGGCTAAACCATGTCAGGTTGTCAGTCACATCACATACACAGAAGTTCTGCTCTTTGGAATACTGTAATTTAAGGACATTCAAACAGATACGCTCTCAATGTATTATCTTATAACTTCATAAAATAGTGTTAGTAGAACGTTGAACAGCTTAACATAAATGTAGGGTACAAAACCAGCACTTACCTAACACTGGCCAATACAAATAATTGGACCCTACATGGATTATACTAACCATTCAGTAAAGAACAGCAGCAGTCACAACCAGTTTCTGGGGTTTCCATGAAAGCAGAGACGGTTTTCAACCTCTCATTAAGAATCTTTGATGAAAGCTAAGTTTGGGTTTAGCTAATGTATTTATCATTTTACACGAGAGGGTACAAAACGAAAATAAATCTGTAGCCCCTTCATGCTACACACACATAGCTAGCTACCAGTTGATATGAGCTAATGTATTGTCACTATGTAATCTGTTGCAACACGTCAGCTAGCTGGGCTTATTTGAATCCTAAATCACAGGTTACCTACTCTTGCCTCATCAAAACCCCAGAACATGAACCTGATTGAGGCTTTGAACCGATTAACACTTTTTATTTTATTTTACACTTTTTATTTTTATTTTATTTTATTTTCAATTTGTGAAAGTTAGCCAGTAACTACAGCTTTGTTTGTACCTTCATAATTGTCGACGTAGCTGGATATGTAGCTACATCTTGAACCCCTTTTCTCTTTTGCTCCTCGGGGCTGAGCCTGCCGCTTGTACCAGCCGATGTACATCACTGATGTTAACCTTCGGTAGGTCTTGGAGACATCGAGTGTAAAATAGTGCCTATATAATATCTATACGCTATCTCTCTCGCTATCTATACGCTATCTATACACTATCTATCGCTCTTCCCTCTACCGCTCTACTGTAGACCGGAAGTTTACAACCGCACACCCAGCCGCCGGAAGTTGATAGACGCCATCTTGTGCAACTAGCCCATGGGATTTCTCCATAGGTTTTTGGAAAATAGCTGGAAATAAGGTCTGTGGAAACGAACCTGTTAGATAAATGCACGTTTTGTTCAGCCGGATAATATCCACATGTCTACCCTACTTTTATTATTTTATAATCATAAATCTAATCGATAGATTTATGATCGATAGATTTATGATTAGCATAAGTTCGTTCATGATGGCTCACTTCAGTGATGACATCGTTTGCAAAATTATTAACCGAGTCATTTTCAAGATTGAGTTACAATGATAAACTGGAGTGGCAAAGGATCAGCTGCATGACCCCGCCTAGAGTGCTTCATCCAAAAGGACAGGAGGATGGACTTTGTGTTTAAGTGATTTGATCATCAAAGGTAGGCCTAAGTCATTTTCAATGCGGGCCGCCGTGCCGACTTAATTCATTTGTAATTGTTACTTGGCTGTGGGTGCTCTGTCATGATAGGTGTTTATATAAATGGTGTTGTTTTGTGTGGTAGAGGGACATCTGTCATTGATGCGTTTTTTTCACCCCGGGCCGCTGTTTTGATATTCCGCTGAAGCATACGGTGTGACGCAATAACTCTTCTTTTTTTTTTCGGGGGGGGGGGGGGGTCAGAGGGCCTAGGTATAAAAGTCACGGCTCGCCACTGGGATGGGGGTGATGTGTTCATATTTGCGCACCCTCATCAGGATCCTAGCAGCGCTGTTCTGAATGTATTTGAGCTTCTGGATGCTTTTGTTAGGGATCCCGATGAGGAGTGCATTGCAGTAGTCCAGCCTGGAGGAGACAATGGCATGGACCAGCTTTTCGGCGTCAGACAGAATGAGTGTGGGGCGGAGTTTGGCGATGTTCCTGAGGTGATAAAAGGAGTTCTTGCACAGCTGAATGTGGGCCTCAAAGGTCAGATGGGCGTCCATTTTAACACCCAGGTTGGTGACTATTGAGAAGAGGGTAATGTCCTGGCCGGAGAAGGTGATAATAAAACTCCTGCAAACAGACTGCAGGTGGTGCTTAAACATGGACTACAGACAACATTCCCCAATGTTTTTGTTGCGCTCAGGATTGTTCTCACACTGCCTGTAACCAACTGCGAGGGTGAGAGGTCCTTTTCACAGCTTAAACGCATCAAAAATGAACTTAGGACAACCATGGCTCAGAAGAGACTTTCAGCCCTTTCTTTGATGGCCATCGAGTCTGATCTTGTGAGGGATCTGGATTTTGATGACCTAATCACAATCTTTTCAAAGAGAAAGGCAAGGAAGAAACACTTCTAAAAGGTAAGATCCACTGTCTCTCATACACACTCATTCACTCTCTCACACACTCTCTCCCTCTCACACACACACACACACACACACACACACACACACACACACACACACACACACTATCTTCCATCACATATACTGCTTTACGGAGCAAAAACAGGACATTGTCTTACCTTTAGGGGTGTAACGGTATCCGTATTCGTCCCGTACCATCACGGTTCGGACGTCACGGTTCGGCACATGCAGTCACACAGCGAATACGCCTTTTTACGAGTGGGGAAAAAAGTCTGTCACTCAGGGCAGTATTACACTATATATAATCCAGGGGCCGGGATTGCGCCTAAAAGCCAGCCGCCCGTAAATAACAAATGAAGAACAAAACACAACAAAACTAACAACTAACGGAGGAACACAGATGAGGGGTTGGTGGCTGGACGTGGCCAGCAGAGGAGTAGGCAGACGGATACTGGACAGAGAGAGCACAAGGTAAGGATAACAAGAACACAGCGTATAGTTTAGCTATAGCGAATGTACCAAGTCGTATTACCAGTGGTGAAACGACAAACTGGTGAATACTGGATGGAGGAACCGGGTATATATGCAGGTGAAGGTGAGTAGTTGTAATCCGGATGATGAGCAACAGCTGAGGGGATGAGTTGGTGGGAAACAGAAGTTGGTCAGCCACGCCCAGCCAGGAAGACAAACACACAGACAGACAAAAACAAACACAACACAAAGGGGAGAAGAAGGAGGGAGAACTGCAAATCCTCACAGTACCCCCCCTTCAATGGGAGCCTCCTGGCGACCACCAGGCTTGTCAGGGTGTGCCCTGTGAAACTCCCTCAACATGACAGGGTCCATCATTTCATTTCATTTCAAACCTTTATTTAGACAGATAGGTCCCTTGAGATCATGGATCTCTTTTACAAGGGAGACCTGCATCAATTAGTTCCACATGAAACATAAAAACAAACAATAGAGGACATCATATTTACATATTCACCAACACTTACAAACACCCATAGTGTCATAAAGCATTTCGTGCAGACGTGCCTTAAAAACATTCAGAGAAACAAAATTGCACAATTTCAATTTGGACTGTAGGCTGTTCCAAGCAAGTGGAGCTGCGCACAAAAAAGCTGTCTTACCTAAGACAGTCCTCACTCTTGGTACATCTAATAAGACTACATCCTGTGATCTCAGACAATAGCTGCTTGCAACTTTCTGCTTTACCAGAGAACAGATGTAATACGGGAGTTTGCCCAACATAGCTTTATAAATAAAAGTGTACCAGTGACTGAGCCTCCATACAGAAAGTGATGGTAAACCTGCCTTGGTATACAGTGTACAGTGATGTGTAAGCGTTTTACAATTTGTGACAAATCTCAGAGCGCTGTGATACGCAGCATCCAATTTGCTCAGGTAATTGGCAGGTGCATTCATATACAACAAATCACCATAGTCCAGCACAGGTAAAAAGGTCACAGTGACTAGCCTTTTCCTGGCCTCAAGCGAAATAAGGAGAGATAATGTGTGACCGAGGCACCCAGCAACGCTCCTCCAGGTTGTAACCCTCCCAATCAACCAGGTATTGAAAGCCCCTGCCCCGGCACCTGGTGTAGGCAGGATGATCATCAATGACTTGGGGAGGGGAGGAGGGGGAATGGTTGGAGGGCACAGGTCACTGTTGATCTGGGAAACATGAAACGTGGGATGAATGTTCATGGTACTGGGGAGCTTCAAGCGGACAGCAGAGGGGTTTATGATGCGCTCAATGAGGAAGGGGCCGAGAAACCGAGGGGACAGCTTTTTAGACTCGGTGAGGAGGGAGATGTTCTTGGAAGACAACCAAACAGATTGTCCAGGGGTGTAAGGGGGAGCGGCATGTCTATGACGGTTGGCTGACCGTTGGTTTCCGGCCGAAGTCTGGAGGAGTTCTGAGCGAGTGTCCCTCCAAATCCTACGGCACCGTCAAATGTGTTGCTGGACGGAAGGAACTGCTAATTCACTCTCTTCCTCAGGAAACAGGGGAGGTTGGTATCCTAAGGAGACTTCAAAAGGTGAGAGACCAGTAGCTGAAGACGTGAGTGAATTGAAGGAGTACTCAACCCAGGGTAGAAGGGAGCTCCAGGTAGATTGATTGTGACTGGCAACACAGCGGAGAGTAGATTCCAGGTCTTGATTGGCCCTTTCAGTTTGACCGTTTGACTGGGGATGATAACCAGAGGTTAGACTGACAGATGCACCAAGTGAAAGACAGAAATTCTTCCAGACCTGAGAGGTGAACTGAGGGCCTCAGTCGGAGACGATGTCAGCTGGGATTCCATGCAGGCGGAAAACATGCTGGGTGAGAAGTTGGGAGGTCTCCAGGGCTGAGGGGAGCTTGGGCAGAACTACAAAGTGGGCACATTTGGAGAAACAGTCAATAATGGTTAGAACAGTATTGTTTCCTTGAGAGGGAGGTAGGCCGGTGACAAAGTCCGGGGCTATGTGTGACCAGGGTCAACTAGGGATTGGAAGGGGCTGAAGCAATCCTGCAGGTCTCTGATGAGAGGCTTTGCTCCTAGCACATGTAGAACAGGCTGAAACGTACTCCTTTGTGTCCTTGTCCATTGTTGGCCACCAAAACTGTCTCCGGAGAAGGGAGAGTGTGAGGTTGGCACCTGAGCTGTGGACCCACTGCAAAACTTGGGAACAGACTGAGTTGGGGACACACTGACGATTAGGCGGACCGCTACCTGGGTCAGGTTGCTCCAAAGGCCCAGGTGAGGGCACCCACCACACAACTCCGGGGGAGAATAGAGTCCAAGGAGGTTACAGGACCCTCAGAATGAAACGATCTGGACAGGGCATCGGGCTTAGCATTCTTTGAACCAGGGCGATAAGTCAGGGAGAATTTGAAACGCCTAAAAAAAGAGGGCCCATCTGGCTTGCTGGGAGTTTAGTCGTTTGGCTGACTGGATGTACTCGAGGTTCTTGTGGTCAGTCCAAACAAGAAAAGGCTGTTTACTGCCCTCAAGCGACTGTCGACACTCCTCCAATGCCATCTTCACCGCCAGAAGCTCTCCGTTTCCCACATCATAATTTCCCTCAGCAGGAGAAAGACGACGAGAGAAAAAAGCACAAGGGTGAAGCTTATTGTCTGGCCCTGCAGTCTGGGACAGAACAGCGCCAACCCCGATGTCAGATGCATCTACCTCAACAACAACCCAGCTAGAAATGTTTGGTTCTAAAAACATTCTGAGAATGTTAGTCATTGTTCTAGGAAGGTTTTCAGCGGGAAGTTTTTGTTTGGTTCCCAGAACGTTCTTCTGAAAGGTAGGATAACATTCTCTAAAAACATTCTTAAAATGTTTGGTGATAACAGTGTTAGAACATTATGCCCTCCTATTCTTAAAACGTTTTCAGAGGGAAGTTTTTGTTTGGTTCCCAGAACGTTCTTCTGAAAGGTAGGATAATGTTCTCTAAAAACATTCTTAAAATGTTTGGTGATAACCTTCTTCAAATGTTTTTGATAACATTGTTAGAACATTATGCCCTACTATAATTAAAACGTTTTCAGCGGGAGGTTTTATTTTGGTTTCCAGAATGTTCTTCTGAAAGGTAGGATAACGTTCTCTAAAAACATTCTTAAAATGTTTTTGCTAACATTGTTAGAACATTATGCCCTACTGTTCTTAAAACATTTTCAGCTGCAAGTTAGATTCTTTACGTTGCCAGAATGTTATTATTTTAGAGAAGGATAACATGGTTTATGTTAAAAAAAAGTATGCAAATGTTCTGTGGTAACAATTTACTAAAATATGTTTACATTATTAGAACATAAAGACATAATATTCCTGTAATTGTTCAACTGAAAATTCCTGGGTAAGTGGACTGACCACTGTGGTCATTAGGATGATTTTGATAGTTTACTTAACTATTGGAATTTGACTATTAACACACGTAAAAGGATGACTCGGAATCAGCTGGTGAAAGTAATATTTGTTTATTAGAAGAGGGGAGCTGGGAGTGGAGGTTGGTTATGGCGGCAGTGGGAAACAGTTGTTCCAGGGTGGGTAGAGAGGCCTGGCTGGTCTTGGGAGGGTGGAAGGCCTTGGATTCACAAAAGTTGTCAAAGAATATGCTGGTAAAAAGGTAGAGCGGCACGCAACAAACCGTTCACGGCAACAATCTGTTCACGGCAACAATCCGGCAGGGAATGAGTGCAGGCTGCAGGTTTTCATAGTGTGGCTGATGAGCAGGTTGCAGGTGTGGTTGATTGGAGATTGCTCCCAGCCGTGTAGAGCAGACCAGCAGGCAGGTGGGGGGGCACTAACCCACTAACAGGCGTTTCAGGGACGGGCAGTGATAGTCGGTCCATTCTTCTATATGTCTGTCTTTGGTTTTCTAAGTTTTATTCGATCCATATGACCATAGAGATATGTGCATAAACAACAAAAACACTTGGGGTATAATGTTCGAACAATGTTATCACCAAACATATTAAGAATGTTTTTAGAGAACGTTATCCTACCTTTCAGAAGTACATTCTAGGAACCAAAATAAAACTTTTCGATGAAACCATTCCTAGAACAATGAATGGTAACATTCTCAGAATGTTTTTAGAACCAACAATGTCTAGCTGGGAACTCAGACATGCCTACGCAAACGTGCAATATCATGAATTACGTGCTTGTTTTTTTTCTAAAAACCAAAATCAGATTTATTGTAAATATCCTTTTCAAACAAATGCAGCCAGTTTGTTTTTTAAAGCGCACTACAAATACATCTGACGTTGACCATGACCCTGTTAACATTTCGCATCACAGGAACATTTTATAAAAAAATAATGACCTCTTGAAAACATTATCCAAATGTTGCTTTCAGAATTGTCTTCTTTGGTTATCATGTAACAGTGAGGGACCGTTTTATAAAGAACATGTTTAATGTGTTACCCAACAACATCCAAAACACATCCTTAGAATGTTGGAGGCAAAACGTTCCACCTTTGTTAACATATCACATTAAAGGAACATTTTATAAAACACTTTCTGTCATCTCAGGCGTCGTAACATCCTGAAAATATTTTCAGAATGTTGCTTGGAGAATGTTCTTTATTTGTTTTCATGTAACATTGAGGCACCGTTTTATAAAGAATATCTTTAATGTGTTACCCAACAACGTCCAAAACACATCCTTAGAAAGTTGCAAGGAAAACGTTCCACCTTTTGTTAACATATCACATTAAAGGAACATTTTATAAATAAACTTTCTGTCATCTCAGGCCTCAAAACATCCTCTGAATGTTGCAGTTAACACTTTGTCTTAGTTAACCTTAAACCTTATAGGAACATTATTTGAAAAAAATAAACATCCTAAAAAGGTTCTTTGAACATCAGATTAAAACGTTTCTTTAAAACCTTATTAGAACCAATAGGTAACGTTAGCCAAAGTTGTGAGAACGTTCCCCGCTAGCTGGGTTGTGTCTGCTGTGTAACCCTAGAAATGCTTTTACCATTTAAGGTATAAGCAGTCAAAGGTTCCAGTAATGTTTCCAAGTTTAGACCCAGCTGCTTGGCTAGTTCAGAATCCAAAAAACTATCCTCAGCACCAGAGTCAATGAGGGCAGAGAGGGGCAAGGTCTGAGAGTTAGCACAAAGTCTGGCAGGAATCAGAAAACGGCTCAAAGTTGGGGCTACAATGGGTGTAGGTTGCGAACTCGTCAGGACCCCCAATTTCACTGACGAGCCCCTGCGTTTGGGTGGACAGGACAAGCCGAAAGGATATGCCCAGCTTTACCACAATACAGGCACTCTCCAGACCTCAAACGTCAAAGGCGCTCCTCGGGGGATAATCCGGCGCGTCCCAACTGCATTGCTTCCTCCTTAGCAAAGGTGGGCACGCAAGGTGGTGAGGTGTAGCCAGATGGTCTGGACTGGGAGGGGGCAAACTGGGGTGAGATGTTTGGCTTACTTGGCAAAGCAAAAGGTGAACGCTGCGCTCGCTCCGCACGGCGCTCCCGCAGCCGGCTGTCGAGATGAGACACCAAGGAGATTAAGGATTGGAGATCAGAAGGCTCATCTCTTGCTGCCAGCTCCTTCAGTTGATCCTTCAATCCCCTAACAAATACAGCCCTTAAAGCCGCCTTGTCCCATCGGTCTTCTGCCGCCAGCGTGCAAAACTCGATAGAGTAATATGCAACGGTTCGAGTCCCTTGTTGTAAATTTAACAGACGACTAGCAGCTGAGACAGAGTGGTCGGGGTGATCAAAAACAGAGGAAAAATTAACAGAAAAAACTCCAAAAGAAAGAGTGTCGTAATCCACAGAAGAACTCAATGCTTCGGCCCAGGTTAAAGCTCTTCCACGAAGCAAACTCAACACATAGTTAATTTTAGTCACCTCAGAAGAAAAAGACAAGGGGCGCTGGCGAAATACCTTGCTGCATTGAAACAGAAATCCTCTGTATTTCTCCACCTCTCCATGAAAAGGCTCAGGGTCGGCAATGGGAAAATCCCGGCATGGAGTAGAATCCAGAGGTGGATTGGAGGGGGCAGGAAATGCAGCAGAAGATGTCAGGGTAGAGATTTGAGCAGCAAGGTTCGAGATGTGTAGTGCCATGGACTGATTGCTGTCAACTAAGGCTTGGATCATCTGCTCATGTTGGCCCAGAAGATTTCCCTGATGAGAAAGGATGTGCTGAACAGCAGCGGGATCCGATCCAGTGTCAGCGGAGTTAATTTTGACCAGTTCGTACTGTTACACTCTCCACAAGCTTACAGAATTGAACTCATAATGCTGAACACCAGGAAGAGGAGACAGAGTTTATGAGGTAAAAAAGGTTTATTAACCAAAAAACCTTTCAGGAGACAAAAAGAGGGATTAGATGTCCACTTAATCCTGGGCCAGGGTTTTCACCAGCGGAGGTGTGGAGATGCACGGAGGTACGCTAGCGAGGTAAGCACGGAGGAACACAGACGAGGGGTTGATGGCTGGACTTGGCAGGCAGAGGCGTAGGCAGACGGATACTGGACAGAGAGAGCACAAGGTAAGGATAACAAGAACACAGAGTATAGTTTAGCTATAGCGAATCGACTAGGGATGTAACGATATATCGAATATCGCGATACCGGTTCAATGATGGGGTGCGAGTTGTGGATCGGACGAGGACGGTGTGTCGGCGTTGTTCGACAGCGGTGCTGTATGCTAGTGGTAACACGTCAAACATGCTCAATCACATCTGAAGGCATCACCCAGATTTGCCAATCACGGAGCCTGGCAAAAGACGCCCGCTGTTCAACAGCTAATCCCCGTTGTTTTTAAGAAGCCAATAGAAATGACAGCCGAGAGACCAAAGCAAATAACCGAAGCAATTGGCATGTATATTGCAACGGCAATGCAACCTTATGCAATGGTAGAGGACCTCGGCTTCAAATATTTATTGAAATTGCTCGAGCCTCGCTATAGTGTCCCATCCCGTGCGCACATGAGCCAGTCCGTGGTCCCTGCCATTTACCGGCGTACACGAGTGGTTGTTGAGCACGAGTTGTCCGCTGTTGCACTAACAACAAACTGAAAGTTATCTCACAGTGACCGCACACCTCATCAACTCGGAGTGGGCAATGCAAAATCCAGTTCTACTTACACGCGCTGTGTATGAACAGCACACTGGCACCCACCTAGCTGAGAAGCTACAAGAGGCAGTAGCAGAGTATAAACTTGAAAAGCCCAAAACTATCGCAGTGACCACTGACAATGCAAGAAACATTGTTAAAGCTGTCAGTGAAGCAGGACTGGGTCCACAAATAGGATGCTTTGCCCATACATTAAACTTAGCATCACATAAAGCGATGGCAGTTAACCAGGTATCTCGACTGGAAAATCAGAAGAGCTGTTTATTTTTTCCATGTTTTGGAGCAGAAGCAGGAGATGCTTCACTTGCCAAAACACCGACTCATCAACGATGTGGCCACACGCTGGAACTCCAGCTATGAAATGGTTGAGCGGTACCTTGAACAGCAATCGGCTGTTTACTCTGCACTAAGTGCCCTGAAGAACAAGGATATTGCCAATCTGACTGACCAGGAGGTAAGAGTCGCAGAGAATGTGATTGAGATTCTGAAACCTCTGAAGACAGTCACTACAATTACTGAGCACTGAAACGGCACCATCGGTTTCTATGATCCCACCACTTAAAACCATGATCTTGAAATCTATGGAACAAAACGATGAGGACACTCCCACTGTCAGGGAACTCAAGCATGCCATCAGGGAAAATCTGCAAAAAAGATACTCAGACGCTGGGCTGCAGGACTTCCTTCACGAGTGCACAGCTCTGGATCCGAGGTTCAAAACACTCTCTCATCATCCTTTTTCTGAGCAGAGCAGAACATGTATGTATTAGTCTTATACTATGGTGATATTTCACATATTTTAAATACCTTACCTTGTGTCTTAACATTTTATTGTAACAATGGTCATTGCACTCACTTATTACCTGTTTGTCATTTTTTACTGCAGGTTGAGACTACAGAGGTCAGTCCAGCGACTACATCACAGGCCACTTCATTACCAGCAACAGCAGAAGCAGAGTCAGCACCCCCCCCCCCTCCCCCCCCCTCTCCAAAGAGGTCAGCAATGGAAGAACTTTTTAGCCCACTCTTTAAACCTGGCCAGAGTAACCAGCCTGATTTGAAGCAGCAGTTGAAGGACGAAGTGTCTGCCTAATCGATCAAACCCTCTTGCCTGGTGGGAGGATAATGAGTCTGTTTATCCTAATGTAGCCATGTTGGCACATTGTTACCTGGCTGTACCTGCCACCTCAGTCCCCAGCGAGAGGGTTTTCTCGACATAGTTACCGCCAACAGATCTGCCCTCACTACTGACAACGTAGACAAACTTATCTTTTTGAAGAAAAACTTGAAAATAGAGTAAAGCTTGAGTACCTTTATTTAGGCATAATGGCCTCACACACTCACAAGTTAATTACACATGTTAGACATTGCTCCTAAAGGTACAGATTTTATTTTATATTTTGACATCAGGAGATGTTATACAGTTCTGCACTGCCTTTTATTGATTGTGATTCAAACACTTTCTTATTATTAATTTTAATATTTTCAAGACATTCTTTTTAGTTGTACAGTTTATTTAACCTTTTTGTTTGTAATATGGCCATCTGAGTGTGTGTTATTGTTTGTGGTTTGTTTTTAACTGTGTAATACAGTTAATGATTCCAAATGTTAGAGTTCCTTATTTTCATACCGAAACTTGCACTACTGTTAAAAAGAAATAACATCAAAAAACAATTATGCATTTGGGACTTTTTTTTTTGCTTTTCCTTGTTATACCGAACCCGTAACGAACCATGACCCCCAAACCGAGGTACGAACCGAACCGTGACTTCTGTGAACCGTTACACCCCTACTTACCTTAGCTGTTGTTCTGATCAAAAATTGTGTTCAATGACATTAAAACGATAAAAACGCTGCTGAAGGTTGATCCATAGGTTAATCCAATGTGTCTGTGTCACTTTGAAATGATTACTGATAATCCATCGTCATAATTATGGCAAAAACAGAGTTTTCATATATAGCTATTATGATAGCTACGAGAGCGTATGACAGCTTCCGGTTTTGGGCATTCTGGCTACGCATCATTCACCAATGGGTAATGTTTAGATGGATTTGAGGAACTTCCCCCTCGATTCTATTGGCTCTAATGGTTAAAAGGAGATGTCAATCATCAGGTTTATCATTGCTTTGAGAAAAAAGATTATTAATTTACCCCTTTTAGAAGTGAAGATATAGTAATTTGTTCTGGGCATGTCATTTTCGAGCCGGAGACCTGAAAAACAGGCTTGGGGTTTAACAGGTTAAAGAAAAAAAATAGTATGATGTTGGAGACATGTCAGGGTTTCCTCAATAACACAGCATCACACACAGATGAGGATAATTATGAACGTATCAGACGACCTGATGAGACTCAATAAGAGACACAGCCAGCTCAGTGTGGACAACTAACAACATTTTTCATTTTCTTTCGATCTAATCAAATGACTTATATCCTTGCTACTTTCATTCTACTGCTATGGGAGAAACAAATCAAAAGCAATGACAAATGTCTAACATGCTTTGGTTATCTGTTACAGCGGAGATATGCTCTGTGTTACTGGCTGGGATCATCCATCAATGACTCCATTAGCATGGGAAAGGTGATGGGGATAATGTCCCTGGCACTGGCGATATAAGAGTGTGAAACTGCATATTATTACTTCAACTTCATCAGAGAGGTCTTGTCCTAGATTCCAGCCTCATATATATTTCTCCTTAATCTATTTTATTATAATACAATTATAATTAATTTGGAACAGGGAGTGGGTACTGCGGACAGAGGGATGGTGAAACAGAACAGGTGGAATTTTGTGTGTGTGAGACGAGGTGGAATTGGTTTAACAAGAAGAGGACACTATTTCAGGGACAAAAGGGAGACAAGAGAAAGTTAAAAGGGTGAATGTCTGCAGACAGCAGGGGCTGTGAAGGAGAGAGGATTAGAGACAGGGGTGCTGTATGATTTGTTCCAGCTGCGCTTGCTGATCGATCCGTTCCAATAGCCAGTTGTCTCTGTGCAATCAGCCATCTCTAACTACTGTGGGTCCTTCTGGCTGCTCTCCTGGTGAAATGGAAATGTCCAATAAGGACTGCTGTGTGTCTCTGCCCTCACAGTTGTACAAGTTGCAGCTTAGCCCTGAAGCCTCCGATATGGTCACTTTAACCTTGGACCCTTGGGCTATCATTATTTCATTCAGAGTATTGGTTGTGTGTTTCTCTTTAAATGTAACACTGCCAGGATATGAAGTAGGGCATTAGAGTAGTAGTATAAATACATAGATCCATTAAAAAAAATATTAAACATTTAAACCAAAATAAATATACAAACAATACAAATAATTAAAAAATGTAAAATAAATGAACAAATGTCCTGAGAAGAAATCTCTATACAATATAATAACTTTCATTTAATTGTTGTTATTTTCTAAGTTCAGAATGCTTTCCACCTGTCTAAAAATGGCTACTGTACTGATATTCTGTACAAACTTTGAAGACCACTTAGCCAAATGTAACATTTGTGATATTGGGTTATATAAATAAACATTGATTGATTGATTGAAGGAACTGCATTCCATGAGAAAATATGTTTCCCTTCAAATTAATATGGAGAATGCAGTTAAGGTGTAAGGGAATGACATTCTTTAGGAGACAGGGTTGTCAGTTTGTATTCATATCCAGGTGGGGATAACATATCTTGACACACAGACAGGTGGCAGTAAAACAAGTCACCATTCCCATGAAAGATGTGAGCAATACAGAAAGGCGTTTATAGAGAAGAAGAGGAGGGTTTGAGGTGTGGACCAAATGCTTAACTTTGAATACATTACATTTTTAAATGTGTCACAACCTTATGTCCCTGTGTCCATTCCAGCAAACATGCATCTAGATGTAGTGCCAGTCTATAACATTCAGCAGTTTCCTTTTAGTCCTTTAATATTTTATTTGTGAGTGTGTGATTGTGGTTTGCTATTATAGATTTTCCAGAGTTCAATAAAGCTCAGTTTGACTTTCAAGTATTGTAATTGACCTCCCAGCTGGTAATAACTGTTCAGATTGTGACTTTGCACTTTCTCGCCATGGCTATTGTAAACACATTACTAAAGATTTCTGCATAGGAGCCAGCTCTGCAGAAATAGTTATTTGGCTCTTTTTGTAGAAGAGACACTGTTCATTCTGTCAGTCTAAAATAAATGGAAAGTCATCAGATTTATAACAGGGATTGTGTTTTTGGACAGGTAATATAAATGAAAAGCAGTTTCCCGGCTCTCACACTCCCCTCATCGTAGCTACCATATTGCATCAAGTTTATTTATAAGGCTCTTGTTTGACTGCAATGGAGTTTTGCCGTTTTCAAACATGCCAAAAAATCACTCTATTTCAATAAGTAATTAAAGCCAACTCATTAATCACCTGCAGAAACAAGCAGGTATTTCAGATTGGAAATGTATCATAATTAGAATAAAACATGCAGCTGTTGTAGACTGATACCTCATCAGTTCTCAACAGACCATATTTAAATATCAACACACATTAGCTTCCAAAGGACTGTGAACTGACAGCGGTGTGTGGATGTGCCAGTGCAGAGCTCAAACTTGATATATTGAATGAGTGATTTGTGCACACCTACATGCCAAGAGAATATGGCTTTTAGGGAGCAACAGGAAAATAGCTGATGCACAAGGTCTGCACTTTTCTGAAAATGAGGATATTCATTCATTCAGGACTGAAGTTTCACATGTTTAATTTTTGATTCCCTGCTGCAAGCAATGCATTTATCATGTTCTGTAGTTCTGCAGCAACAAATCAGAATGTAATGCAGTAGGATTTACAGCCTATTGAGATTTTGC
This sequence comes from Harpagifer antarcticus, assembly GCA_902827135.1. Taxonomy (NCBI): domain Eukaryota; kingdom Metazoa; phylum Chordata; class Actinopteri; order Perciformes; family Harpagiferidae; genus Harpagifer; species Harpagifer antarcticus. The sequence continues at coordinate 20,477 of CADEHL010001048.1, read as the reverse complement.
GGTGAACTGGTTTTGTCGGATCAGCTTTTATTTATTTGTACCAATACGAATAAAGGAAAGTACAATCACACACATCTCCTGAGCCCAGGATTTATGTTGATCAAGTCCCTTGCTTATACCATATAACAGCTCTCTTGACTTTGAAATCCAGTGTAGATTTATGGATAACAGCCCCTTATTAACCTCTTGACCTGCCCAACATGCAGTCCTTTGCACTCTGGGTAGGCGAATGCCAGATCATTGGTAAGGGGTGGGGGGAGTACAGAGATACAGCTACTGTAGATCATAGCATTGCCCACGGCACTCTGCATTGATCAGAGAACAGCTATAATAACCTTTCAAAATCATGCTTCTGGCGATGGAGTGCGGAAAGATACACCTGCCTGGACTTGTCAATAGGAACCTAAATGATGTTGTTGCAGCATGAATATATTTATGGTTGGTGTATTGGGTTGGTTTTGCCGTGAGAGGAAAACAATCTGTGTTGGGAAGACTTCCATCTGCAAAATACATAAACATATTTACGTAACTAACAAGCAAAGACACAAATGCAACAAAAAACAAAGTAAACGTAGAGATGAAATACAAAAAGCTATGACAAGAACAAGATACGTAAAAGGACAGGGGCAATACGTCACAAATATAGTTCCAATGCAAAGGCTGAATTATAAGTTCATTTTGAAGGGCTGTATTTCACATCTGTCTTTGTTGCTCCGATATGCATGAACTGTTGCTCGTGTGGTTATATCTCTCACAGGCTCCGCCCTCTACTGGACTCTATGGGTACTACCCTCTATGCAAGCATTCTCCCACTGAGACTTCTATAGACGTGGCGGGCCTACCATACTGTATAAAAGGAGGCCTCGCCTCCTGACTATCATCCTTTTCTCTTCAGCAGCGGAAGTGATTCCACGAGAGACTGAGACGTTTGAAAGAAGAAGAAAGAGTTATACCTCCAGGGAGTCGCCACTGCTAGCCACCCGCCTCACCAGGTCAGTAGCTTTGTCCACAGGCCTTGCCTCAGGCCCGTTTCCACCGGGGACCGGTGCTCGGTGGCTTCACGTGATATAGGGTCGACCCTAATTCATCACAGGCCGCCACCGCTGCCCGCCGTGTGATGTCCCTGGGATATCACGCCGCGTGGCACTTTCCAAAGAGGATCGTGTTGATCTCCTGGGAGCCCCCGTGTTTACGGAAGGGCTCTTTGGTAGTGATGGCAGTTTGACACTGAAGCTTCGAACGGAGCTTCAACCCTAGACTTCCTATTCAATAGAAGCAGTGCTTCGAAGCTTGCTTCAAATCACGTGACATATGACGTCCGAAGCAGCAACTGCTTCAAATCACGTGACATGTGACGTCCGAAGCATCAACTGCTTCATTTCCTGAATGAATCACTTGACTGGTTCACGGTCCATTCACACGATTCAATGCACTGCCTCGTCTCTATTCTGACAGGTGACAGGTTGAAACAGTTTCAAACTTGAGTGCTTCAACACTTTATGACCGCTCTAAACAATGCACAATGTGTGGGTTGTTGTCGTAGTTTGCGTTGTTGCTGTTGAGTTGTTGTTGGTATTGCATTTGATATCATTATAGAGCAAGCCAGGAAGAAAGATAGGTCGTTCTGGCTCGGGAAACACTTCGAAATGTGGAGAAGTTGTGAACAAAAAGACAATTATCAGTAATATAAAAACAGTTAAATATTTCAAGGAATAGATAGCACAGTGGGTACAGCTGGCGGCCCGAATGCGGCGATGTCCTCCGCGCAGCTGGTTCAAAGCCCGGAATGGGCGCTGGGCTAATGCTAATGCTAATAATGCTAATGCGAGGATAATAAAATGGCGGCTTCACAAAACTTTTTGGGAGTTTTACGGGGCGTGGTTTGCAATCCGCCAATCAAAAATATAGCTCTTTTCTCACAAAAGAGCCGCTCGAAAGTCCCTGCTCTCTAGCAGGGACTTTCGAGGGGGTAAAAAGGTTCTCATGAACTAATTTTAGTACCGGCTCTTTTTGGTGTGAACGCGATAAAAGAGTTCTCATGAACTAAGTTCGCATGAACCTTTGTGGGAAAAGTACCGCAGTGTGAATGCGCCTAATAACTCCAATGCAGTTTACCCGTAGTGGTAAAGGCTGCATTATGGCGGAGCCCGCACTCACACAAGAGCGCGTGGCGGTGCGTTCAAGGACCTTAGTAAAACACACTACGCATATAAAGACTCTGATTAATGCTGTTTACCGTAGTGGTGAGAACAGCATTAGGGTAGAGCGCGCACTCAGACACGATCGCGCGGCGGTGCGTTCAGGGTCCTCAGTAAATAATCGGCCCTTTCTGTGTCAACCCTCCATGGGCAAATCCTCCCTTTGCGGGGAGTTTTTGCGGCGGAACGGGTCAACAGAGAGTATCACAGCTTCATAGCTGAGGGCACGGCCCTCAGCAGCTTCATAGCTGAGGGCTTGTCCACAGAACACAATGTTCTGGGGAATGGAAACTCAGCTGTGTGCTGCAGAAACTCTCCTCTCTACTCTTTCATCTTCGCTGGACTCTCTCTGTCCTCTCACATCTCGGCAGGCTCGTCAGTCCCCCACTGCTCCCTGGCTAAGTGACGCACTGCGTGCTCATAGAACCGTCCTTCGGGCAGCAGAGCGGAAATGGTGGAAATCCAAACACCGTGACGACCTCCTAACCTATCAGGCTCTCCTCTCCTCTTTCTCTGCCTCGATCTCTCAGGCAAAGAGCACTCTCTGTCAAGATAAGATCCAATCTTCCTATTCCAATCCCAAAAAAACTATTTTCCATCTTCTCCACCCTCTTGGACCCTCCCAAAGCCCCTCCCCCCTCCTCACTTCTGTCAAGCGACGTTGTTAACCACTTTGAAAAAAAGGTTGATGATATTTGCTCTTCTTTTTCTGACTCACCTTTACTCACCGCTGGGTCACCAGACCCTCCTTTCACCCACACACTGACCTCCTTTTCCCCTCTCTCTCCAAGTGAGGTTCTTACCCTCATTACCTCTGCCCGCCCTACCACCTGTCCTCTGGACCCTATCCCTTCAAACCTCCTTCAGACTATCGCTCCTGATATTCTACCGTTTCTCACCCATTTCATCAACACTTCTCTAACTTCTGGTCACTTTCCAAACAGTCTCAAGGAGGCAAGAGTAAACCCTCTCCTAAAGAAACCCACTCTCAACCCGTCTGATGTTATAAACTACAGGCCTGTCTCTCTCCTCCCGTTCCTGTCTAAAACACTTGAACGCGCTGTCTTTAAACAACTCTCCTGTTATCTCCATCAGAACAACCTTCTGGATCCGCACCAGTCTGGTTTCAAGGCAGGTCACTCCACAGAAACGGCCCTCCTTGCTGTCACTGAGGAACTGCACACTGCTAAAGCAGCATCCCTCTCCTCTGTCATCATCATGTTGGACCTGTCAGCTGCATTCGACACGGTGAACCATCAGATCCTCCTTTGCACTCTCCAAGAACTTGGAGTTTCAGGCTCTGCACTTTCCCTCCTCGCCTCATACCTCAAAGACCGTACCTACAGGGTAACTTGGAGAGGGTCCGAGTCCGACCCTTGTCAATTAACTACAGGGGTCCCTCAGGGCTCTGTTCTTGGTCCCCTCCTTTTCTCCCTGTACACAAACTCGCTCGGATCGGTCATTAGCCCGCATGGTTTTTCATACCACTGCTATGCTGACGACACCCAATTAATTCTGTCCTTTCCCCGCTCAGAAACTCAGGTCGTCGCACGCATCTCTGCTTGTCTAGCTGACATCTCTCAGTGGATGTCTGCTAATCACCTCAAGCTCAACCTTGACAAGACTGAACTGCTTTTCCTTCCGGGAAAAGATTGTCCCACTCTTGACCTGACGATCAACATCGGCACCTCTGTTGTTTCCCCGACTCAGACTGCAAGGAATCTGGGTGTGACCCTCGATAACAACCTGTCCTTCACTGCAAACATCGCTGCTACAACCCGTTGCTGCAGATATATACGCTGTACAACATCAGGAAGATTCGTCCCCAGCTGACCCAGAAAGCCACCCAGGTTCTGGTCCAGGCTCTCGTCACCTCACGCCTAGACTATTGCAACTCCCTCCTGGCTGGTCTACCTGCATGTGCCATCCGACCTCTGCAGCTCATCCAGAATGCAGCGGCTCGTCTGGTCTTCAACCTTCCAACATGTTTCCACACCACTCCGCTCCTCCGCTCCCTTCACTGGCTCCCGGTAACTGCTAGAATCCACTTCAAGACACTAGTACTTGCATACCATGCCGCGAATGGATCTGGCCCTTCCTACATCCAGGACATGGTTAAACTGTACACCCCAGCGCGTGCACTCCGCTCTGCATCAGCCAAACGACTCGCTGCACCCTCGCTGCGAGGTGGACCAGAGTTCCCATCAGCAAAAACACGTGGGTTTGCTATCCTGGCTCCAAGATGGTGGAATGAGCTCCCCATTGACATCAGGATAGCAGAAAGCCTGCACATCTTCCGGCACAGACTGAAAACTCATCTCTTTCGACTCCAATTCGAGCGATAGAATTACTAACAAAGCACTTATATACTAACATAGGACTGGCTTATCTATAGCCAGCTGAGTAGCACTTGAAATGTTTGGCTCTATGATACCTGATGTACTTATATGATTCTGTTTTCTTCTGGGCTTCCTGGTCGTATGTACTTATTGTAAGTCGCTTTGGACAAAAGCGTCAGCTAAATGCAATGTAATGTAATGTAATGCTAACAAGGTGGAGGGACAGGAGGACGCTGAAAAGGGGCTATTCACTCCAGTTTTGCAGCGTCCCACTGTACCACATGTCTATACACTGTACCACTGTATCACATGGACCACTGTCTTATGGGTGTCCCACACCCACCTCTTTTTATGGGCATGCGAGAGGTAAATCTGTCCTCCCAGGAGGAGATGTGTTTCCTCTCAGCAGAGATTCAGGCTCTTGTGCAGAAACAGGCTGTGTCTGTTGTGCACCCTCAGCACAGAGAAAAGGGTCTTTATTCCATGTACTTCCTGGTTCTCAGGAGGACAGGGGAATTCAGACCTATTCTAGATCTCCACGGCCTGAATCGCCACATTTCCTGCAGGAAATTCCGCATGTTAACTATGAAACAGTTACTGGGGCTTGTGCAGCCAGGCGATTGGTTCACCACCATCGACCTGAAAGACGCATACTTTCATGTAGAAATTGCTCCGGAGCACAGAAAGCGTCTGCGTTTTGCCTTCCAGGGGATAGCCTACGAGTACAACAGGCTGCCGTTCGGCTACTCCCTATCCCCACGCACGTTCAGCAAATGTGTGGCCACATCGCTTCAACTGCTGCGCGCACACGGCATGAGAGTTTTCTTTTACTAGACGACCTCATAGTCATGGCTGGGTCCCGGGAACAAGCAATGTTTTGCACAGCACAATTGATAACACACCTAAACAAATTAGGCTTTGCGATCAATTGAAAAAAGAGCACCGCCATACCTCACCATCAGGCGTTGTAGTGGGAGTGGTGTTTGATGCAGGCGCGCTACGCGCCACCCTGTCAGAGAGCAGAAGTGCATCCTTTCTCCGGGCGGTTCACAGGCTGCGACAGGGGGCGACAGTGACAGCTTTAACTGTCATGCAGACTCTGGGTCTCATGGCGGCTGCTCACATTGTGGTCCCGCTGGGGTTACTGCATATGCGCCGCCTGCAGAGGTGGTTCTCCAGCCTGCGTTTGGATCCCAAGAGGCACAAACGGCGGCTGATGACCATCCCCCCCTTCAGTGGAGGGCAACCTCCAGTTTTGGGGGTCTCCGGATCACCTCCGGAGGGGGTCTCTACTGGGACGGGTGACCTCCTACATCACAGTGTTCACGGACGCATCCAGAACAGGATGGGGAGGGACCTGCCTGAAGAGGGCTATAGGTGGGCGCTGGGCTCTAACAGAGTTTCGACACAGCAACCTCCTAGAGCTACGGGCGGTAGTGTTAGTCCTCCACCATTTCATGCCCCTAATTCAAGGGAGACATGTAATGGTCAGGAGCGACAACAGCACCACAGTGGCTTATATCAACAGGCAGAGCGGAGTCCGCTCCGCCGCCTTGTTGACCACTGCGGAGAGGCTGTGGTTATGGAGGTGGTGTTAGCCCTGAGAGCCCTCCATATCCTGTGACTGGAGAACAAGGGGGCCCACCTCATGTCGAGGGGCGGCCCCCTGCCAGGCGAATGGACGCTTCACCCGGAGGTGGTGAAGCAGATCTGGGCCCAGTTCGGGAGAGCAGAAGTGGATCTGTGCGCCAGCCGGCGCAACAACCACTGTGCCCTGTGGTTCTCCATGGCCCTGGGCGACGACCCGCCCTTGGGGGTGGACGCGTTTGCACACGAGCCATGGCCAAGGAAGCTGCTATACGCCTTTCCACCGCTGCTTCTCATTCTCCCTCTCCTGGGGAGAGTGAGGCGAGAACGTCTGTCAGCCATCCTAGTGGCTCCGGACCGCGTCGGGGCGCCGTGGTACTCAGAGATGACACAGATGAAGGTGGGCCAGCCCTGGGCGGTTCCCCAGTTCTTGGGGGCGATGTCTCAAGAGGCAGGTGCAATCGGGGCGTTACCCACTCTGGGCCGTCCTCTCCAGGCTTGGCTCCTGAGAGGGACAGGCTGAGACAGGGTGGATTGTCTGACAGTGTTATTCAGTCTATCCAGGCAGCTAGAGCTGGATCCACCTCAGCCTGTTACAGGCCAAGGTGGCTAGGATTCCAGCGATGGTGTGAGGAGCGGAGAATAGAGCCCCTATCTTGTGAGTTGGGCTCTATTTTTTCCTTCTTACAGTTACTGGTGGACAGAGGGCTTGCACATTGAACAGTGAAAGTGTATGCAGCAGCCATCTCGTCCTACCATGAGGGATTTGGCGGCAGGTCAGCCTTTAGTCAACCACTGATGTCGCGGTTTTTACAGGGGGTCAGCAGGCTGCGCCCAGTAGTGCCTCTCTGAAAGCATTGTCGTGGAAAACAGCTTTGCTTCTTGCCTTAACGTCAGCCAAAAGGGTGTCCGAGTTAACCGCTCTGTCGGTGCACCCGAGCTGTTTACTGATTCGGGGTGACCGGAGCGGCGTGACACTCAGACCGAACCCCTCCTTTGTGCCCGAAAACCTAAGGAGTGCGTTCAGGTCGAGGGCTATTCAGTTAGGGGGTTTTAGTCTTCCCCCCATGGTGGGGCCAGGGAAGCTAAACTGCACCTCCTCTGCCCGGTGCGTGCGCTAGCATGTTATGTGGAGTGCACGGCTGCCCTTAGACGCACCGAACAGCTTATCGTGTCTGTGGGGGGCGGTGTGATCGGGAAAGCTTTGTCCAAGAAATGCCTGGCAGGCTGGCTCTGCGAGTGCATTGCACATGCCTACGGACAGGCAGGGACAGCCTGCCCCACGGGGGTTCGTGCGCACTCCACACAGGCTGTAGCTGTGTCGACAGCCTTATTCAACGGTGTGAGTATGGAGGACATATGCACGGCGGCGTCTTGGTCGACGCCAGGCCCCTTCATAAGGTTTTATCTCTTGGACATGTCGGGCTCTTTCTCCTCGTCTGTGCTTGCGGGGGCAACACAGGACTGGTAGGGGGGGCGGGGGTTGTGGGTCAGTTGGCATCTGACCCCCTCCTCGGACGTAATGCGCCTTCGCTGTTCTCGGGCCCTCTGAGGGTCGCGCGATAGGCGAGGGGCGCGCTGGGCCCTTACAGGGCTGGAGGGCTGCTCTCCTCCAGACGAGAGGGGGGTATCCCTCCACACTTTAGTCCACACACTCTGCACAGGGTCATTGTTTGAGTGTGGGGCATGGGCTCTGGCGCTCTCCCTGTTATCCTTAGGGATTCAGGGAAGCAGGCGTGTAGTAAGCCCATTCGGGGCCGAGGGGGCTCTCCCCATCCGTCTGTGGGCGGGGGGGGGGGGCACACTTTCACTTTTTTTGAGCACACTTTCTGCGAGGTAAGCGCAGCAGGATGTGCTCTGTCAGCCACAGCCCAGATTTCTCCTCGGTTATAACCGGGTTAAAGGAGAATGTGGGGCAGCAGCTGCTGACCATAAAAGCCGGTCAGGGGCAGTACGGTGGAATGTTGTTTTTGGACGACAGTGCACATATTTATCGCGGCTCCACCCACTGTACCCATAGAGTCCAGTAGAGGGCGGAGCCTGTGAGAGATATATGCTATTTATATTAGCACAGGCGGAGCCCTCTACTCAGGGCACTGTCTGTCCTATTCCGCTCGCTGAAGAGAGGTGTAGGATGATAGTCAGGAGGCGAGGCCTCCTTTTATACGGTGTGATGCGCGCGCATTCAGGTAGGCCCGCCCAAGGCCGGCTACGTCTATAGAAGTCTCAGTGGGAGAATGCTTGCATAGAGGGTAGTACCCATAGAGTCCAGTAGAGGGCTCCGCCTGTGCTAATATAACAAGGGTTACAATCGTAACCCAACGTTTTACGCCTTCAATCAGGGCTCACTGCTGTATGTGGATCGTCTGGATGTTTACGGAGGGTGTCAAAGCGGAAAAGAGAGCAGGAGAAAAATGAGGTATGATGGGAGGGATGTAAAACACAGGGGTGATGTCAGAGGAACTAACCATGAATGCATCAAAGCAAATCACTTACAAACATTACAAAAGTTAAATACCGAAGTATAAAGCCCTTTGTGGCGTGATATAGCACTGAGTTTCACTGAGATAAACATAGGAAACTTGATATGCCTCATCAGTGTAAAAGATCAAGGATTATCCTAACGGGTTTTTCTTTTTCTTTGGTGTGTTGTTTAGGTTTTTCTGCATGTAGATGGTCTGCAAAGGTTAAAATCCCAATGTTCCCTCCAGAGGGAGTTTCATTAAATACTGACATCACTATGTAACACTCGCACTTCTATTGGCTAGTGATCCAAAACATTGTACGTGATAGGCTAAGGGGTGGGACATCTCCAATCACAATAGAGCTGGCCAGCTAACCAATCAGAGCAGACTGAGCTCTGGTTTCAGACAGAGGGTGAAAAGAAGTAGGCAGGCAGTATGAGAAAAAGAGCTTTTTGAACATTAAAGCCTGGAGACATGTCACAGTAGAGGCAACAATTCCAAATATCAAACTGAAAATTAGAATAATATGGCAACTTTAAGGTAACATTTTAAGATCACCGTTTCCACAGATGCGTGTTACTAATACTGCAATTGTAAGGGCTTTTAACAGCAGGCAAGATGCTCAATAAAGATTGTGTTTCATCATTTGTCCAAAGATAGTACTTAAAAGAAAAATAATTATTAGTGTTAAATCAATACATAGTAGTAGTACTGCAGTTAGTTACACAAGAAAAGCAAAAATAACACAATGGAAAGCAAAGGAGTCACACTATGTAAATAGAGGTTGACGCAATAGCAGAAATTGGTTAATTTGTTGGGTCAAATGAACCATTATTTTCAATTTACAGGAGACTAATGGTCGAATGCTCATTTACTAATTGACCTTAACAACGCACAAACAAAGAGGAGGGTAGGGAGAATCAGCTTAATTTGTTCCAGTGCTTTTCCGGTGTTTAATGAACCCTTTTAAAAGGCAGATCTTAACTTGCTTCAGAAGAGAAATAACCCAGGCTGATGCATGTTTCATTTCCAGGCCGCAAAGGAAATCTTCTCTGGGTGGATATAAATATCACAGTGAGGAGTCGGCAGCGTGAACATCGTGAGGCTTGTTACAGTTCTTGGCCAAAGCTCACACAGGACATAATAGGAGAGAGAGAGAAATTAGGCAGAAAATTGCATTATGGGGAATACATTCCTCTTACGTCTGCAGATCTCGCTTTCTATACCTCCCTCTCTTGCTCACACGGTGTCAAAACAGCCTATTTTCTAATCAAAGCAGTTTACCGTGTCATTAAATATGAAATGTGATTAGTTGCTGCTGAGAAAATGATATGTTTGCTCAGTCACACAGCGAGGGAATGTTCTCGTCTATATGTCCACCCTTTTCATAAGGAGCCGTCTTATTTAGACGATGATCTGGAAGGGATCAATAAACAATTACAGCTGTGTGTGTGTGTGTGTGTGTGTGTGTGTGTGTGTGTGTGTGTGTGTGTGTGTGTGTGTGTGTGTGTGTGTGTGTGTGTGTGTGTGTGGTGTGTGTGTGTGTGTGTGTGTGTGTGTGTGTGTGTGTGTGTGTGTGTGTGTGTGTGGGTGGTCAGGGTCATGGCTGTGGAGCAGTGCTCCACTTAGCTTCAGTCTTTGTGTGTTCATAAATCCTGAAGCTGTCAATCGACTTTGAATGTTTTCAACGACAGTGATGACAAACAGAAGATGAAGTGGAGTCAATATATTGAGTTATACTGAGTGCCACAGTTTTATGATCAGTGTTGAGACTGTTGCATGAAAACTGTAATCAATTACCCATGCACTCTCTGCTCCTTCATTGCAGACAGCTCTGTTGTGATGTGAACTGCAGAATAGAGTGATCATTTTCTTTCATTTTTTCCCCCATTGCTAACATAAAAATATTGATTAGTGCAACTTAAGAGTTATTGCATTTAAAACGTTTAAAAAACATAATTACATCTGAGGCAGAAGGAAAGGAAATCAAGATGTTGCATATAAAGAAAGGGGATCATTGTGTTTAAAAATACACGTCTGTATTCATCCCCTCTCCCCTCTTTCGTTAGTTTTTACTCTTCTTCTGCTCTCAGTGTATCCCCCGTCCCCTCCCAAAATAATCTGTATTTTTATAACCTGCCAGTGGCGTTACTGCACTCCCTACTCTAGGGACTGCATATTAAACCTCGCCTCACAATCGATCTCAAGTAAACACATTATGTTCCATCTTGAGCACAAAATGGAATCCTGATCCGACTATAATGACACGGTACATGGGGACAATGCAAAATAACCACAGCTACAGTAACAACAAGTTTATGTGATATTTAAAGGGTTTACTATGCAGGTCACAGTTAACATAGTTGATGTTTTGCTTGCAGGACTGATACAAAATAAAATGATGATGCTTACATTGGTGCCAGTCCGAGTTTCAAATGGTTTATTTTGCATTTCCGCACATCTTAGGTGATATGATGTAGGTGATTCATGTTAATTACTGAGCATGTGGCTTTACAGGTTGGCCAAGAAGAGGGAGCCCTCCATCCTCAAAGCCAGCTGGAGGCTTGGAGGCAGATCAAACGCTGACTGGTTGCAGACGATGGAAACATGGCCTTAGTTAGCCAGCGTTAAGTCACTCCCAAAATACATACAAATATGCAATATTTGCCTGTGTGTGTGTGTGTGTGTGTGTGTGCTCACTCAGCCATACGTGACGGTTTGACAGCTTGGTGAGAATCCTAGGCTGATCTTTTAAGAGAAAAAAATCACTTTCATCAGAGAGAGTGTTGTGTCACAATGTCCCTATGGCATGTTGTGTATTTGCAGACATGTGTGCGAGTTGTTTTGGTGGGTTTTCTGGGCTGTTCCCACCGTCTGCATCCAGACGGAGTTGATCCGAATCCAAGGTTGTTGCTTTAACTATTGGCGATGAGGATGAAGGTCTCTGTGTCCCCAGACCCTTAAATTCACAAACATGCACACACTAACTGCACAGATAACAGCTGTTAAGCTTTCACAACAAACTCTACTGACTTGTTGTAGACCTGTATGATAACAAGCAATTAAAAAAAAACTTGTTTAGTAGCAGATTCTATCCTTAGATGTTTTGAATGAAGTTCTTTGAACCCTATGGCAGTCAATATGTATCCAAAAATAATGTTTTTTTGCATGTGGGTGGAACAGTCAGTCAGATTAAAATGTGAGGGGTGCTGAGAAAACAGACTACTTCTACTCGACCCCACAGAACAAAGTTTGAGGCATATCAGGTTAACATCAAACCTCACTCACAACCAATCAAAATGGGCGGCAGTCGGTCCTACTTCCACAAGGTTATGTATTGGGCCCACTTTCATTCGGTATTCTTTACATGTCTCGTTATGTGTCTCGAGGACAAATAATAATGAGATAAGGGCTAGGATTCCCCTGTTAGGTTGACAACATTATATATATATAAAAACCATGCCGGACAACTTCCTGTAACTCAACAAAAAGAGGGATTATTCCGTTGTCAATTATGTCAAATCTCTCTTATTCTGCATGTCTCGACTTGCTGTAAATACAGCAAGCAACCTCAGTTTAAACATTGAGAATATTCCAGTAATTCCATTCTCTCTTGTCCGAGGCCTTGGTAACATCTCTAATAGTATTGCATGTCAATAACCTTACCAAAACCTAATTCTTACATCTCCCAAAAAATACTTTTCCTGTCACCCCGAAAAACCTACCAAAAAATCTTGAGATAGAGAACTGTAATATTTTTTCTTCCATCTACCAACATACAGTATAGTTGTGTACCGTCAAAAGTGTTGAGTCAGTCACGTTCTTTATCGTATATGGCTTCTATCGCTATTGGGTAATCACCTGCGCACCCGCGCACCCGCGCAGCACTGAAACACTTGTAATCCACGCCCACCCGCAAGGTGGGCCCCACCCTCGGGCTTCCTTCCGGTATAAATAGGAAGGAGGCCCGACAATCTGCTCCCTCTTTTCTTCAGCACACCGTTACTGAAGACAAGAGACACTTCAATTGCAGAGTAAACATGAGTAACAATTGTGTGAGAGATTGTCCTCATGTGGCTCTGGGTTCATAATGAGTTATGACCAGCACAAGATAAAAGCAGTATGCAAATCCTGCCTGGGGTCAGAGCACGCGTATGCGGCTCTAAAACCAGCAGGTAGCATGCACACACTGCGCCCGTCTCCCATCGGGCGACAGGAAGCGGGAGAGCGAACGCTCTTGCTGCTGTAGCCGAGGAGGACGATTGGCCCGTCCAGGCTTACGAGCCACGAGAGCTCGCGGCATTCCTCTGTCCGAGATATGCCTCCTACACACTGTCATAATAACCCATGAGCGCCGTTATAACGCCTTGTGTGGGCAGCACTGCACACACCTCCATCTATCCCCTGAGCATGTACCAGAGTTCCCGTTAGCCGGTAATTACCGGACTACGACCGGTAAAATATGCTGAAGACCGGAAATCTAAATCTCTCCAGTCAAAGTGTCCGTTCAAAATAATTTCCGTTTAGCGCAATACCACATCAGTTGCGCAACTTGCGCCATTTATGTGACAGACAAGAATAGTCAATTCTAATGTCTAACACTTAATGTGGAGAAAGAGATGTCCTGTATGGGTTTATTGTGCGTTGATCTGTTGGTATGCCTCGGGGTTCCGGTGGGCATGTAAACAAATGCATAATGCTGCGCTATACTTTGCGGCCTCACCCAGTTGCATAGCGACGCTTATTGTTTAGGTGTCTTTTAATAAGCAGGTAGTCATATCATTAGCTAGAACTAGCTGGATCTGATCGATATGGACATAAACGCGAGTGAAGTCTAATCTGACGGAGAGAGAGATCAGCTGCTGCTGACGAGTCAACACGCAGCTCTGCATAATCACATGCAGCGGTGAGCGGAACAAAACACACACCAGGTTAGAATATCACACGTAGCTATTTTAGTTACCTCTCAAACTACCTAAGTAGTTATAGATATGTTTAGTTTTACTGTCGAGTCACTCATTACTGGATCCGCGAGCCTGCATGATACTGACGGGCTGTCAGGAGAGCGCTCCGTTTATTATTCCCGTGTTATTATAACTTACTGTACACTTTTGAATAATGTAGTTAATCTACTATAATAGTTTGTTAATATCGAATCATATCAATTGTTTTAAAGCACAATAAATAACAAAGACCTTTGACCGGCACTTTTCTCATTTTGTCCGGAAGATTTTAAACTTTAACGGACATGTTGACCGGCGAAAAAATATTCTAACGGGAACTCTGGCGTGTACGCGCCTCATGATGAGAGTCGGAGTGAGACGCAGCGTGTGGAGGCCCCCGCGCAGCCCTTTCGGTCCAAGCACACCTTGGGTTGCCTCACGGGCAGCTGTGGCAGGGGCTCTGGCGTCGCTCGTCACCATGACGACCAAAAACACATCTCGAGCACGTGCGCCCGCTCTCACGGCCCCTACACACGGCGGCGTGCGTTGCCGCTTGGCGGTGGGCGTGTCTTGAGCTTGGGGAGTCAACGCGAGCAACGCGACCAACAACCAATCACATGAATGTCCCGCCTCGGACATAAAAAGCAATGGTTCTTCTATCCACTCTAGCCAAAATGGATGCCGGTTTGGTAGCAAGGGTTGGCACTGGTATATGCATTGTATCTCGGGAGGCGACGTCGTGTTGCGTCGCTGTTGGGTACATCCGATACTCCGAAAATTGTCTGCAACAGGGAGAATACCACGTTCTGGTGCAAGCGCTCCGTCTGGATGATGAACTGTTTCACCAGTACTTCAGAATGAGCAAAGGCCATTTCGACGAGTTGCTCGGCAAAGTGGGTCCACTGATAACAAAGGCGGACACCAATATGCGTTTGTTAATCGGAACCGCCGAGCGATTCGCCATCTGCCTACGGTTATGTTTAGTGTATTTCTACTTCTTTAATCTGACCCTGTATAGGAAAAGAGAGAGTGCATGCCATTGACGAATGAAGTCTGTGATTTTAGTTCAGATGGATAACATTAATTAAGATAGCTAGGTTAACACAGTATTGCTCCCCTGTGTGTGGTGTGTGTGTGTGTGTGTGTGTGTGTGTGTGGTGGTCTGTGTGTGTATGTGGGGTCTGTGGGTGCGGGGTTCTGTGTGTGGTCTGTGGTGTGTGGTCTGTGTGTGTGTGTGGGGTCTGTGTGCATGTGTGTGTGGTCTGTGTGTGTGTTTGTGTGTGGGGTCTGTGTGCGTGTGTGTGTGGCCTCTGTGTGTGTGTGTGGGGTCTGTGTGTGCGTGTTTGTGGGGTGTGTGGGGTCTGAAATTGTTTTGTTTTTTTAAATCATGTATATTACTTTTTTCTCAGGTACCTGGCAACCGGTGACTCGTACAGGACAATATCATTCAGCTATAGGGTTGGTCATATAACAGTGGCTGTCATCGTCAGGGAGGTTGCGGGTGCCATCTGGACCGCCCTGGTTGAGGAGACCATGCCGGTACCACAGACGGAGGACTGGAGAGCCATCGCTGCTGAGTTCCAGGAGCGCTGGAACATTCCAAATTGCGTTGGTGCCATTGATGGGAACCCCGTGGTGATCAGGCTCCGCAAATTCTGGGTCCCTCTACTTCAATTATAGGTCCAGTCCACTCCTTGATACTACTGGCTGTCGTGTATGCCCAGTACCTCTTCAGGGTAGTGGATGTTGGAGGTCTTTGAAAGAGCAGCGACAGTGGGAGCCTGCGGAATTTCGCTTTTGGAGAGAGCCTCAGAGATGCCAGTCTGCAGCTACCACCTGACACCGTTCATCCAGGAGCAGAGCGGCCTGCCTTCTTCCCCATGTGTTTGTTGGAGATGAGGCTTTTCCGCGTTGGACAACCTGCTGCGTCCATTCCCTGGACTCCAGATCACACGCGAGAGGAGGATGTACAACTACCGCCTCAGCCGGGCCAGGTTGGTGGTTGAATGTGCGTTTGGCATCCTCTCATCTCGGTGGAGAATGTTCAGGCGTGTCATTACCACCAGCCCGGAGGTAACAGAGTTGTGTGTGAAGGCCGCCTGTGTTTGCACAACTTCCTCCGTAGGAAGACAATATGAAGGAAATCACGCAAATCTGTCGAGGACTCCACGGTGAAGCTCCAGATACTCCAACCCTGTGTGATGTACCGAGGATGGGCTCCAACAATGCCACACGCAGATCGCTCCAACTGCGGGAGAACTTCTGCTCCTATTTCAATGAGGAGGGTGCAGTGCCATGGCAGCAGAATGTGGTGTAGGGTCACCATGGCTCTTTTAAGAGCTACCCATATTTCTTTAAAAAGCAAATATTCCAAATGAGCCATTTCAAAATAAAACATTCCTTACATGTTTCTTGAATTGATATTATGATATTGCTAACAACCTTTTTCCTTCAGCCCTGTTTTTACTGATAAACCACTCATAATTTCAACAGGTTTTCACATGGACAATTATACAGAAGACATCACATTATATATCAACATACATGAAGCTTCTGGTATGTTGCAACTGACAAACCACATGAACAAGTGAAGACACAGTATAGTCATAACATACTTTTTAATAACTTTTATTTATGTAAGTGTGTGATGATTGGATAAGTGTAACACATGTAGTGTTGTGTAGTATGTGTGTGAATTACAAAAATCAGTTCTCTTCCATCTCCTGCTCTGCCTCAAAAATGAATTTGTATATTTCAAATCTGACTCTTGTCCTCTTTGCTATGGACAGCCTTCGCATGGCAGGCAAGAGGCTCCTCATCTCATCCTCCACCACTACTGGTGGGGGTGGTGGAGGATGAGGTTGAGGTGGTGGCACGAACAGAGGACTGATGGCTGACATCAAGCCTTTTTCGAAGGAGGACATCTCCCTTCCCCTTCTCCTCTTTCCCCGGTCCAGGTCCTCAATAATCGCCTCCTCCTCCTCCTGTCCTGTCTCCCTTGCCTCGGCTTGTTGACTGTCGGCTGGCTGGCTGACACTTGGCTGGCTTTCTAGCTGGCTCTCTGGCTCTGGCACCAGGTTGGATGGAGGCAGAGTTTGCCGGGGGACATTGCTGGACGTCTCACGGTCAATGATAAATGGGGTTAAAAACCCCATCACTGCCGTGAAACGCCAGGGCTTATATCCCCCGGACGACCCTGCCCCGCTTCTTTGTCTCCTTCTCCTTGGTTTTCTCCTTTCTGAATCTGTCCCTCAGTGACTTCCATTTTGTCCTGCATACTTCTCTAATGAAATGAAATAATAAACTTAATTTCTTGAATTACTTCAAGTATTTACTAAATTGTTCCTCCATTAATGAAAACCAAATTATATTACATTACATTGCATTTAGCTGACGCTTTTATCCAAAATAATACTTACAATAAGTACATTCGACCAGGAAGACACAACCTTGAAGAAAACAGAATCATATAAAATCCCTTTATCACTGTCAATTGCATACAAGGTTTTACATGTCACACTTTATATGATGAACATGTATGACATTAATGTCTATGGTGCTATGTTATGCAACATTCATGCTACATCCATGCTGGCTAAATATACTGTCTATGCTTGCTAGCTGTCCATTCAAACGAAGTACACTGGATATAAACTCCCCAAACAGGCGAAAACCTACCAGTTTCACCCATTGTCTCTGCCACCTCCCTCCATTCTGGCTCCTCCGGTTAGTATCCCTGTATGTAAAGAGGGACTGGTCATATAGTACCGGGTGATTCCCTACCGCCACGATAATTTTCTCCTATTTTTGACATATGAGAAATAACTGCGGTCTGGCTCTCCCAACATATACGCGGTTTGATTGGCTAGCGCTTGCACTGTCAGATTTGCATACGCGGGATTTGATTGGCTGACGCCTCCGTCGAGGCGGCAAAAGTAGAACATTGCTCTACTTTTGCAGTGAGCACCGCGAGAGAAGCTACGCTTTGCTCCCACAATGCAGTTCGGCGAATCGTGACATCACCCCATTCAAAGTGAATGGGCAGAAGCGTTGAAGCGGCAACGCACGTCGCCGTGTGTAGGGGCCGTCAGAGTTTTTCTCAGAGTGGCAGCGGGTGGGTCTGATGGACAGATGGATGAGCAGGCTGATCAGCAGAGGATACGTCCTGCAGTTCGCCTCTCCCCCCCACAGTTCAAGGGATACAGGAAACACTCCTGTCCTCCCAGAAGCTATGTCTTGCGCTCCAATCCGAGCTGCTGGAACTCCTGTTGAAAGAGGATATTTCCAGGGTTCCTCAAAGGGAGGAAAATCAGGGGTTTTCACTCCCGTTATTTTTCTAATACAGAAAAAGACTGGGGGAATGAGACATCCTCGATCTGTCAGTATTCCACATGCTGACGATCAAACAGGTGCTGGAATGTGTTCACCAGGACGACTGGTTCACTTCCACCTGAAGGATGCATACCTCCACGTACCCATCATCCCAAAACACAGGAAATTCCTGCGTTTTCTCATTTCAGAGAATATCAGACCAGACAATCGTCTGCCGTTCCTCCCATTTCTGTGTAGAGAAGGCTGGAGCCACTACACAGAGGAGGGGATGAGAGTGTGGTTTCTCTGGACGACCTGCTATTTGCTGGCTCGCTCCAGGGAGGAAGTCGCTTTACAGACGGTACATCTCGTATCGCATCTGTCAAAGCCTGGGTTTCATAATAAATTGTTCTTCCCTTATGCCCTCTTATTCCACATTTGTAGGAAAACTAACATGAGTCCAACACCTCATATGTCAGTGACACCCCGGCGAGCCAGCTCGCCGCCCGCCGATTTTGCGGCAGCTCTTTCCCTCAAGAACGCTAACGAAAAAGCTCTATAATGGCAGGCAAACAGGTTTTACTTGACTTATTTTCTAAAAAGAATATAATTCACAAGAAGAAAGAGGCTAGCAGCACCGAAGCTACAAGTGAAGCTGCTACTAGATACATCAGAAGAACCACCTAAAGACGTGTATAATGCTAGCACTAACGTTAACGTTAGCTGCGCTAGCAACGTTCCCCTAGCTAGCTCAAGATCACCTTTCCCAGATGCATGGATGGAGGAGATGTAGCGGAGGAAACAAGAGGCATACCCTGCTACAAAGTAGCATTTATCAGTCTTCAGATTCAATGTTGTTTGCATAAGTAGGCTATATTTTTCGTTTCTTTAATTTAATAAGTTAATTTCAGGACAACTTTGGGAATTTTGTTTGTTATGAGTTTTAAATAGATTTTGAAAGTGGGCATTGAGAGAGAGAGAAGCAGTGCTGTCTGCATAGTTGCAATACTGTAGCTTATGCAATTTAGGCCTATAAATTGTTTATGTAACTTATGTGCCAGTGTGTCCATGGTTTTGAGTCTGTGTGTGTTGAGTGCAGCGCCGTCTGCTTTTTGCAGTACAGTAACTAAAGTAGGACTAAGCATACTGGTAGTTTCTGTGGACCTGTCTGCCCGTTTTGCGTGTGCGCACTTGTGTGGCATTGTTTGGGATGACCTAATTAAAATAGCGTCCCCCCAGTAAAAAAATCCCCACTACACCACTGGTCTTGTCCTGTCCTCATGTCATACTCTGCTCACCAGCGAATGCTTCTTGTCTCAAGCCTGATTTATGCTCCTGAAACTTTTTTGTAAGTTTAGTTCCTCACGTTGTGAGCGATTTCTGTTGTGCCTTATTGGAGCCTTTTTGTCACCTCATTAAGAGTTGTTGGGGCAGGAGCAAGCCACAGGAGTCACACTCTGGCGGGGGCTCTGAGGCCCCCCCCTCTGCCTCCGTGCGTCCTTTTGTGAATGGGTCAGATTAACAGAGGAAGAATTCAAAGCAACCAGGGTAAGGTTATAACAATATGCTGATTTAATGGCAAAAGATACAATAATACAACATTACAAAGTAATCCGGATTACCCCGGCTCTGGTTCCTCCCGCTGGGAAATCTTACTGTCTTGTCTTGTCATCTGGAGGAAGAGAGAATGAACCAAAGACCGAACAGGCTTACATACAAAAAACAAAACAGGAGGAGCTGGGTCAGATGCTGCTCCTTTCAGGTCATCTCATTGGGAGATGCAAAACGATGGCGTGTCGTAGCGAATCAGCGCGAGCCAGCCGAGGACCCAGAAACAAGAGTCTTTACAATTTAAGGTAAAACAGACACCTTGGGTGTCCGGCACGAAACCTGCTCTGAATAACAAGCTCGTCATCTTGTGGAAAACCTCCACACACACACACATTTTGCAGAGACTTCCCTCTCTGTGGCCCCCCTCCCATTAGTTCAATATACACACAGTTTCACATACTTTTGGTATCTTAAAGATATGTCCAAGATATAATTTGTTTATAGTTGACTAATACAAGTAATACATGTAAATTACCTTAATATCAATAATAACGAGGAAAACATTACCTCTACTCTCAAACAGCAGAACCCTACATAAACATATACAGAGAACGCACACTCATTTTCCTTAGCATGTGTAACGCACACTCATTCCAGAGATCTGAGCTATCTTCAAATAAGGACATTCCCTTGCTCACTTCTTACTCCACATACAATGGTTTCACTCTTCATATTTCCAACTTTCTTGTTACACAGACTATATTATTGATACAAAGCAAAAACATACACATATATTTTAGACATGTACCGTTCCAGCTACTTGACATGCTGTGTTTAGATAAGAATGTCTCCTCTCCCCACATCTTTAGTCCTATCATGCAAATCTGCTCCTTATTTCCCACAGAGTAATTAAGCACATTTAAACCAACTACTTCACAATGTTGTGGCAATTTAGTACTCACAACATGAAAGAATAAAACAGAAATAAAAAATAAAACACAAGCACCAGTATTGAGCAGTTATATACAGCCTATGGCTACTGCACACACAACACAACACACACACACACAACACACACACACA